>CM033686.1:38119356-38606976 GCA_019514585.1 Dendrobium officinale
TATATATATATATATATATATATATATATATATATATATATATATATATATATATATTGGAAATTAGGGGCTTAGTCCGTATCCATTTAATGTAAAGAAAAATTACAAAGCGCAAAGGCTCAAAAATAAAGAAAATACAAATGAAACCTGTAACCTGAGCTACCGAAAAATTATGAGCTCAAAATCCCAAAGGGCACATAAAAGTGATCCTAAAACTAAAAAACAACCGAAACCTGAAAGGAAAGAAACAGGAGACATAAGAGATAACAGGAGCAAATAACAGCAAAGCTCGAATGACTCAGAATGTTCAAAACAAGATTAACCTAAAAATTAGATATCATCATGTGGATGTTGGTTCCCCTGGTTGCCTAGGGGGCCTTCCAAAGGGAGGAAATGCCCCTGGTTGCCAAAAGAAAGGCCTTCCAAGGAGCAAAACCAAGATGATGATTAAAATCAATATTCATCATAATCCTTGTTCATAAATCCTGAAACTCCAGTCACACTCCCAAAAAATTCGAAACAGGCAAGCCAATATAAACCACAAAAAGCAGCAGGCCAACAACTATCCAGTTAAGAGATGAATTGTTTGACATCATTGAAATGTTTCCGGCACGAAATCTTCATCAAAACATCTTGTTTGATGCCCAATTTCACAAAGGTCCAGCAATTAAAATCAGAAGTAAACCTCCCAGCATTCCTTTCTTCCCAATTAAACTATACAGAAGAGCAAGTTTGGTCTCAATAAAATTCCCTCCACCCAAGGAAGAAAGAAGATAGAATTTGGAACGAAAAATCACATTCAAAGAACAAGTGAGAGTGTGTTTCCGAGTAGGAATAACATAAGGAGCAGGAGGAAGGGGAAGGCATATTCCGCATAATGAGGAGATCAGCAGTCTTTAATCCCTTGATAATGGCCATCCAAACAAAACATGAATAACAAATGACATACCTCTTATGCCAAATAAAATCATGCCAGACAACATTCTGAAACCAACAACAACAACAACAATCCTTTATCCCACTATGTGCCAAATAAAATCCCAACCAGTAGATAGTAGAGGAGCCATGTTCAGAGATGCTAATATTGGAGAGAGCATTTTCGACAGTAACAGGAAAGTGAGGAGGAATTTTCCAGCCATGCTCAGAAATAGGAAGGAGGGGCAAAATCTATTAAATTAAGATTATCACCATCCAATAATTCGTGTAAGGCATAACCATTGCACCATTGAGAAGGATATCAAACATTTAATCTTCAAAGCCACCGAGCAAAAGAAGTTTCCAGTATTTGGAAGCTCTATCATGAGGAGGTTTCCAAAGGGATTTGTACTTGAGCTTCAGCCAATAAGACAAGAGATTGTTCCCATTAATAATACACCAAATAAAAAAGCAGCCAAAGCCATGATACAAAGCAAGAATCGCCCGTACACCCAGACCCGCAAACCACTGGTTTTACAAGTATTCTTCCAAGAGATGATATGTAATTTGTCCCTGAAGAATGACCATGAAAAAGAAATCTGGAGCATACCATGTTTATAAATTTAATCCCAGCTTTAGGTTTAATAACTCCTCTTAACCAATAAGCAACAGTGCTATAGATAGTAAATCTTAAGAACTGAAGTCTTCCAGCAAAAGACAAAAGATGAGCTTTCCAACCATCTAATAATCCAGATACTTTTTGAGGAAGAGGCTGAAAGACAGAGGAAATCAACCTTTAAGAAGAAATCGGAAGGCCAAGATAGGTGAATTTTTTAGAGGGGGGAGGGATGTTTAACAGACTACAAATAGCAGGGAAGAAATTAGTGATTTTAGAAAACAAAACAGAACTTTTTACCCGGTTTGTATGAAGCCCAGAGGAATTAGCAAAAACATTAAAGGGGTTGTTTGTTATCGGATTTACAGCGGGATTTAAGTCGGATTTACGCTAAATCCAGCCAAACGGTTTTTGAGCGCGCGTTAAATCCCGGAGATTGGTAAATCCCGGATTTAAGGATTTACGGCTTAAATCCCGGATTTACTAAACCCCTCAGTTCGGCGGATTTATGGGGTTTGGCTGAAGAAGAACGTTAAAGGTAGAAAGTTACATTCACAGCTAGCGGAGCTCCCGTTGTTGCTTCCGATCAAAAGGTCGTAACTTCCGATCCGACAGGAAGGGAAAGTCGTCGAAGGAGCTAAGCCGAACAGCCACGAAGAGCCGAAGAAGAAGCGACGCGTGCAATCTCTAGACCTCGTGCGAAGCAACGACGAAAGCGAAGATGGAAAGCAAACCTGGACACCTTAAGTTATTATTGATTAACTTATTTAACATAATTTAAAATATTAATAATTAAGTAAATTAATTAAATAATTAATAGTATAATTAATGCATAAATTAATTATCTAATTTAACTTAATGAATAATTAGTAATATAATTAATTATTAAAATATTAATATAATTATGTTAATTAATATAACTTAAAATATATATTATTAAATATATAATTAATAGTGTAAATAATAATGAATGAGTAACTTATATTTAACATGCTATTAAATTCATAACATACTAATTTTTTTAATTATAAATTTATTTTTTAATTAATAATTATCTTCTTCACATTTAAATTCCTATCATAAATTATGAAATATGTTACCAAACAGTTTATCATGATTTAATATTTATCATATCAAAAAGTTTTCAGGATTTAACACCCTCACGATTTACTAAATTCAGATTTACTAAATCCCACTAAAGTTAAATCTCACTTATTGCGAAACAACCCATAATGGTATCAAATTTGTAGCATGATTTGCGTCGGATTTACAGTAAATTTTGCCAAGCAGTTTTCGAGTGCGCCTAAAATCTGAATCCCTCGTAAATCCTGGTTTTACTAAGGGTTCATTTGGGACGGCGTCACGGCTGCTTTGCTTTATAAAAAGTTATTAAATGATTGTTTAGTGCATTGTGGCAGAACAGTGTTAGAAAAATTTCATGGCACTACTTCCCGTGACCTTTCACTATCTCCCGCAATCCGCTGCTTTCTGTGGTTTTGAAGGGCAAAAATGACGTAAATCCCCCACTTACAAATTCGCAACCTTCGTCCCATCGACGCTTTCCACACTGCTTCGGACTACAATTACCAAACCCTAAAGACCAACGTCATCTTCCTCAAGCTCATCCATCTCAAACTCACGTTCTCGGATGCTTGCGGCAATCTCCTGACCTTTGGCTCTTCGGCCCGCCCGTACCTCTGGCAGTTCAACTTTTACAAGTTCGACGCCGCTCATGACGTCTACCCTCCAACCTACTCCCAGTCTTCCAATCCGACTCCAAAGTTCAATCAAATTAACGATTCCCAGCCCCGAGCTGCAGCCATCCCAAACATACCCTAAATCTCATTGTTCGATGAATTTACGGATTAAGGGATTTACAAGCTTATGAGCGAGAAGGAAGGAGGGGGTTAAGATTGTTACCTAGTCATTGAGCGAGCTCCTATTGTGACTTCCGATCCGACGCCTTCGAAGGAGGCAAAGTAGCGAGCGAGCTCCCGTCGTGTTAAGCCCGCAGAGCACGTGAAATCGAACGAAAAATTGATAATGACGACGAGGAAAAGCGACGAAGCACGAGATGAAAAGCAAACACTACGACCTCCTAAATTGTAAATTAATCCAAACTAACATTATTAATCTAATTTAAATATTATAATTAATTAGATTAATGAAGTAATTAGTAGTCTAATTAAGTAATTTAATTTAATTGAAAATTAGTAGTTTATTTATTATTAAATTAATTTAATTAATATTTCTAATTCGTTGGTTATTATAGTATAATTATCATTAAATTAGTTTAATAATTAAAAAAAATTATTAAATCTTTAATATGAGTATTACTAAAATAACTTGTAACTTCAAAAAATGATTACGTAATTAATTATGATTTAAGGATATAATTAGATAATTAGTAATATAATAATTAATTTGATAATTAACACAAATAATTAATTTGATTATTAGCAATAATTAAGCAAGCTTCTAATTATAATATTTATCATTATAACTTTTTAAAAATAATTAAATTAAAGTTTAAGTGATAGTTAACATAAAATTAAATTCAAAGCACATTAAATTTAATTTCTAAATGAACCAACCACCTTAAATTCTGGATTACGTTGCCAAACGGTTTCTCAAGATTAATTAGGATTTAACATGTTATACAAAACTATTTTTAGGATTTAAGATTTACTAAATCCAAATTTACAAGATTTACTAAATCTTACTTGTTGCCAAACAGCCCCTAAGGATATTGTTTAGGGATATTGCATTTTGAGTCCAACAAGTCATCGACATTATTAAATGGGTCAGCTGGGGGTCACCTTTAGATATGCCTTTAAAAGAATGTGATTATGTCAAACTAACAAATAATTTACATCTTTACCTTGAATTCGCTTATTGACCCCCGCAATATCCCTAAAAGTCACGTGTGTACTCATAACACACTCGTCGGGGCCCATGCGGGTGTTTGGGGGTATTTTGTAATTATTTATTAAACATTGTTGACTCATATCTACCTACTTAGGAGAATCGGGTTCAAATTTAAACCCGCGCAGCATCCCTAGACGCCACATGTGTTCCCACAACATGCTCGCCGGGCCCATGCGAGTTTGGTAGATGCATACTGTGACATCCCAGGCATCTATAGTGAAAGGATTCGTCGGCAGTCTTGATTAACCATCACTTCCTGCTCCCTTGCTCAGACCTGAAATTGTTAACCACATATAATGAGCTTCAAAAAGCCCAGCAAGTCACCAAAACCTACAACTGAAATCAAAGCACGGTACTGAAACAATATGCATGTCAATCAGTCAATCAATAACAATCATTTGCACATGATCATTGAATCTATGCAGATACAAAAATCAGAAATCAATGCATAACAGAAATCAATAATCAATGCATAAACAATAGAATCCCAAATCATCAGTGATAGAATCGGTGAACAGTAAAAAATCCCATAAAGCTCAATGAACCAGTACATGAGTCAAATCTCTATAGTAGTCGTCTTATCTATAACATCAGTCTAATCAATGTAGTAGAATCGTATCAAAACATACACTTGCAATTCCAGTTATTCAATATCACTTGCTCAATAAATCATATGCAATCCAGTAATATATATCACGTGTATAATGTCAATACAGTGAATCAGTAGTAGCAGCGTATGTATCAATATCAGTAACAATCATGTGACGACATGAACAATTATGCTATAACAGTGAAATCGTGTAGTAACAGTAAATCCGTACATTAATGATAAATCCGCACAGTAACGATAAATCATTAGTAAATAAGTCCATACTAGTAAATCCGTCAAATCAATATCGTATTATTAACATCAATCAATCATATCAATAGAATCAATCAGATAATTAAATCAAGAAATCAATTCTGGTCAATAGTATCAATCGGTATAAAATCATATAAAACAATCAAATCAATGCATCGTTAAAAATAGTTGAAATCAAATCAATAAATCAATCAATGTAATAAAATCATATCAATACAATAAAATCATATTCTAGATCACGAGCTCGGTAAATCACATGAATCACTTGTATCTGGGTATCACATATATCAATTAGTATTCAGTGTATCACATGTCATAATATCAGTGTAATGAATCAGTAGTATCAGTGAATCAATAGTATCAGTATCGGTACAGTAGTATCAATGAATCAATAGTATCAGTGTCCATAATATCAATGAATCAATGCAATATAGTATCAATGAATTAATGCGAAAATAGTAGAAAATATTATTTTTTATATTATTATTATTATTATTATTATTATTATTATTAATGTTATTTCACTGTTATTATGGTTACCATTATTATTTTGATTATTTTAAGTTTTATTATTATTATTATTATTACTATTTTTATTTTTATTGTTATTATTTTCATTATCTTTATTATTAATTCTAATTTAAAATTAACATTATTTTGAAATTATGATTATTATTACTATTATATTAATTTAAAAATTAGTTTATTTTGTATTATTATTGTTATTTTAGTTTAAAAGTTATTTTCTTCTTATTATTATTATTATTACTATTATTTTAATGTTAAAAATTATCTTCAAATCTATTATTAATTATTATGACCATTTTTGTTATCAATATTGCTATTTTGAAATTAATAGTACTTTTAAATATTATTTTCATTATTACTGTTATTATTATTACTATTAGCTTTAAATTGTTTTATTATCTTATTTTTGTGATTATTTTTAAATTATTTTAAATGTACCATTTATGGCCTTACAACTTGTATAATTCATATCTTTTCCGTTTTAAATCAGATTTCGGCGTGCAACCTCTCGTTCTTTTCAGAAAAATATAAACTTTATTGTAAAATTATTTTTATTAGCTGGTTCCTGCTGTTCTGATAGATTTACGTCTTAAGAGCATTATTTGGCTATTTAAGTATTATTTGGATATGTAGTATAGTAATTATTTTTAAATTAAAAAATTATTTTGAAACCCTTTTCAAAATCTTGATTGGGTTGTCAGTAGGTCTCCCAAATACTTATAAATGGAACTATTTTGAATTATGTTTATTTTCATAAAACTTTATTTATTTTCTTTTAATATATATTTATTTTAAACTATTTTAATTTAAAATTACCTATATTACTAAATTAACCTAATTTTGGGAGATCCATTCGATGAAATTTTAGACATAGGTCCTATATGTGAAGAGAAATCATGAGGGAGTGGGTTAGTGGATGGTTGAACCCCAATTATTCACTAATCCCTTCATTAGTCGTACTTATTTTTCTTTTGTCGAAAATTGCATGTGTAGATTGCTCCACGAGCACTTACTTTAGGCTCTCCTAGATCTAAGGACATGGTGTGTTTACTGTTTTCATGTGTTCCATGCATTTATTACCTCAAGGGTTAGTTCAAAACTTTACTTTAAACCTTGATAACGTAGCGACACCTTAAGGACAATAATTAAAGACCCGTCTAGTGAACTTAGAAAAATTCTATGAGCTAGGGTAGATCACCGATTGACATGAAAACTTCAACACTTAAACTTAGTGACATTTGAAACACCTCAAAATTATCTAGGAATTTTTAGGGCTTTTTAGACCCCTTAATTAACCAACCCTAATTAACTTGTTAAATAAGACCCCGAGACCTTCTAAAAATTACAATAAATACATTTTAGATCAGAAAAATACTTAGCATAGCTAAAATTGTCCAGAATCTGACCCACAACCTTAGATAAATAGGGCTCCTTAGTTTGACTCTAGGTTGACCCTTAATTTGACTTTAGGTGAAAATTATCGTTTTGCCCCTAATAAATTATTAAAAATTATTATAAATCCCAAATTTTCCTCAAACACTTAGGATCACTTTCTCAGGTCATCCCTGAACTTTATGAGTGTTTTCAATCTTTTTGGAGCTGATTTGGATCAAAACCATAAAGATCAAAACCATAAAATCAGCCCTTAATTAGATAATTTAGAAAATTCCATAAATACCCTAAACTTAAAAAATTCATAACTAATTGTAGAAAATTCAAAATTAGACAAACTCACTTGAATTAGACTCCTATTAGGGTCTAATATTTATTAAAAATATTAGAATTATAGAAACTAACCTAAATTAGAAAGTCAATGTTTTGGTCAACCATATAGTTTGTTTAGGGTCCGAAACTTAGAAAATTCATAACTTTGCATAGGAAACTCCAAATTCCGTGTACTACATGGCTAACTACTCATCTTAAGGTCTAGTATGTTCTTAAAATATTAAGAGACCCAAACCTAGCTTATTTCCTATAGTGACCTTTTGGACCCCCTCAGCCTAGTACCTAGGAGGACCCGAGACTTTCCAAAATTGGCTAATATAATTTGAACTTCAAATATCATCACCCTAAGCATTAAAAAATTGATCAACATAAACTAAATTAATTAAAATGAATCTTAATCCTTTAAAACTTTGACTTTAATTAAAATTTTCTTTTCTGACCTATAACAAACCTGAACTGTAAGCAATTTTAACTAATTACCTTAAATTAGAATCTATCCAAGACATACTAATCATACACACACATAGAATTGTTTGTTAGGTCACCACTTCTAGACTTAGGCTAGGCCGGTGTTTATTTCCTTTTCTGCTGTGTGCTGGAGCTTTCCGTGGGTTTCATTGCATGTTGTATGAAATTGAATTTGTGTGTTTGCTTACTTTTTCTGTACTCTATGGATTGATGTGATGAGCGCTAGATCTACCCCTAGGTTAGGAGCACTATATATATATATATATATATATATATATATATATATATATATATATATATATATATATATATATATATATATATATATATATATATATATATATATATATATATATATATATATATAATATATTTTTTCCGTATAGGTGGCCATGCTCAAGCTAATAAAAGGGGGGGGCACTGTTATGATTTCTAATATCGTCTTAAATAGGTGGTGCTTGCCCCCCCCCCCCCCCCCCCCCCCCCCCCCCCCCCCCCCCCCCCCCCCCCCCCCTCCCCCCTAAATAAATGAGGGCTAAATAAAAATAATTATAACTACTACAAGTAGACTGCTTAGCCCTCATAATTAAGAGCATGGCTTAGCACAGCTTCAATTGATTATTTTTTTTATTTTATTTAACTGCTTGAGATATTATAACTGCTTGGGATTTTATTAGGATAACCATGCAGGGAGTCTAGAATTTTCTATTTCCAATTGATGTAAGATTTGTAATATTTGTAAAAATTTATGAAAATGGTCTTTGAGTGTGGATATTCTTATCCAACTAAAATTCTAAAAGAAGAAGGCATCCCTATAGGGGAGAGTCTTCTTCCATTTTGAAGATCGAGTTGGATGGCTTTAGATATCCAAAGAGAAAAGGCAATGCCCCCTACCAAGGGGGAATTGTCTCTTCGTTTGGACATTCAAGCCATGACAGATCCAAGGAGTCTAAGGAGGAGAGATCCAAGGAGTCCAAGGAGGAAAGTTCCAAGGAGTCCAAGGAGGAGAATTCTAAGGAGTCTAAGGAGAAGAAGATACCCAGAAGATTGAAGACTTGAAGATCAATATCCCACTCAAAGTCATTTGCGTCTGTCATATGCTTAGAAATCCGGGTTGTTGGCAGTGGTGCCCGGCCACTTTATTTTCTACATACCCTGGGTTGTAATAAGGGCAGTTTGCCTATGGACATTTAATTTATTATTCTAGATTTATATTGATGTGTTTTCCTGATGTGCGCAGTAGAAATTGCATATTTTTCTAGGTTTCTTTCTTGCATGCCAATTTTATTTTTGCCTGGATATCATTAGGCTCTTTAAGGACTATAAATTTTTTTTACTCATAACAAAAAATTTAATATTTAAGTTTTAAATAATCTAGAAATTTAACGAATCTAGGGAACTTCCAGAATCGTCTAGGGTCGCATGCATATTACTGCATCCTTCTCTCTTCTTCTAATAAGACATCTCCCTGCCTGCAGGTAGAGTCCGGATAATATGACCTATGAGGATAAAGTGCCGGACTTAAGGAAACTCAGTCTTTTCTAAAAATTTATTTTTTATAAGCCATTTTTTAAAGTTCTAAAGCATACATGATTTGAGACCTTTCAACTAGCATGCATTGCATTAATAACTAATTAATTAAAATTTAATTGCATTAGTTAGAGGCAGTCACCCCACATAAGTCCAGGACTAATTAAGAAATTCTCTAGATATCGGTCCTATTTCCAATAACTGTACCATCCATCCATCTTTCATAATTGACTTGATAGTATGGTTTTAAAGCGATTAGGTGGTTAGCTGGCTCCCCAATCCAGGCCGGGGTAAGTCCAGGTTTTGCACTACATTAGCTAGGACACTGGTCTTAGTGTGTTGTAGAACACTAAGTCCAACCTAGATATAAGATTCGAGGCTATTATATTCGGTCTCGTAGTATGCCTTAAATAGTAGGTAGGTCCCTTCTTTTCATGGATTGTAAATTCTACTTATCTACGTCACATGATGACGCCACCTCCATCCTTCTCTCACGCATGTGATTGAGTGCTTGATCTTTCTCTCTCAATTTTTTTTTTAGTACCCTAGAGCCTCCGAATACTGGTATGTGCCACGCATGTTAACTGAGCCCTTTTTGGGACATTTCTTCCTCTCGAGTAAGACTTCTTAGTCTATACCCTCGTGTCAATCTCATTTTGGGAAGAGATAATGTATGATCCTTAATTGAGAGTTTTCTCGGGCTCTGGCCTGGGATGTAATTAATCACGGGGGCTTGCGCCCGTGAGAAACTCAGTCCCATATCTACTAAACCCCACTTGAGCTGTCGTATCGGGTGGGGAAAACCCGTGATTAGGTCGTGTATATTACTACCCATCGGGGTGCATTGGCGCCATCCTCTATCCTTAATGGTTAGTCGTATGTACGATCCCTTCCATCGACCTGTTCGTGTCGAGTGTTGAGGTCTACGATCGTTTTATCCTACAGGATAGTGCAGCCGTACCCTCTATGTTCGTAACCCCACGAGCGGTGCTCTTTCGGAGGTCCACAGAGGCTAGAAGGCTTTAGCGACTCATTGAAACCCCTACGCAGAGTCCACCAGCAAAGAAGAATGCATAATGTAATTTAATTAATATCAATTAAAAATAAAAAAATGATAAATTTTTCCCAAAAAAGATAAATAAATAAATAAATAAATAACTAGATAATTAGTATTTTAGATAATAATTAGATTACCTATTCAAAATAAGTATAATAGTTACATAATTAGTTAAGTTGTTAATATTTATAATAGCAATTAGATAATTAAGCTAGTTGATATCCTTAAGTTATATTATAAGTTAAGTTAGATAATTAATATTATAACTAATAATTATATTATTGGTTAAATTATTTAATAGTTAAACAATTTTTAATTATATTATTTGTAGTTTTAATTTATAAATGATAATTTAAATTAAATTGAATAAGTAATTTATATTCTAAATATAAATTAAATTTGAGTTTTTAATAAATTAGCTGCCTAAAATCCTAGATTTCAGGGCTGAATTTGCATATGCCCTTCTATGTACTAATAGGAAATAAACATTTAAATATATGGCATATTGCATATTTAGAAATTTTTTTTGTTTAATTTTATATGCATATAATGGTTGCAATAAATAAATACCAACAATATATAATTAATACAGAGTAATACCAAATTCTCAAATATGTCCCGAACCAACATAATAAAATGAACATATTCAATACCTAGTCCAACATAATAAAATGAACAAGTTCACGAGATACAATTAATAAAGAGTTATACTGAGTAATATCAAGTTAGACTGAGTAATATCGAGTTGCACCGAGTAATATAGAATTCTCAAAATTGTCCTATTCATTGCAAAAGTTGAATACACCATGAGCACTCCAACATTAAAATGAGCTTTATCAGAAAATATTTGTCGTTAAAGATAAAAACTACGTAATACTGAATAATACTGAGTAATACATAGTTATACCGAGTAATAAAAAATTCACAAAATTATCCTAATCATTGCAAAAGTTACATACACCCTGAGCACTCAACATTAAAATGAACTTTATAGGAAAATATTTCTTGTTAAAGATAAAAATTGAGTAATACTGAGTATTATAGAGCTATACCGAGTGATACCGAGTTATACTGAGTAATAAAGAATTCTCAAAATTGTCTCATTCATTGCAAAAGTTGCATACATCATGACCACTCCAACATTAAAATGAACTTTATAAGAAAATATTTGTCGTTAAAGATAAAAACTAAGTAATACCAAGTTATACCGAGTAATACCAAATTCTCAAAATTATCACATTCGTTGCAAAAGTTGTATACACCATGAGCACTTCAATATTAAAATAAACTTTATAGGAAAATATTTATCGTTAAAGATAAAAACTGAGTAATATCGAGTAATACATCAGTTACATAAATGACGACTAACTCCCAGTTTCTCCAAGTGTAAATTGTATGCTTGTAGAAGGATTCCTCTCTGTGAGTTTCAATTTTTTGCTCTTCCTCTTTTCCCAGTGATCCTTCAATCTAGCATTAGAGATGCCCTTTGGCCGGCAATTCACAGGATATTTAATACTTTTATGGCCTCCCCTAGCTATGCATTTATTATTATTCTTGTTATTTTTTTTCCTTCCAAGATGAATTGAACATTTCCAGCAATTACACTCATCACATCGAACATACATTATTCTACCTCCTCATTACCCTGTGCTTCTGTGCTAATTTGATATACAAATTGACAAATATAATTTCTAAATATCATGTTATTGGATCCCTCATGTGATTGTCATGAATTCTTTCCTATACATGGGATCTTCTGTCTAGCATATAGATCTTTCCGAGCTCTAGCTGACTATCTGGGCAGAAAATATTTTCATGGATATTAATAATATCTAACTACCTCTTCAAAAAATGAGTACAACTTTCTCCAATAAAAATGGACAGTTTGCTTTAATATTGAGCTACTTTTCATATATGGTTATATCTCCGTTTGACTACATCTAAAATCTTCACATTATTCATTCCTATGCCAAGTCTTCATCACCTTTTTCAACACCAGGAAATAATCAGTGATAAAACTTGTTGGCTTGGAAATGCCATGGCATACATGATTGGTGGACTCATTACGTTGTGTAGATAAAATGCCAAGATTAAAATATTTTTTTTTGAATGTTGTTGACCACTTTTGCCTAATTTTGTATAGATCTTTCAACCATTGACGGCTCTGGAGGTTCCCTTCTTTGATCATTTCATTCATGTTCTCTCAAACTAATCATCAGAATCACACTTGCTGAAATAACTATAAAATAGACCTTTCACTTTGTTGTTACTATTAAAGCACCATACTTTGAAAGGAGCCTTCTTGTAGATATGTCATTGGCATAACCTATGTCATGTATTAGGTAATATAATCTCTATTTCCCTAGTCATTGCTTAGTCCTAATCAGTAAATATAGTTAAGAGATGTTTATTATTCATAATTCTTAAAAATATTATAAATAGCTAGGTAAACGACTCAATTATCTCCTTAGATAGAAATGCCACACCTAATAGAATGTTATGCCAATGATTATTCACTCCAACAATAGGGGCACAAGCTAAATTATATTTTTTTAATATGGTAGCTTATATAAAAAATAATCACATCTCCAAAGCAGTCATAATCAATTCTCCCCAACCCATCAACCTAAAAAAATCAATAACTTGTCTTCTTCATTAGTTTGGACATCCCATGCAAACATGTTGTCAGCAGCTACTCATTCTTTAAACAATTAGATTAGTGAATTGGTGTCTCCATTCTCAATCTTAGCTCTTCTCCCTTTTTCAATATAATTGTATGCATCCCTCTTTGTGAATCTCAGATTTCCTACACCTCCCACTTCATTAGATAGATATGTAAATGCGTTAACTATTCTTATCCCAGCTTCTGACATAGATTTCAGAATAGATGTATTCTCATCACTAATGTGCCAAGATGATTTAAGAAAATGTTGATCATCCGGCCTTGCCAATTCATGATTGTGACTCTCTATCAATTTTTTCATCATCCAAATTTCATCTTCACTAACCACAAATCTTACCATAGATGGACATCCGGTTCTTGTGCTTGATTTTTGAAATTTTAACTTTACATTTAAGTCAATTCCCTTCTCGAATCCTGCTTTCAAACATACAAAATCCTTTGATTTTATTCTCCTTGAATTTGGCCAAAATGAATGATGCTCTTTCCGAACACTAAAATCATGATAATACACATAACGATAATATTTATCATATGCTTCCTTCTTAGAGTTGTAAACATACTATCAAAAAATATTTCACATTCTTATGCAGACTTGGCACTAAAAAATTACATGTACAAAGTAATACCGAGTAAATACTGAGATTATGTTTCGAGTATAAATACCGAGTCTCAATATCGATAAACTTTATCGAGAATTAATATTGAGACACTCTTCTCGTATTGGTACAATGATCGGTACTCAGTACTATAATCTTGGACTTACTCGATATCAATGTACAATGAGTTTATACTAAGCTATAACTATCAGTACCGATCAGTACCTAGTTGACTCGTAACATTTGCTAGTCTAGGTGCAAAGATCGATACTCATGAATAAGCTCGGTATAGGTTACTATATAATCGAGGTATTGCTCAGTTTCGATGTACAATAAATGTTGAACTCGTGATAATACATGTTATTGGTCGAAACACAGAGATATATCAGTAATCAAGCTATAAGAAAGAGGTGCATTACATAGCTAGAATTTATATTTTTATATTCTAAACTCTCTATATAGATAAGAAATTACTTGTAGTAAATCAAAAAAAAAAAAAAAAATCATCAACATTAAATGTCTCAACAGTCTCCTTGAAATCTTCTAGGTCTTCCAAAGTGAAATCTATTTTCTTATCTTTGATCTCCTTGAATCCTTTGCAAAATCTTTCTCTGCACTCTTTGAACTCTAAATCCTGTATAATGTCTCTAAAATAATCCTCCAAAAGTTTATTAGACCTTTAAAGAAGGCGGGTGTTTTAAATTTTGTAGCCCAATTTATATATATTACATCGGGCAAACCCAAAATAGTTAAGACACATGCAAAATCTTGAAAATACAACAGGTTTGGGTCATGTTATCAGGCCGCTACGTGGCGTCCGAACGTAAAGCTACATCTGGACGCTGTACGCAATAAAAATTCCCTCCCTCCACATAACCTCACTCGCCTTTTCGCCACATCAACTCTCTACGTCACTTCACAAAGCCAGTTGCTTGCTCAAACAAAAATTGGAATTACTTTTAAAATTATTATTATTTTATTTCTTTTTTCTTTATAAAGTTTGTACCATTTTTATTTAAAAAAATTTTCCCCTAAAAATATGGGCATTTTTTATGGTTTAGGTATACCAAACAACCCAGTTGGTTGACCTAGGTCAACCCATGGGATAGGTTTGATGGGTTAATGCAAATGGTCCATTAACTCCTAATGGAAGTGTTTATGTAATTTAATTTTACTAAGGTTTGAGATTTATCTCAAGAAAACCCCTTTGGGTTCACTTCGGTTAAGCCTTATGGCTAGCCCAAGTGGGCATATGTGTTGAATCATTTTTACCTAGCCTTTGGGGACCCAATGAAAAGTCCCCCTAGGTTTGGAAAAGTCCCCATTGTTTTAAGCTCTTTGATTTGTTCTAAATACATTAATTGAATTTTTAGAGGCTTTAAGGCTAATTTTGTCAACCATAATTAACTTTTGTCAATCATATTTGATAAGAAGTTAGGGTTGGGTTCAACTCATTCCACATGACATTTAAAACATGTTGGAAAAGATTTAATGCCCTGATAAGGTCTAGATGCATGAAATATAATTTTAAGGGTTAAAGAGGCTATTTGATCAACCTGGTTTGACTAGGGTGTGGGTATAAGTCCAATTCACCCCAAATATTATTTAGAGTTTTTCGCAAGTGGTCTTGGGTCATAGCATAACTGAGCCATGAAAGGTTTATTCATAGGTTTAGTGTTAGGAATTTTAGGGTTTAGGATTTCTTGGTCAACAATAGTCCACAAAGTGTTCAATTAGGTTTAGTCATGTATGGTTTAACTTTTGAAAACATTTGAAGGCTTTGGTGAGGTTGAGGAAGGTTTCTATATATATATATATATATATATATATATGATTTAGGGTTTAAAGTTAAAGGGGTCTTTTAATGGTCAAAGGGACCAATGGTGGTCAATTTGGCCCATTCAAAGGTGAAATATTTGCATTTGTTGCATTTTGAAAGATTTAGAGTCTAGGATAAAAACAATTTAAATTACAGTAGTTAGGTTCCTTTAAACTCCTGGCATCATCTAAATTCTTAATTAGAGTCTGAACCAAAATCCTTGAGTCTTAAAGTAAATATCATGTTTACCTTGCATATATGATATTTGAAAATTAGGGTATTATACATAATTCTTGTATTTCCTTCTCTGTGAGGGTTATCCGATAATCTAATAAATTGTTTTCTTAAGCCCATAATTTAATATTGATCTAAATTAAAAATACAAACCCTATAATAGGTTAGAGTGTTTATATGATTTTTTAGAAGCTCAAGCACTCTCTACCTTTCATCCATTGACTGTATAAATAAGAGTTACGACTTGAACTTTTTTATTTGGTAAGTCTAAAGTTAAATCTTTGATTAAAAATTTATAAATTTAAATAAATTTATTCACCACTCTAATCAAGAATTTTCGCAAGATTCATCTTGGGATATAATTAATCATAAAAGCTTGCCTTTATGGGTGTTGAAATTTAATAAAATCACAATATGATCAACAGCTGAATTAATGATAGGACAAAAGCATGGCATGGTTCTAATAATTTTGGAGCTAATTTATACACAATGTATATAATTACAAATGGGAATGATTTTTATTTATTTTTATATCATAAGCCGGTTGCAAATATTTCAATAGTTCATGATGAACTGTTTAGGCTTGGTAAACAAGTGGATCATTGCTCTGAAAGAAACAAGGCCATTGCTTTGGAGCCTTGTTATGAGTTGAGGACAATTTTCTCTTGCATATTACCTCTAGTAAGGATACAATTGCTTGGTTCGAAGGAATGAGTTTGCTATTGCCCGAAATAGAAATAAAAAAAAAAAATTGAAATAATAGGTCATGTTGAAGATTGCAAGCAGCATATAAGCATTGATTAAAATGGATATATACAACATGACCATCTTAAAGACTTATCCAGCCATATAAAATTGGATTAGTAAAGGTATAAAACTTGTAAGATGAAGAAGAATGTGGCAAACTTGCAAACTAAGGTCGCCTATCACAAATACTAGCTACGGAGAAGCCAAGTCTTGTGGTGGATCTCAATTGAGCTATACTCTTTAGCTATTATAATTTCATTGATAGATATGTAAATATAAACTCAATTGTTCTGCAAGACTGATGGATTGAGATTTTATATCAATTTCATCCATTCCAGGTTCGTTAATGAAGCAGGCATTAGATATATCGGATAAAAAAAAAAAAAAAAGAGAAGAAGCATTATGTTAGGATTCTATAGTTTTAGAATGATGTGATGCATTTTTATTGGTCTCCACATACCGCACAGAATAATAAATCTGTTCGAACTGACCTCACGTGAAAAATTGCTCACCTGACTTTTGATCGTGTCCGCGCCTGTGCAAGGGTCCGAATCAATTCATTCTACAGTGCTTTTTTGGAACCGGGTAGAAGAAAGTTATTATTATAATAATTGATTTATCAATTACTATGATAATAACGCATTAACATTAATTATTATAGTAATTAATAATGTTAATATATATATATATATATATATATATATATATATATATATATATATATATATATATATATATATATATATATATATATATATATATATATATATATATAAGAAAAGGAGGTACGAATGGGAAAGAAGCATATGATCGTAATCATCAACCAGAGTTTGCAATCAATAAATCAAAGCCACGGAGCACGATTTTTGGGACCCGACAACATCGTGAAGCTCTCGGCCGTCGATTATCTTTCCGGCTGTGTGAATTAAAAGGACGAGTGCCCTCCCCTACCTACCCTCACTGGGATGGACGCTAGGAGGTTGACGAATTTTTCTTAAAAATATTAAACTTGGAGGACATTCAATTGGGAAGTCTTGAACTTCAAAAGTTAAAACTTAAAACTTCAATTTAAATCAAATAAACCTTTAGGATTAAAATTCATATTTAATTAAGTCAATTTGACATTCAAGTTAACTTACCTACACAAAAATGTAAGCAATCTAAAGTAAGGTTAATCTACCAATTCAAATCAGAAAAAAAAAACATTTAATTAATTTAAGAGCTAATCAATTGATTTAATCCATTTAATCAAAATGCAAATCTGTACGTGAACTTGATAAATGGATTAACTTTAAATTCGTCAAAGAACAATCATAAATTTAAGTTAAAGTACAATCAGAAATTCAATTAATTAAGTTAACTAATGTAAAAAAATAAAAATCATTTGAGTTAACAAAGTTAATTAATTAAATTTAAATTGCTAACTTAATTGAAGCAAATGACAGAAACTTAAAAAATATAATTAATTAACTTTTAAAAAATTAATTTTCAAATCCATGATCTTCTTTTAATTAATTAAAAATCAAAACTTTAAAAAGTTACAGTTAAAAGGAAATTGATTACAAAATTGAATCAGAAGTTAATTAATCTAAGGTTTTAATAATTTAAAAATTCAAAATTTAAAATATATTTAAAATGTAAATCTAAATCAATAAATTGGACAATTAAGATCTAATTAAAACTTAACCTTTAATTAGTTAACTTATAATTAAAAAAAATAAATTGAATAATTTTAAAATCAAATTGATAACCCGGGCAATGGATCTTAAATTAAAACTTAATTTCAATTACAATTTATTTAATTAATTCATATAATTAATTAATGCAATTAAAATAAAATCAAATGCATGAATGAAATGTTTCCACTATTCAACCTATGTACAAACTAATCAACTGTCAATGCTCAACCTAAGTAGATCACAAACAACAAAACTTTCCAACAAACAAGATCAAGCACTCTCAGACTCTCAACAAAAGCTCCTACAGCTACATGTGGTCTCCTTGAAGTGTTGATTACGAGCACCTATAAATAAGCAGACAAAATCAACACAATTATAAATAAAAATAATTACGGAAAACAAGTAAAGTAACATACTACTAAAGTAAAAAAACAAACTATGAGTACAAATTAAGACACTAACATTGGTGTCAAGGGAGTAAAGTGTTGAAAGCTATGTCATAGCTAATATGAATCCTATAGGTTACTTCTAACTAGAGTGGTAAATCTTATCGGCAATTCTTTTACTAAATACATATTTATTAAGTGAACCAATATATTCCTAAAATACCAACCAGCTACTTTTAATGAAAGTCATAGGTCCGATCTTTAGATGTAATATCTAGGAAACAACCTAACCCTAAACCCCTTCCATGGATATCTTAGCATATAGGACTTAGTTGTAAGACCTGCCATTTAGGTACTTCTAAGTGAAGCAGTAAGACCCACGAGTTAAGAAACTTCTAAATGAATGATCATAGATCAAAAACTCAAATCCCGAGCAGCCTTATTTATAAGAACTACGTTGTAAGATCCACCACATGACAACTTTCAAATGAAAGACTTAAGTCCTAATTTAGAGGAAAATTTTAGGTAAAAATAACATATTCCCTTATTAACACACCAACAACTTCTAATAGAAGCTGTAAGTTCGACTTTTGAGGGAATAACATTTCCTAGACCCTCACCTAGGCATCCTAGTTTATAGGGCTAGGTTATAAAATGTAACTCTATGCCACATAGTTTAGAAGGCTAGGACTTAAGAGCCATCCCTGGACTACTTTTACTATAAGCCATAAGACCCACTCATACCCAAAATCTTGGGGCCACATCTAATAGAGGCAGTAATACCCACTATTAGGGCTACTTTAAAATGAAATCCGTAAGCCCCTACCCAAATCTAATCATATGGGAAACTCCTAACTAGAGATATAAGCCCCAAAAAAAATAAATTAACATTTAACTTCTAAGAAAGCTATAAGCCCCAACCGAAACTAAACTAAATTAAAATCCACATAGGAGGCAACTCATAGTTACCAATCAAATTCCTTAGACACTACAATAAATGATTGTTAGTGTTGGTAGACTGAACCTACGGTATGCCAGAGATGACGAAACCATGGGATCTTGATCTGCTATACCTTCATCGCCCATAACTAACCTTAAAACTATATTTCACAGTCCCACATTCCTTGCATGAAACTAAATATATTTCATCCTTAATCGAGAGTGCTCTCCTAATGCATTAGCAGATATAATTAAATATAAGGCCTTGGACTCATAGAAGTAGAACCCAGATCTAAATAAACCCTGACATTATTTTCAGGAGAAATCTGATTAAACATTAAACTTAATCTAACTCTTGGAAAATTAAGGGAACCATAAATTCATGAGAACGAGGTTTACACTAATTTATTGATTTGTTTTTTTAGAGCCACCAATGGGATACCTAGAACCAAGAAAATACAAAAAATAAACATACTTTAGTTCTCTTAAGTAGTAAAAAAAAAATATTTGAACATAGATAAAGTTTTATCCATAATTAATTTCAAAATGATAGTTGAATATTATTTTATCTTTCAAGATAAATAATATATTCTCTATGATGAGTTTGATTATAAAAATAAAATTTATTTCAATTATTAAGTCAATTATGAAATATTAGTCTATCTTTCGAGATGATATGTTGCTAACTATTAAAAATTGATTAAAGAAATATAAATTGAAATCTATTGAAAAAATATATGTCCACATGAGGGTAGACTTAGCATTATGTTGTCTAAAAGTGATTATAATAGTTAGGGATAGTCCTGAAATGAGAGGTGGAATAATTAACATGAAGTTGCTAATAATCATAGGTGATCAGGACAAATTTTTCTCTCAATAGAGGGAGATTGATTAAGTAACGTAGAGTTGAAGAGCGAGTGGAGAAAGATAGAATAGTCCTTCTAAGTATAGTGGATTATGTGACACAAGAAGCCTACAAGAAAGACCAAACACTAGAGTGAAAAGCAAGAAGAAAGCTAAAAAGATATAAGGACAATAGGCATAACAATGCTCTTATGTAGAATTTTAATTTTATGTTTATGTGTAATAATTATGTAGAAGATATATTTGGTTTTAGTTTACTTGAAAAAGTCAACCATAAAATTTAAATATGTGAGTTTCAAATTTTGAATATTGTTGAATTTTTAAACCTCTATTTTTCAATATTAATGTGATTATTTGGAGGAATGTTATCAAATTTAAATATAAAATTAATAATTTAAATTTTATTATTAAAAAAATAAAATTAGAGCTATGTTGGAGTTGTCCACTCCTCTAAAAGGAGTTGCATCTCTTAGCTAAGGACTCCTTCCACCCCATTGGTACCCATTCACCAAAATTAACCCTAACATTGCCTTTTCCATGCATTATTTTTTTCAAGAGTTGTATGTACTTATAAATGGTTGATGTTGAGGAATGAAAGGGTTGTTTTAATTAGTATGTTGCAAAATTTATGTTTTATTCAAAAAATGGGGTGGGCTTAGGAGCAAGCCTCATCATTAAAAGAGTTTGGGAATTCCTTCAAGCCTTCTCATTTTTTGTAAGGGGTGGGCCAGAAGGCCCAACATCTACAGAATTAACCTCCAAAGACAGTTCTCTTGGATCAGCCACAACATCCACACAAGAAAAACTAGCTTTAAGATTAGTACCACATTTCAATTCTCTAACCACACCAGCACATAACCAAGTAGCGAGGGAACCAAATTCCACCTCTACCATGAAAAAATCAATAG
This sequence comes from Dendrobium officinale, assembly GCA_019514585.1. Taxonomy (NCBI): domain Eukaryota; kingdom Viridiplantae; phylum Streptophyta; class Magnoliopsida; order Asparagales; family Orchidaceae; genus Dendrobium; species Dendrobium officinale. The sequence continues at coordinate 38,140,841 of CM033686.1, forward strand.
GGACTATATTAGAAATCAAATTATCCCCCAACAGTACATCAACACGCCCTGTGACATGCCCAACTGTCCCCAACTCGAAAGGGACAATAATTACAATAGGCGCATTCTCCCCCTAGTGAGGATTGACACAACATGAGACAAAGGAGGGGAAGAATGATTCAAAATAGGTTTAGCATTAGCATTAGACGGATCAGCCGAAGGAAAAGGATGACAATTCCCAACCACATGACCTATACATTTACATGAAGCACAAAAGGGTGGGAACTCTTCCATAATAACTTTCTGCACATAATCTAACTTCTCAGAACCTAATCAAACCTTGTCCGGGTAGGATTTAGTGATATCAAGCTCCAACAACACACAAGCCATGGAAGGCCGAGATCTAACAGAAGTGGCCGAATCAATTTTCAAAGGTTTAATAAATATAGAGCCCAAACCGTGAAGAATACGGGGGAATAGAGATGAGTACGTATTTATGAAAAGGAAACCCAAATCAGGATGACCGACGTTACAACAACAACATAAAAAGGGGAGACCACTTTGTAAAGTTTCATGTAAAAATTATACACAAGATAGGATTTATGACAAAAATCCTTACAGTAATCAAGATCATTATCCAGCTTGATCAAGATATGTGATCAAGCAAGGTGACTAAAACTTCACCATTCAACTTAAGGTTAAAGAAGAATCTATGAATGGAATCAAGAGAGGGATGTTTCAAGGGAAAGAAGCCAACTAAGGACAATTGAAATAGAACAACCAAAGCTTGTATTTCTTGATGCAAAATCCAAAGGGAAGGCAAGCCGAAAAAAGTAGAAGTCTTCAGATCTAGAAATTTAACAACCGAGGAGGAACCTGCAAGAGCTTCCAAAAATGAGCATTAATTAATTGAACCCCATAAAAAATTGGGGTCGTTCAGCTAATTCGGTGCCATCCCGGTACAGCCCGGAGAAGGAATACGAAAATAAAGCCAAAAACTAAAAACCAAATAAAACACTAGAAAATGCAGAGAGCACTTCCTTAGAAATCACCAAGATTGTGGATGCCACCGAGGGAAAAGCCCTAGCGGGGCGGGGGAAACCCATGCAATGCTCCAGAAAAAAACCTTAGTGGAGAAAAAGCAAAAGCACTATTTACATATTGAAATAACTAATCTTATTAGTGTCATCAATAGCTCTCTTGGAGTCATTTTTGTATTAAAGAAATAGAAGTAAATTGAGTTGAATTGAGCTGCCAAAAAGTTCTCTTATAATAGATCAGCTAATGGTATTTATAATTATCCTCCACGCTAAATTGGTTGCCTATAATTAAACGAGTGCCTTAAGTTATGCTTACAACTTCAACGAGAGGATTGAAGGTGTTATTTGTAAAGCACTTCCCGTACAAGAGGCAATTAGTCATACAAAGCAATAAATGTTGGTAGCATAAACATTATTAGTTCATGGAATTGAGCATATTAACCATTATGTAATGTAAATTAAGCTTCATTCTAAAAGATTTTTTATTGCTTTTTAAAATGTAATTTTAGTGAAAGATTTTAATGGGTAGACTATCCTGAGAGTAGTCTTTTGTCAAATTCTAAAAAATGAATTTGGGTGACAAAGGTTATCTAAAAGGAGATAATTAAATACCATGAGAAAATATAATGATCACTTTAATATCCACAACAACAACAACAACAACAACAACATCAAGCCTTTATCCCACTACGTGGGGTCGGCTACATGAATCCTTTTTCTCCATTGTGTCCTATTAAAAGTCAAATTCTCGTTTAAATCTAATAAAGAAAGGTCATTCCTAATATTTTCTAACCAAGTCTTTTTAGGTCTACCCCTACCTTTCTTAACATAAGTCAAATCTAATACCTCTACTCTCCTAACCGGGTCATCGCAAGGCCGCCGTTTTATGTGACCAAACCATCTAAGGCGACTTTCTCTAATCTTATCTTCTACTGGAGCTACTCCAACCTTTTCACGTATATGCTCATTTCGTATCCTATCTCTAAGGGTAAAGCCACTCATCCACCTGAGCATCCTCATCTCTGCCACACTTAACTTAGTATTATGCTTCTCTTTAAAGGCCAACATTCGGCACCATAAAGCATTGCAGGCCTCACTACCATCTTATAGAATTTTCCCTTAAGTTTGAGGGGTACATTTCTATCACATAACAAGCCCGATGCATTCCTCCACTTCAACCATCCAACTTGAATTCTGCTGATAATATCCCCATCTATTTCACCATCACTCTGAACAATAGATCCAAGATATCTAAAACGTGTACTCTTATTAATGACTTGATCGCCCAAAGTCACAATCCCCTCACTAGGTCTATTACTACTAAAATTACACTCCATATATTCTGTTTTAGATCTACTCAAGCGAAAACCTTTAGACTCTAAGGTTGACCTCCATAATTCAAGTTTACCTTCAACTCCCTCTCTAGTCTTATCAACAAGAAGAATATCATCAACAAAAAGCATACACCAAGGTACATCCTCTTGCAAATGTCTAGTGAGAACATCCATGACTAAAGAAAAAAGATATGGGCTTAAGGCTGATCCTTGATGTAACCCAACCGAAATAGGGAAATACTTGGTCAATCCACCTTGTGTTTGAACACAAGTAATAGCTCCTGCATACATATCTTTAATGATTTGAATATAAGCATTATTGACTCCTTTCTTTTCAAGAACTCTCCATAGCACTTCTCTTGGAACTTTATCATATGATTTTTCTAAATCAATAAATATCATATGTAGATCCTCCTTATTTTCTCTATATTTCTCCATCAAACCTCTTAATAAATGTATGGCTTCCATAGTCGACCTACCCGGCATGAATCCAAATTGATTTTGAGAAACATTAGTATCACGCCGCAACCTATGCTCCAAAACTCGCTCCCATAGTTTTAAAGTATGACACATTAACTTAATACCTCTATAATTCACACAATCTTGTACATCACCTTTGTTCTTAAAAAATAGGAATTAACACACTCATTCTCCACTCATCTGGCATCTTCTTAGTCTTCAAAATAGTATTAAAAAGTTTAGTAAGCCATGAAATTCCTTCATCTCCTAAGCATTTCCACACCTCTATTGGAATATCATCAGGTCCAACAGCTTTTCCACCCTTCATTTTCTTTAAAGCCTCTCTAACTTCAGTTTTACTAATACGTCGATAAAAATATAAATCTTTATTTTCATCTAGGGTGCTAAGGTCACTATAGTCAATCTTATTTTCACAATCTTCATTAAAAAGTTTAGCAAAATATCTCATCCATCTTTGTTGAATATCATCTTCTAAGAAAAAGTATTTTTTGATCTTCATCTTTAATACACTTCACTTGAACTAAATCCTTACTACTCCTATCTCTTTGTTTGGCTAACTTATACATATATCTTTCTCCCTCTTTAGTATCTAATCTATTATATAAATCACTAAAAGCTAATGTCTTTGCATCGCATATTGCTTTCTTAGCATCCTTACGAGCCACTTTATATATTTCCCAATTATCAGAATTTTTAAAATTAAACCAGTTTTTATAACAAAGCTTCTTATTTTTAATTTTTTCTTGCACATTAGGATTCCACCACCAACTATTTTTACTATTGGGAGCTTTTCCCTTTGATACTCCAAAAACATCTTTTGCAATATTCTTAATATCACTAGCCACTTTTTCCCACATAATATTAGCATCCTCATGCACAGACAAAATCTTAAGATCTAAAATCTTATTTCCAAAAATATTTTTGTTAATATTCTTTAAATGCCCCCATTTAATCCTAGAAAATTGTTTTACTTTATTTTTTTATTTTATGCCCCTTTAACTTAAAGTCCAAAACTAATAATCGATGTTGGGTACATAAATTTTCACTCGGAATAACTTTACAATCTTTGCAATCTAAACGATTTAATTTTCTAATGAGAAAATAGTCAATCTGGGTTGTATTAAATGATCACTTTAATATCCAAGGAAAATAAATGATTTAGATTCTAGACGAGGAATGCCTGAAATGTCATTCATGACAAACTTACATTTAGGTATGGTGAAGTGATATTTATTTCTTAATGTAAGCTACTACAACACAATTGTTTTAGTAGATCAATACAAATCAATCTCACGATATCATTTCCTATGATGATTTAATTGATTTGACTAAAGTCTTTTTTTTTGGGAAAATTTGGGGCAAAAGCCCTAATATTAAAAGTAAAAATCAATTACATGTAAACTTGTAAACCTATGGAAGAATAAACAAAAGCAAATACATAAAAAATAGCCCTAAAATAGGGATCAAAATGTGAAGAAAACTGGGGGATTAGGGGGACGTGGGACTCAGGCGGGATGAGAGCACCCAAAATCATAGAATTGATCAATGGCTATAATAACCAAAATGTCCCAGCTTGCTTGAGTGCCAACAAAATCGATAAGCAAAACCCAAAAGGCACAAGGCCATCCAATAGGACATGTCTAGAGAGATAACCAAAATAGCAACCACGTGAAGCTCTCAGGTCATCATCGCCCCAAAAATTTGGAGCGTACGAAAACATCCATAACCCAAGAATATTCTCAAGAAAGGACCGCAAATTTCTCTTTAAGTTTATCAACATTTTTCCAGCTTTTTGTTTTCCCTTTGATAGACCCTTTAATTGATTTGACCAGTGAATCTGGCACAATCCAAGAATTAGAGAAATGCATATTGTTTCTCCCTCTCCAAAGAAAATAAATGGTGCACGCAATGATAAGGAAATAAAAGTTTTTCTCCATCTTGTTGAAATCAGGAATAGAATCCAAGTAGTCATAAGCTTAAATGAGATTTGGTCTGAAAAGAAAACCGTTGAATCCAAGGAGAACAATCAAAATTACCCAAAAAGAGTAATCTCATTCAAAGAAAAGATGGTGATGAGATTCCAGAAATTTATGGCAAAAAACACAATTTACCAGTCGCGATGCCCCTCTTAATAAGGACATCAACACGTTTTAGTCTCTCAATAATAGCCATCCATGCGTAGCAAGCAAACCTAAGAGAAGCATGTTTGTGCCAAACAAATTTAAACCATTGAACCTTCTTTAAATTTGAGTAAAAGGAATTAATGAGCCACTTAAAAGTAGGATGATTAGAGCCCTCCCAAGAAAAATTTGGTTGCTCCAAGATGTTAATAGCAGAGTCCACTATTTTGAGCAGAAAGTCAGCAAAGCTTCCAGAACTTAGAGGAGCTCGGGAAAGCATCTTTCCAAGGAGATTCATATTTAGCATGAAACTAGGCCAAAACTGGGGAATGGTTATGGAACAACCGCCAAATGAAGGAATTGATGACCCCAAAATAGTGGGCATCAAAAGAGGATATGCCCAAACCACCATGACATTTAGGCTTGGGAATAGAATTCCAAGCAATTAAATGCATCTTTTTATCATTGGTATTCCCATGCAGTAAGAATTTAGAACATAATTTAGAAATATAAGCACGACAAACTTTAGGTATTATGGAGCCTCTAATCTAGTATGCAATCGTGTTGGCAATAGTGAACTTCAAAAATTGTAACCTACTTGTAAAAGGAAGGAATTTAACTTTTCAGCCCTCAAGTTGAGCAGTGATCCTGCTTAAAAGGGGTTGGAAGTGAGTAAACTTGAGTCTTTAAGGGGAGATAGGTATGCCAAGGTAAATTAAAGAGGGGCTCAAATGGGAGATTTTCAAGATGTCAGATATCTCGGTAGATGAATGGGCATCTTTAGCAAAAATAATAGAACTTTTGCCAGGATTGATATGAAGGTTTGAAGCATCAATAAATTATTTAAGATAATTCTTAAGGTCAATGACATTGGAAGGTTCAGCTTCTCCAAATACCAGGAGATCAACAACATAGAGTAAATAGTTCAAAAAAACATCATTGCAAGTGATACCATTGAAATTAGGAGGTTGCAGATAATAGGATAGGCCATCCATAGCAATATAGAACAATAGCAGGGAGAGGGGGAAACCTTGTATGAGACCCGAGGAAGACTTGAAAAAACCTTCCAGGGATTCATTGATACATAGAGAGAAAAATATGTTAGAAATACACCCATCAATCCATTTAATGTCTCCAGAAAACCTTTAAGTTTCAAACAGTTTAAAAGGAACTCCCTCGAAAGTCAATCAAATTCTTTTTTGATGTCCAGTTTAACAAAAAATAGATTTTCCCCCTTTTTTAATTCTCTGAGAATTTTGGAACCCAAGCTAATATTATGCGAAGAACACCTCTGATAAATAAAGACCGCTTGACTCTCATGTATAATGTGGCAAAACCCCCTTCAACCTATTAGCCAACAACTTTGCCATAATTTTGTAAAAGACATTACATAAGGATATGGGCTTGTAATAAAAAAATATAATAAGCATGGGATTTTTTGGGAATCAGCATGATTTCCGTGGCTTTAGCAGTCCTAGGAAGATAACCAGTAGTAAAAAAAACTTTTGATTTCCTTGCACACATGATGACCAATCAAAGGCCAAGCTTTCTTGCAGAACTTAAAGGAGAACCCATTAGGGCCAAGAGCTGCAGAAGCCTGGCTATAAAACAAAATGGCTTTAATATCCTCATCCAAAACTGGCTTAATAAGAGATTGATTCAAGTGTTGCGGAATCAAAATTTTAGCCAGAATGGAGGGATCATCCCACAGGGCCAGATGTGAAGTGTTAAAGATTTCTTGAAAATTGTGAATAATAGCATTTGAAATTTTAGACTGAGAGGAGAAGTGCCCTTGATAAGTGGAGATCTCTCAAATAATATTTCTATTTTTCCTTGCTTTGATCTTAGCATAAAGAAATCCTAAGTCATCTTCACCCCTATTTAACCAATAAGCCTTTCCTCTTTGAGAGATCCATGAGGACCAAGCTTGTTGTAAAGTTGCTAAGTTGTCATTCACCTTCTTGTGTTTGAAATTTAAATCTGGGTTTAAAGGTAGAGATTTAAGCTCATGAAGGAAGATGCTTTGTAATCCTTTAAGATCCAGGATGGACTTAGCAAGGTAATTTGAATATGCCCACTAGATACCCTTGAAGGACCTCTTAAGAATCTTTAGAGAAAAGTAGAAGATAGAAATAGGACTTCCGACAATTGGCCTCACAAAAGCAGTGAATATAGCCTCCCAAAAACCATTCATGTTAACACAATAGTCTTTGAACATAAACCTGGAAGTAGGAGCATAAACGGATGAGTCCATGAATATACATTGAGACTGGTCTGAGCCTGTTGGAGGAGCAACTTTATAGTAGGCAAATTGGAAAGAGTTAAGGAGAGCCAGATTGATCAGAACTCTATCAAGTTTGATGTAGATGGGTTGATCAGCCTTTGATTAAACCATGTGTAAAATAAGCCCACAAAGGCAAGATCTTGGACACCTCAATCAAAAATACATTTATTAATTTCTTCCATGGAGCTCGAATGGAGAGGATTTCCACCCGATTTTTTGAAATCAAATCTGCAATAGTTAAAATCCCCCATGATAACCAAAGGTTGATCTGCTAGGGGAGTAAGATTACGTAAATCATTCCAAAGATCTTTTATGTCAACCACATTATTGGAAGCATAAATAGTCGTTAGAAAAAAAATGGAGAGGAGGTACCATCCGAGAAGGAACCATGGATGATTTGAGAAGAGGTGAAAGTAGGGGTGAAGGAGACAAAATTAGGATCCCATTTGATCCATATTCTTCCAGATGAAGAACAACAAAAATTATGATAACTTGCTTCTTGATCAAAAACCATATGATTATTAATGAACCATAGATCCAGTGTAGCTTGAAGCTGCACATTAGCTTCCAGAATACACAAGAGATTGAGACTATAGGATTGCATGAGTTCTTTAAAAAATTGGACCTTATTGAGCTTATTAAACCCCCTCATATTCAAACTAGCAATTGGAAAACAAATCATTAAAACCTAGAAGCTTTAGCCTTTTTGATGGATTTAGGCTTCCCTATCTTAGCTTCTTTAGGTGATTTGTTTTTGGATTTAGAAGATAATTGAAAATCAGATATAGTAGAGTTCTCCATAGAGAAAGAAGTTTCTTTGGTGGAAGACACATAAGGCTTCTCAGCTAATGAGGGTTGTCCTGAAGTGGCGGGTAATAAAGGTTCATCCGATTGCTGTGAGGAAAACATAGGTTCATCAGTTTGTAGAGAGGCAAATTTATTAGTTATAGGGACATTTGAAGGGGGGTTGGTGAGAGGTGGGGATGTTTTCTCAGAGGAGGAGGAGACATCAGTAGGAAAGATAATGTTCGGTATAGAAAGGCCTTTACGAGGGCTAGAGGTAGATGGGAGAGAGGAGGGGTCCGGAGGCAAGGGGCTCTTAGCACCAGACTTAGTAATGTCTAAAAAGTGTGGAGAAGGTAAGAAAGGGGCAGTTGAAGGGAGAGACTTGGTACTAGTGATCATGTTGCTGAGAGATTGGGGAAAAGAAGTAGAAGGCCTAGAGACAGCAATAGGAAGTGCTGAGTCTGGGTTAGGCCTGGGTAGGGGGCATTCGGAGGTAAAGTGGTTTTTCCTTAGGATTTAGCTAGTGCTCTGTCCCATGGGCCAAGTAGGAGGAGGGGGAATAGAAATAGGATTTGGGATAGAGGAGCAAAGAGAAAGAGGATGTATAAGCGAACCACAACCCTCACAAGGTGTCTGCTTCCAGTCATACACCACCTTAAGGGTCATGTCCTCCCTGTCAATCTGAATCAGAATTTCTTTCAGTAAGATCGAATCCTTAGCGATTTGCACATAGACCATTGCAAAGTTTAAATGATTTCTTTTAGTAGTGAGCGGATCCACCAATAAAGGAACCCCTATATAACTAGCAATCCTAGAAATTCCAATTGGTGTCCATAAGATTAAAGGAAGATTGATGATTTTAACCCAGATAGTATTGGAGGCCGATTCATCGCTAATCAGATTAAACTTCAGTGACCACCATTGAAGAATGAAAGGTTTCCCAAAGTGGAACCAACCCCCCCCCCCCCCCCCCCCCCCCCCCCATACCGTCTCTAGATCTTCAGAGGAGGTAAATTTAAGCAAGAAAAACCCATCCGCAAGAGGAGGGAGAGCGAACCTTTAAGATTCCAAAGTTTTTTCATGGCTGAAAACAACCTTTCAAAGTAGGGGGGGGGGGGGCTGGAAAATAGAGTAACCAAAGAGGAACCTTCAAAGATATCATCAGCGGAGAATGAGAGCTTCTAACTGGGCACAACAAAGGACATTGGAAAGTCGAGCGTGAGCGAAGCCGGGGCTGAAATATTATCGCCATAAGAGGTATTTTGTGGAAGATGTGGGGGGCCTAAGAGGGAAGAATGAGAAAGGGGCGGAATTGGACTAAAGTCTTATGGAACAAAGAAAGATTACATGTTAGATGCAATAACTGGAATATAATACATGTATCAATAACACAATTTTAGTTGTAATAATTTCTATCCTGCTCAACCCAGTAAGATTTTTATCAAATAGAACTTAGATCGCATCTCCTTCAATCCAATCATTTTGGACCCTCATTTGATTCATAAGGAGGTCTGATCTCGCTACTTGCAACCGTTCATAATTACTGATTTATGCTCCTAACTCTCACTTAAATATATCTCTTTGTAATGTATTAAGGTATATTTACTATAGAAAAATAAATATTATTGGTTGATTTTCTGTTGGATTTCCGACAAAAGTTTTTTTGCCAGTAAAATGGGCATCCAAATTTTTTTCTAGAAGTTATCCGGTGGAAAAAATTAGCCGAAAGATTGCCTCCAGAATAATAAAAAAAATAGCTGGAGCTACCCACCCTCCCGCTACTCGCCAACCCACCTGGAGCTGGCTTCCCCCGTCTGCATGACACACATGGCAGGGTTCAAACCTCGCCCCTTCCGTTTTGCGCGCTCCCGTTTGACCATTATGGCATTCATGTAAAAGTATTTTATAAGATGAATTTTTTTATTTATCTTATAATTGAAGAATATTAAAATTAATACTTATTAATTATAATTTATTAATTTAATTAATAATCAAAATTTTATTAAAGTAACAATTAATTAAACTATGCTATTAAATTAATAATTAATTAAAATAAATTAGTAAATAAATAACTAATTACAATAAACTATAAATTATCAATTAATTAAATTATGAATAAATTATATTTTCAAAAATTATTAAAATCCATCAGAAAACTCTCTAGAAATTCTATTTGAAATTTGCCTGAAATATTTCAAAAAAATCCGTCGGGAATCCGTTGAAAATTTATCTATTAATGTTCGATTTTCCTGTAGTGATTACAGTATTCATTTCTTCATCTGCCCCTGTTTGGACAATTCATGGGTACTTGAATTGTTATTGGTAGCACTCTAAAAATGGCGGGCACCGCATTCTTCCCTCAAAACTCTGGGAGTTTAACTATACAATTTTTTATGCCACTCTTCTAGATCTTGCCTCTATTGGCTACAAGTTCTCTTATGCTTAACAATAGTACTAATATGCCCATTCACATCAAGCATGACTAGATTCTTAATAATGAGGCATATTTATAAAGTTGAGCTCCTTAGTGTTCAAACCATTCCCCTTTAATTATACTCTCATACCAATCTAAGACCAATATGCACATGTTTCATTTTTAAAATTATTGGACATAGTTACCTTAATTTTGCGAGGCCTTATTTTCTACTTTCCTCTACAATAATAATGTTAACTTCATATCTCCCCTCTATGCCAAGCTCAAGAGACTAAAAGAGGCTATAAAAACAAAAAAATAAGCAATCTTGTAATCACCTCTCCAACAACATTAAGAATTTGGAAAGCCAATGCTCAATATGGACCCCTTAAATCCTACTCTTATTATCTTCAATGCCAAGGGTCTCAATGAGACTCATGTCTCTTCTTACTTTGCACAATCATCCTGACTAATTTTAAGACGCAAGACTCGTTGGCTCTGCAATAGGGATGATGACTTGTGATTTAGATATGGGAAAAATCAATGGGAGGAATGACCATAATACAATTAGCTAATTTATTCTGACTTGGGATCTTTCTATTCTCCTCCTGATATTACTGATATTTCTATAATCATTTCAAGAATCTTCTCAATAATCGTGAGGTTCTCTCTCAGAACTCTCTTCCTCAAGGTAATTCTATCCCTAGCCACCTCCCCATGTGAACAACTTCAATCTCTAATGCTAAAATCAAGTAAATTGTCTTCTCATCCTTTAAAAAATCTACTTTAAGTCCTGATGGATTCACCTTCGAGTTTTATGTTGCTACTTAGGATGACATTGGAACCAGGTTTGTAATGTTATGGATCATTTCTTAAAATCATAATAATATTCCTACAAAACTGAAAGCTAATGCTTTTTCTCTCATCCCAATGTCTCCTCATGCATCGAATATTTTAGATTACAAGCTTTTCACTCTTCGCAACACCTTCTATAAGGTTATTACTACGATCTTTGCTCTAAGGTTAAAGGTCTTTATACCTCATATAGTCCATCATAGTAAAATTGGTTTTAATACTTATAAGATATCTACTAATAATGTTTTTTTTTTTTGAAAGGAGTACATAGCAATAGCATTAAAAGAAAAAGAGCCTAATACAATCTATGAATTCAAAGATGGAAAGAATGAAGGTTTGTTTTTGTGCTAAGTTTGACATATAGAATGCTTTGGATTATATCTCTAAAGAATTTCTATTGAACAAACTTCACAAAAAAGGGTTTACTGGGATGTTCATTAAGTGAATTAAAATTTGTATTTAAGATGTTTACTTCTCTATTTGCATTTAGGGATCTGCTGAAGGATTTTTTTTAAAATCTTTGACTGGTTTGTGGCAGTGTTGTCCTCTCTTCCCTTATTTATTTTGTAATGATATGGATGATTTATCTGCTTTATTTTAGGATACAACATAAAGGGGTGTGTATAAGTGAATTCCTATAGACACAGATTCAATTTCTCATATGTTTTATGGTGATGATCTTTTGGTCTTTGACAGGGCATATATCTCTAACAAACATTTCCTTAAAGATATCCTTGAAAATTTCTCACAAGCTACTAGCTTAAGAATAAATATAGCTCAAAGCTCCATAATGTTCTTCCCCTCTCTCCCAAATGTTAAGGTTCTTACTAAGGTTCTTTATACCCCCAAAGAATTTATTTCTATCCTATACTTGGACATGCCCATCTCCATCAAAAGGCTTAAGCTAGCTGATTTTATGCCCCTCTTGAAAAAAGTCTCTACTTTTGCTTGAGGCGTGGAAAGCTAAGGTTCTTTCTTTTAAGGGTAGACTTCAATTCAATAAATTCACAATTTCAAACACCACAACATATTGGATTAAAAGAGCAATCATGACTAAATCTTGCTACAAAATTTTCAACGCACAATCTTCAAGGTTTTTATTTCTTGGTGATATTCATATGAGGAAATTACATTTGATTTCTTAGTATAACACTTGTAAACCACTTATACATGGTGGTTTAAGTAATTATTTACTATTTAACCATGTTTATTCTTTTTTTTGTACTCTAACATGGATAGTCAATTCCACTGAATGCATTCTATCTACATGGTTGAAATTTAAATAAAATTCTTTTTGAAACAATATCTCCTACACAAAGTCTTGTTGTTGGAAGAAGCTTCATCAGGTGGCTATTTATATGAAAGACAAGCTGAATTTCCCAATTAAACCTTTTAGTATTTTTTTTTTAAATCTGGGACACTAAGATCAATTGTAACACGTTGGTAAAACTTGTTGATAGTCGACAAATTGATCATTTTTCCCCTGCTATTGTTGTGGTAGATGATTTTATTAAGCATAGTAAATGGAATCTTCCTTCATGGATACCTCTCCACCTTCATACCCTTAATAGTTTTATGTCAATTTTTGATAATGCTACCCCCACCACTCTTGCGCTAGTAATGTTAATCCTATGTTTAGTGATATTTTTTCTCTTTATTTTGCAATGTTAAAAAATCAACCTGGTGTAAGCAAATCTTGCACAAAAAAACATTCTTTGTGTTCTTCTCCTTAAACTTTGTCATCATTGGTTAGTGGGTTATAAACTATTGAAAGCCTTACACACATAAATATGTTGATTATGCCTTACTGCAATATTTTCCTTACTCACAAAGAATCAACATCCCAATTCTTCCAATATGACTTATCATTCAATTAACTTTGTCTTCTGCTCCCCTTTTGCAGTGCTTTCTAGCTTAGGCCTAACTTCCATCCGGTCTTTAATTATATTGCATCTGCCAGAAACTCTACTGATCTTAATAATGCCTACTATTTAAAGATTAATAATATTATTTCTAAATATTGAGAGAAAGGAAGGTTTATTTTTCGAATTCACTATCAGACTTCTCTCATCCTACTAGTAAGAAAGGCTGCCGAGCTAAAAATTAGAAACTAGAAAAGTTATCAGGCAATCTGTGGCTTATTCTCTATTGATTTCGAAATTGTTGGACAATGACGACGAGTTTTGTTATCCCGCAGACCTATTGGTTTTATGCCCCCAGGGTGGTCTTTGTTCTCCTTAGGCAACGAGGGTTCATGTGCTACCTCGATACTTATCATATCATATGGTGTTGGGATAAGTTGTGTGAGTCCAATTAGTCTCTGATTGAGATGCTCTTTCTTTTTTATCATTATATTTTTGTCGCTCTTTTGTTATTTTTAGGCATTACAAAATTTTTCCAAAAACAGAATGTTTGTCTGAGATGCTCATTCATTTGAGTTGTTTTTGGGCTTTTACCTTTTTGTAATTATCCATATCACAATGGAAATGGACTAGCCCACCAATTTTCTAAAAATAATAATAATAATAATAATAATAATAATAATAGAAAAATTTTAGGAGTTCCGTAATAGAAAACCCGTCGTTAATGATTTCAGATTAGTGGATACATAAATTAATGCTATAAGAGGGGGCAGACTTGAGTGGATGTTTTGGACCAATCCAATCCGGTTCTTGTAAGATTTAATTTCTCTTACTCTTGGAGGAACCATATGTTATATTCAATTTCTTAAACTCTTAACATGTAAGATTCAAGTTCTCACTTTCTTACAAAAACTCGCTACATGCATTATGAGTTCTTCAACTCTTGCAAGAACTCGCATTCCAAAATATGTAAAAGAAATCAAAATGAAAGCATTAATTTACATAATTCTTAAACCCACAAGATCTTAAACAAGTTGATTTTCAAAAACTTTTAATCGGAAGAAAATATACCTTAATTCATGTTGAATTCGTTAAATTTGAGCTACGATTGCTCTTCCTTTTCCCTCTCACTTTCTTCTTTCATGAATTAATTCTCTATGTTTCCATTCCCAACATTTATCGTCATTCATCACTGATCCACTACTGGAACGTTTTTCCCCATAAGATCACCAAAAGTTTTGAATGAATTGGAATTTCCTACAAATTTTGAAATGTAGGATTCATATGAAATTAAGATGTTTCCAGCAATTTGATGAAGCAATATTTTATCATAAAAAAGCTTTAGTAACATCGAATGCTAAATATTAAAGCAACAATTAAAATTATTTGTTATGTATTTAATCTTCATTTTGGTAATCCTTAAAAGTATATTTTTCTTACATTGTTTCAAATTTTTTTATTCTTTAACGTTTTATATATATTTATTTCATACTTTCTAGAAATTTATATAATATTTTGACGTTATTATACATTTTTATATGATTTTTTTTTTTTAAATTAGGTGTTTTTATATGATATTTTTAAAGATGAATTTAATATTTCCTCTACTTAGATTTTGATAACTAAATTTATATTTAAAATGTCTAATTTGAATGAAGTTGTGAGCAATATTATTAAAAAAAAGTTGTATAAACTTATCATCATTGCTCGATTCATTAATTAATATAAGATTTGTTTTGAATTATATATTATTTATTTTATTTTTTAAATATTAATTTTTTATATTATAAATTTGCCCACCTTTGAAAGAGAGGTTGGTTACATCCCAAGCTGCCCTTGGAGAAATTCATTTTAAATTGTATAAGGTGAGGCATTTACATCTTACGAAGTTCTGTCTCTCACTGGGATTTTTATTTGGTTCGGTTGACCGGATGCAAGAAGCATCCGGTCGTAGGCAAAAAAAATGCGGTACCGAGGTGTACCGAGCTTTTCAAAAAACTCGGTACACCTCGGTACCGCGTTTTTTTTGCCTACGACCGGATGCTTCTCTGCATCCGGTCGGAGGACGTAATAATTGTTCCTCTCACTGAGAACTCAAGAGATAGCAGGTGATGCCCTAGCCGCCTCGTTGCTTATGCTGCTCGGCATTTTTGCTTTATCATCTCCAGCCTTTGCCGAAGGCCTTGCCCGCCGCACCGCCAAAAATCTTCATTCCATGGATCCCACCCTATACTCCCATGATTTTCCGCCTCTCCTTGGCTCCCGGACGTGGCTTCTGGAGCCGCTCTCCTTTGGACGAATATTGTCGCTCCTACAGAATCTTCCTCCAAAAGCATTCCTATCTCTCTCATTCATACACCTGAGGAGATCGTTCCTTTTTCTAAGGAAAAAAATTTCTTCTGCTGCGTCGGAATGGAAGCAATGCTTGGTGGGTTACTCTATAGGTAAACGCCCTTATTACGAAGTGCTTGTAGCTGCGATTCGGAAAACCTTGAAGCTATAAGGTGCTATGGATCTCCTTGCCCTAAGTGATGGGTTTTTTTTATTCAAGTTTTCCTCATCCAATGATTTTGATATGGCGTGGTCAAACGGTTCTTGGGTTTTTCTTGTAAAACCATTCATCTTAAAAAAATAGTCACCAAGGTTTCGTCCAACTCGCGAAAATTTCATGTATGTCCCTATAAGGGTGAAAAATAATGACTTGCCTCTAGTTTGTTGGAATTTAGAAGGGATATCAAAAACTGCTTCTAAGATTGGTACTCCTTTAACTGTGGATGCCCTTACAACTGAAAAAACTAGGCTACTTATGCTAAGATATGTATCCAAGTTTCCAGATCTTGCACTTATCCAGATTTCATTCCCATTTCTCTAGAAGATGAAGTTTTCAAACTTCAGGTTCAATATGAATGGAGGCCCAATCCATGTTCTTCTTGCAAATCCCTAGCTCATCTTTCTTCTCTATGCCCTGAAAACCCTCAAACTCAATCTAAAACTCAACTTCCCTTTAAAGGCAGGAGTACTCCCGTTCCAGTCAACCACGAAGTCATAACCAGTCCGACAACCTCTTTCAAATAGTGCCGTTAATCAAGTACTTCATTAGCTGTCAGCAATCCCGTCCCAGATAGTGTTCCATCCTCTTCAAACTCAACCCAAATTATATTGTCCTACAAACATCAACAATCAATTTCTACGCCCCCTCAATCCCCAATCTCCACCACCATTCAAGTTCCAGCTTCACGAAATAACCTCCCTCCCATTGCTTCCTCAAATCCTATTCCCCCAATTTCTGTGCCTTCTTCCGCCCCCATCCCCAACCTCAACTCTCCTATAGATGAGTCCAATTTCTTGTTTGACATTCCTGTTCCTGATTTGATAGCTCTTAATGGAATTATCTCCACCAATAAATTTGATATGTTGCAACATAATGTTTTGAAGAAGGCCAATGAAAACATTCCTGACAATGGACCTACATCCACCTCAAAAGTTCTCTCATTAAGCCAAAGTTCAAAAGCCACAAGGGGAAAAGTTCCATGAAAATCCCCATTTCCTCCTCCACAAGATCGCAAAGATTTGTCTATCCATTGTAGCATGGAATGTCAGGGGATTTTGTAGCTCTGATAAAGTTCTTTATTGTAACCGTCTTGTTCAATCTTTCGGGTTGGATATGATTTGTGTTATAGAAAACAAGAGTTCATCTTAGGTCTCTTTCGAACGCCTGGTTCTTTAATTCTCATTTAGTGTTTGATACTGAGAAAAGCTGTCGCAATTTGGACTACTCAATCTATGGAAGAATTTAGCTGAAATGGTCCCCGGATATATTAAATTTTCAACCAAGTTTCATTTCATCTCAAATGATCTATGGATTGGTTGAATATGGCACTAATCCCCTTTGCTTTTATCTATTATTTATGATTCTAATAACCATGATGAAAGGAAATAACTTTGGGACTCTATTCAGAATGTCCAGCCTCTTTCCACTTCGTGGCATGCGATGGGTGATTTCAACTGTTGCAGATATTCATTTGATAAACTTGTAGGGAACACTATTCTTCAGACCAAACTCCATGTTTATAATGAACTTATATTTGACTCAAACCTTAAAGACCTGGCTTCTATTGGTCTCACTTTTACATAGTTCATTCAGAGATCAGATAATCCTATTCACATCAAATTGGATCGTGCATTGGTAAATAATGAGTGGTTAGAGGCTTACATTACCTCTTATTACATGGTTGAGAACACATCTTATTCTTATCATTGCCCCATCATGCTTCCATAGGGGTACTAAAACATTTGGTCATTATAGATTTTTATTCAAAAATTATTGGTGAAAAATTGATCAATTTTGGGAGATCCTCTTCACCATTTTTTTTCTCTCCCTCCATCTTGGCAACCTTTCAGGGACTTACACAAAAAGCTCAAATTGCTAAAATTAGCAATTAAATCAAAGGAGTGGGCTAATTCTAATGCGATTGGTAAGCACCTTACACATCTTTACCAAAAGCAACGAGAGTGCTTTAACAAGCTTAGTGAAGATCATCTGAATGTGACGTAAACTTCTGCTCTCAAAAACATCAATCTTCAAATTATTGAATTCTCCTTCCACTGGTCCTCTTGGATCACTCAAAGAGCAAAATCAATGTGGCCCTCTTAAGGTGAAGATAATCTTCTATTTCTATTCTCCAAAATCAATAGCAGAAGGAACTATAAAAAAATGGTTATTACTTTAACTATGACCATCTTTCTTTATCATATTTAAATGCAGTTAACTCCACTATCAGCCATTTTCAGACATTATTTAATCCTTCTCACACGTCTTCCTATGATGTAAGTCCTTTCCCTCTTGGTGAGGTTTTACCTGCTATTTTTAACTAATAAGCCTATATTACCTGTTTCTGATTATGAGATCAAAAAAGTTATTTTTTTTCTAGCTCTTCTGATTCTGCTCTGGGTTCTGATGGTTTCAATTTTGACTTTTACAAAGCAACTTGACTGGTTACGGGGTTGTTTTGATTGAAAAATGTTGTTATAGTTTTGAAAAAGATTAATTTTCTTTGAGAAAATTTTAATTTTTGGAATTATAGTTTTAAAATATAACGCCTCATTATTAATAATATATCATCTCCGGAGGCAAATATATTGTTCTCTAATGGGTTCAAATTTTAGAACTTTAAATTCATCTTGTTGGGATCCATGACCCCTAGTTTGAGCTTTTGATAATGACAAATAATACCGTCTAAATATTTATTCATTGAATATCATTTGATTTCTGCTATTGCCTATGAGTACTAACATTTCAGGAAGATCACAAATTACTCAGGACAACAGGAAGACTCAAGACTGGGTAGAGTAGGAGTGTGAGTCTAAAGCAATGTAATTTTCTATTTATTTTATTTTTCTTTTCTTGAGTCTGGCCACAAACTGTAGGTAAGTCTGAGTAACCATGCACATACACAGGGGGAGAGGGTTTTATAAGTAAAAATATAGATTTTCTTTCTTTGTTGATTGTACTATACGATTTTATATCATACTGTACAATCCTATATTATAAAATGATTTTTATGAACAGATCGTATTGTACGAACCCTATCGTACTGGACAATGTGTTACTAATCCAAAACCCTAGCCGCCAAAATAACCTAAGTAAGTTTTTTCAACCGTTCGTACTATACTAAAAAATTCATACTGTATGATTTATTTTAAATACTTACTTAAAATTAACCCGTGATTACTGTAATAAATTAAGGGTTAATCGCTAATTGGTAATCGTACGGTACGAACACATTCGTACTATATGATGAACAGAGATGATTTTTTATCATCCCAGACATCGTCCTGGATGATCTCTTGTTTTGACTCATCGTACTATACGATGTATATCGTACCAAACGATGAACAGAGGACAATTTTGGATCGTCCCGAATATCATCTTGACCGATCCCTTGATTTGTTCTAATCATACGGTACGACATTGAACGTACTATACGATGTATAGAGACGATTTAGTATCATCCCGGTTGTCGTCCTATACGAACAGAAGTGTTTGGACTCGTACCGTACGATGTGGTATCATACTGTACGAGCATATTTGAACTGTTCGTAAACCTTCGTACTAGGACAAAGCCTGTTTATACATATCGTACTGTACGATGTTAAATAGTACTATACGATAGTAATGGCTACTTTGAATATTTCAGTGATTTTGGAGCTTGTTTTATGTATCAAATTAGTAATCTTTTTGAGAGAGACATAGAGAGGGGAACGAGATTAGAGAGGGAATCCTTAGGAGAGAGATCTTGAGAAGTTTTTAGGGTTTGAGAGAGGAAGGAGAAGGTGAGCTTTGTGAGGGAGAAGAGGTGTGAGGGAGATGACACGGTTGCTCCATTCTTGCTACATCTTGCTCCTCCTGTGGCCTGAGAAGAACTTACGAGAGGCTCTCTAAGGGGGAGACTCTTCTAAATCCATGACCTCAAAGGTACTTTGCCTTCTCTAGGAGGGAGAAAAATGAGAAGGTACTCTGCCATCGTCAGGAGGGTGAAAACAGTGCTTGGCACTCTGCTACGCCGTGTTGGTGAAAGTGAGTCTTGTAAGGGCTTCTCCGTCTTGCCGAGGGGTGCAAAAGGAGAGCTATAGTTTGTAGTGAAACTCATGGAGTGGAGGACTCCGGGGAGTGGACGTAGGTCATGGTTTGACCGAACCAGTATAAAATTCCGATGTGCTTTTTCCTTAATGTTTTTTATTATTTGCTTGCACTTTATTTTCATAATATTTACTTGGTGAAAATTGTGAAAGAAAAAAAAAAAAGATTTCATTGTTGCACGTTGAGTTAAACTGTTTGCCTTCGTAGTAGTTAAAGTTTCATGTTAAAAATTTAAAAACAGCAAAAGTTAGAACTCCTGCTTAGGTTTTTAATTATTTCCACAAAGTTTTCACAATTCACCCCTCTTGTGAATCTAGTAATTTTAATTGGTATCAGAGCATGTTTTCAAAAATAGTGTTTAGAAAACCTTGAAAAAAATGATTATGTCACATTTTGGTAATCTTAAAACTCCAGAGGGTTATTCAATAACCCGTCCACCACTTTTTGATAATATTTCGTTTGATTTCTGGAAAATTAGAATGTCTATCTTTTTACTGTATATTGATTACTATATGTGGATGTTAGTCAATGATGGATATGTTGCACCTTTTAAAATTATGAATGGAGTGAAAACTCAAGTGCCTTTTAATGAATAAAGCAATGAGGATAAGGAATTAGCTCAATTAAATGTGAAGTGGTTAAATTGCTTTTTCTATGTATTAAAGTCTAAGGATTATATGAGAGTTTCTACCTGTGCTATTGGTAAGGAGATTTGGGATAGACTGTGCATCACATACGAAGGAACTAGTGAAGTTAAATAATCTAGGCTTAATATTCCGTTGCATGATTATGAACTCTTCCGTATGAAACCTAGCAAAATAATATCTGACATGTACACTAGGTTCACCCAAATCGTGACATCCTTGCATGCATTAGGTAGAGAAATTTCAAATTATGAAAAGGTTAACAAAATTCTTAGATGCTTACCTAGTTCTATGATGCTAAAATTACTTTCATTACTGAATCTAAAGATCTTAATGTTTATTCTATTGATAATCTGTTTGGTTCACTCATTGCATACAAACAAAGAGTGAGTCAAAGGCAAAGTGATACAGTGAAAATAAGAAGGAGCGAACGGTGGCATTAAAAGCAAACAATTCAGAATGCTATAGCTCTACAGGGGAGAAAGAAGATGATATAACATCGATGACTCGACAGTTCAAGAACTTCTTAAAGAGAAAACAAAGGCGTCATCAGAATGGCTGGAATAAAGGTAAAAGCTCGAAGTTTAATAAAGTTTCATCTGATACAATCTGTTTTGAGTGTAGGAAGCCAGGTCACCTTCGAGTTGATTGTCCCAACTTAAAGAGCCAACCCGCTTAAGAAAAGAGCGAGAACAAAGCCAAGTATAAGAAAGGAAAAATGAAGAGACAAAAAGCTTTATGGGCCGACTCTGCCTAAGAATCATAAGAAGAAGAAGCAGAGGAGGAGATAACAAATTTGTGTCTAATGGCTAACGATAATCTTGATCAATCAGATCAAGATGAGGTATGTCAACTTTCATATGAAGATTTATTGCTCATTTCTGAAAAAATTCACGACTCGTATAGAAAATTAAAAAAGATGCATGCTAGCCTTAATGTTGAGTTTAATAGTTTACAAACTGAGCATGCTAACTTAGTCAAAGAAAATTCTAATTTAGATAGAGATCATATGCTACTTCTTGATGAGTATGATGCATTAAATAAGAAGCATATTGAACTAATTGAAATGCATGAAACCTTGAAAACCACTCATGTTTAACTAGAAGAAGCTTTTGATAAACTAGACAAACTTGCATTAAAAGTAGATCATAGTGAGCATTTGTTAAAAATAGAAGTTTATGGATTGACATATCAAAACAACACTATTAAAGAAAAAATCAAAGAACTAGAAAAAGAAAATGCATCACTCACATTAGCCCAGTCTAGCAAACCCCCAACACAGCATGCATCACAAAACTTTAGGAAGAGGCATCACCACCCACATAGGTTAGTGAACCCATTTCCTGATGTTAGGTGCTTCTCTTGTGGCTTGCTAGGTCATATAGCCTGCACTTGCATAATTCACAATAGGTCACACTTAGTATGGAGACCTAAAGTGCATCTATCACAGCATAGCATGCATACATCTCATTCATGCAAGCATAAGGAGGAACCCAAACTCACTTAGGTTCCCAAATCTAATCCTTGAATGAAATTATAGGGATGTTCTCACAAAAGACCTAGAGAGAGCATGTGGTACCTGGATAGTGGCTGCTCGCGACACATGACTGGAGATATGAAGAAGTTCATTCTACTAGAGACCAGAACTGGAGGCAAAGTAACATTGAGAGATAACACTATCAGGAAAGTGAAAGGCTCAGGTATTGTTGGTAATGCTAAGAATTTTTTAATTAAAAATATTTTATTAGTTGATGGTTTGAAGCATAACTTACTTAGCATTAGTCAACTGTGTGATAAAGATTTTGATATTTAAATTTTTTCTGACAAATGCTTGATTAGGTTAAATGAAAAACTTATTTTAAAAGGAAAATGAATGAACAATGTTTACATATTAGATCTTGATTGCATTGATAGTTCAAATTCTTTTTGCCAAAAAATAATAGTTGATGACTCATGGTTATGGCATAGGAGACTATGTCATGCTAGTATGAAAACACTTAGAATTATCACTCAAAAAAACTTAGTTAGAGGCGTACCTAAGATAGACTTTACTAAGGATCATTTATGTGATGCTTGCAACCTAGGAAAATAAGTCAAATCATCCTTTCATTCAGTTAAAGATGTGATCACCTCTAGGCCATTAGAAATCCTACACATGGACTTATTTGGACCCGTTAGCATAGCTAGCACAGGAGGGAAAAACTATGGATTTTTGATTGTAGATAACTTTACTATATTCACTTGGGTTAGATTCCTAGCACATAAAAATGAATCGTTTGAGGAATTTAAGGTATCCTACATATGGATTCAACAAAAATTAGGTTGTGAAATCTCAACAATCCATAGCAATCATGGTGAAGAGTTTCAAAATGATAAATTTGAATCATTTTTCCAAGAGATAGGAATAAAATATAAGTTCTCAGCCCTTAAAACACCTCAGCAAAATGGATGAGAACGACTTAAAGGTGTAGTGTAAGATATAATTATCGTTCGTATTATACGATACAATTGTTCATACAATACGAAACTTTTCATCAAAGGTCGTACCGATGACCCTCGGGACGAACGAAATCCTTCTGATCGTACTAACGATATTCATCATACGGTACGAGTTGACTATCTTTTCCCGAAACAACCCATCAGAATATTTATTATTGTATTGTACGATGTATGAAAAATTTTATAAATTTGCTTGCTTGTCAGATCTCTTTACTCACCATTTTTCACTCACATCTCTTCTCACTTAGTCTACTTTCCTTCCTGATAATGTTGAGTTCTAGCAAGAGGGGTTGTTTGGTAGCTGGAAGCTTATCTTTCTCTAGCCATCACAGCGCTCACTTTCTAAATGCTGAAAATGAAAATGCCTATTATAAGTTCAAAACTTGCAAGATTATACCGTCCAAAATGCTTAATCAGGTTGCTCTAAATTTCGAGATACTGAACCTCTTCGCCTCCACCACTTTCCAGTTCCTTCTTCCTCTAGCTTTCCCCTTCAACTCCGAACTTATATTTGAATTTCTAGCAAATCTTACCTACACTGTTGACAATACAACTTTCCACTCATTTGTTTGTCGCCAAAACATAGAGATTATCAAAGCTGACATCGCCCAATATATTGGCCTATCCATTGAAGGGCCTATGGTTCCTTCCTTTATCACAAAAGAATTTGACTGGAGTGATGTTAATCGTTCCCTTAGGAATGATGCCTTCTATCAACACCATCCACTCATCCAATCACTCAATCGAAATGCCAGAATTATTCAACATGTACTAAGAACCTCTATAATACCCAAAGCTGGCGACCGGATCAATATGAGCCCGACTTTATGTGTCACTGCCTATCTTATCATATCCAACACCATATTCGATGAGGCAGATTTGATTATTGACTACATTTGATATATGACTTTCATTTGCCTCCCTACTACCCGCAGGAAACAAAATCTAGCCCTTGACCATCTTATAGGATACATCCTTCATAATAAATACCAATTAACCTATCTTGGTGAACCTGATAATCTTCCAATGTTTCATATGGATGCCTCTTCCGTATTCTTTTTCGTCGGGGACAAGACCCTGAAGAACCTGACTTTCATGATGAAGAAGGAGACGCTGCCCCCGCAGCAGCTCAAGCTTGACCACGACGACATGCAGCACCCCGAGCACCTACACCAGCTTATCCTCACGATGATTTGGTCGAACGCTTCGATCAACTTCAGACTCATCTCGATAAACACATACAAGAGTAACATCAGCAACACGAGGAAGACATGAAATGGTTTGGGGAATACTTCACCGCGATTGATCACCGATTTGACACAATCCTTCACTATTTCCAACTAAACCCACCTCCACCTTCAAGTGATCAAGATCCTTTCCTTTGAAGTGTATCTGTATTGTATTTTTTTTCTTAGTATTGTTTGCTCCTCTTTTTGGTGTTGCCAAAGGGGGAGAAGTTTGTTGTAATCTGCTCTTATATTTCCTTATGTTTAAATAGAATGCATGTCTCTTTCTATTTCGCACTGCATTTTCTTTTTTCTTATTTTGTATTGTATTTTTTTTTCTTATGTTTAAATGAAAAAAAAAAAAGAAAAAATAAAATGCCATTCAAACTTGCCTATAACAAACATTATTTGACATCATCAAAAAGGAAGAGATTGTTGGGATCCATGACCCTAGTTTGAGCTTTTAATAAAGACAAATAATATCTATTCATTAAATATCATTTGATTTCTGCTATTGCCTGTGAGTACTAACATTTCAGGAAGATTACAAATTATTCAGGACAACAAGAAGACTCAAGACTGCGTAGAGTAGGAGTGTGAGTCTGAAACAATATAATTTTTTATTTATTTTATTTTTCTTTTCTTGAATCTGGCCAAAAACTACAGGTAAATCTGAGAAACCATGCACACACTGGGGAGAGGGTTTTAAAAGCAAAAATATAGATTTTCTTTCTCTGTTGATTGTACTGTAGGATTTTATATCGTACTATACGATCCTATATTGTAAAGCAATTTCTGTGAACAGATCGTACTATACGAACCCTATCGTACTGGACGATGTGTTACTAATCAAAAACCCTAGCCATCAAAATAACCTAAGTAAATTTTTTCAGCCGTTCGTACTGTACGAAGAAATTCGCATTATACGATTTATTTTAAATACTTAAAATTAACTCGTGATTACTGCAATAAATCAAGGCTTAATCGCTGATGGTAATCGTACGATACAAACACATTCGTACTATACGATGAATATAGACGATTTTTTATCTTCCCAGACATCATCCTGGATGATCTCTTATTTTGACTCATCATACAGTATGATGTATATCGTACCATACGATGAACAAAGGATGATTTTAGATCATCCCGAATATCATCCTGACCGATCCCTTGATTTGTTCTAATCGTACGGTATGACATTGATCGTATTATACAATGTACAAAGAAGATTTAGTATCATCATGGTTGTCGTCCTGTACGAACAAGAGTGTTAGGACTCGTACTGTATGATGTGGTATCGTACTGTACTAATATATTTGAACTGTTCGTAAACCTTCATATCAGGACGAAGCCTGTTTATACATATCATATTATACGATGTTAAATTGTACTGTATGATAGTAACGGGTACTTTGAATATTTCAGGGATTTTGGAGCCTTTTTATATATCAAATTAGTAATATTTTTGAGAAAGACATAGAGAGGGGAACGAGATTAGAGAGGGAATCCTTGGGAGAGAGCTCTTGAGAAGTTTTTAGGGTTTGAGAGAGGAAGGAGAAGGTAAGCTTGGTGAGGGAGAAGAGGTGTGAGGAAGATCACACGGTTGCTCCGTTCTTGCTGCATCTTGCTCCTCCTGTGGCCCGAGAATAACTTGTGGGAGGCTCCATAAGGGGGAGACTCATCTACATCCATGGCCTCGAAGGTACTCTGCCTTCTCCAGGAGGGAGAAAAACTAGAAGATACTCTGCCATCGCTAGGAGGGTGAAAACGGTGCTTGGCACTCCGCCACATCGGGTTGGTGAAAGTGAGTCTTGTAAGGGCTTCTCCGCCTTGCCGAGGGGGGCAAAAGGATAGCTATAGTTTGTAGTGAGATTCCCGGAGCGGAGGACTCCGGTGAGTGGACGTAGGTCATGGTTAGACCAAACCACTATAAAATTTTGGTGTGCTTTTTCCTTATCATTTTTTATTATTTGCTTTCACTTTATTTTCATAATATTTGCTTGGTGAAAATTGTGAAAGGAAAAAAAAAAAGATTTCATTGTTGCACATTGAGTTAAACTGTTTGCCTTCGTAGTAGTTAAAGTTTCATGTTAAAAATTTAAGAACAACAAAAATTAGAACTCATGCTTAGGTTTTTAATTATTACTACAAAGTTTTCACAATTCACCCCCCCTCTTGTCAATCTAGTAATTCCACATCATAATTATCATAGTCAAACTCAGGGAAGAATTACAAATGACCCAGGTCAAGATTAAATTTGATCAAGTGTTTGACTATAATGATCTAGATAAGAGATCACTAATGTCATAATAAAAGTAATGATAATAAAGAAATATATCTTCCTGAGAAAAGAGGATATTGTATATTATCAATTATTTGAATATGAAGATAATGATAGTCATTTCTCTTATATTTTCCAAAAAGAATTAATTGAAGTTTTACAAAGTTTGATTTTTTTTTTGAAAAATTAGATATGGGTTTCTAAATCTCTTACGAGCGTAAGCCCTCGTAGTTAATTACATCATAGAAAAATCAGAGTTTCCTACAAATACTCTCGATTAGAATAACGGTAGAAATTTCATTTAAGATTTCAAAGTTTGATATCAAAGGAGGCAAGGGTTGAAAATTCAAATGGGATTGGATCAAACTGGAGCACTTATCTTTGGAGTCAAAGGAGGAAGAGTAGGAGGTGCTTTGGGATTCTTAAAAACTTTAGAAGCACACTAGCTTATCCTAAGTGTTTAGATTGAATTTGATTGAAGGGGATTTATATTTGAAATATTAATTTATTAGAAAGTTGGGATTCAATTCCCGAAGGTTGAGGGCATATAGCTTGAGCCTGCCTTAGAACCTAAGTCTAAAGTGGGTACTGAAAAGTAACCCGAACCTAACTAACGAAGTGCAAATCTGGACTTACCTTGGCTTGGATTGGGGAGCCAGCTAAACCACCTAGGTGCTTTAAAACTATGTGTCTAGTCAATTAATGTAGAGTGGTAGGGACGTTATTTAAGAAAAGTTTTTTTTTTTAGAATAGGGCCGATATCTAGAGCAGATCCTAACTGGCCCCTTTGACTTATGTTAGATATTTTATGTCTAAATAAGTGAAATTAAAGATTTAGACACTTAAATTTATTACTAATGTGATGCATGATAGTTGACTCGATTGAATGCATGAATCAAAATAAAGCAGTTTAAAAATTTGGCTTAAAAATAGGGTTTTCACTAGAAATTGCACAGCATACCCTTGATAGATTTGCACCCTCATAGGCCAGGTGGTCTGCCAAACCCTACAGGCGGGAAGGTGCCTAACAAGATAGAGAAGATATAATATGATGCATGAAAAACCCTCGACGAGTCCGAGCTTACTTCTTAGGACCGTTAGAGTTTCTATCTGAGCTAAAATTTTTTAATTGGTTTAAGTAGAAGAATTTTCATCGTACCCTCACGAGTCTCCGATCATTTCAGGCTAAAGAAAATAAGACATGCAAATAAAAAGACTAGAAAAATATATAATTTCTAGTGCACAATCAATTAAACAAATCAATTAAATTAATTACTCAAATTGAATGTCCATATGACAAGTGCCACTTAATATTACAAACCAGGGTTTGCAAAAAAATAAAGTGGCCGGGCACCACAGTCAACAATCAGGATTTCTAATCCTAAGACTCGAGTGACTTTGAGATTTGTGATTCTTCTCTTTATTCAATTCTTTGTCCTTCTATAACTCCTTGGATCATCGGGTTCAAATATCCAATTGAAAAGAAACTCTTCCTTGGATGAAGTATTATCTTTTTTTTGAATATTTTAAAGATATCCTAACTTGATCTTCCAAATAGAGGAAGACTTTCCCCCTTAGGGATGTATCCTCCTCTATGAAATCCAAGCTGGATATAAATATCCCATCTCAAATCACTTGACATTTACAACTCAAATAGATCAAATTATATTTGAATCTAAAAGAAAAATCTAGACTTGGATCATCAGCATGGTTATCCTAACAATCAACAGTTATTTTGACATCCCAAATAGTTAATATTTTGAATTTAAAATGCTCAAATTATAGCCACACTTGGTCATGCTCTCTTAATTTAAAGAGGGGCTTAAGCATTCTTGAGCACCTATGCAAAGCATAATAATATTTTTTTTATTGAATGCCCTCTTTATTTTAATTATCCTGTATAAGCATGGCCAACTACATAATATTGAATTAGTATAAAGCGTTCTTAATCTAAGGGTAGATCTAACGCACAATCAAACATATTATACAGTATAAAAAGTAAGTAAACAAACGCGTCAATTCTAAGCTAGCAAACAGCATATAGTGAAAACTATGGAAAACTTAACACACAATTGTAGAAAAATAAATACCGACCTAGCCTAAAACTAGAGTTGATTATCCTAGCAAATCATTTAAAGTGTTTGTAAAAGGCTGTGTGGTTTGGACATGTCTTATATAGGATATTTGATTAAAGTTGCTTAAGGTTTAATTGGTTGTAAGGCTTAAGAGAAATATTTTAGTTAAAGTTTAAATCATAATGATTTGAAATTTATTTTTAAAATTGATTTTAATTATTTTTCGGATATCACCTTTGTTGCTCACCGAGGCCATGAAGTAAAACTTCACCTTCTTTGGGCCTAATATAATAGGCTCGTAGGCTTGGGTTACCTAGTGGTACCCGATATAGTTAAGTGATTTGATTTGATTAATGTTCAAAGGTTAATAAATTTTAATTAAAATATTATTTATTATTGATTTTAAGGTTGATTAAAGATTTTTGGTATTTTAAAAAGTTTTTTTGAGTTTTAAGAATTTTTTGGATTATTTTAATCATTTAATTAAGGGATCAAAAATTAACATTTTAATTAAAGTTGATTTATGGAAATTTAGTATTTTTATAAAATACTAAGCCTTAACATGAGTTGTTAGACACTAAGATTGTTGGATTTTGATTTTTTTACATTTAGTTACGTATATTTGAAGTTTTTTACTTGATTTTTTATTTTGATTTGATCAAAAGTTGACTTTTTTAAATTTGAATGATTTCTGGTGGTTTGATATTTTAAATAAATATTAGATTTTCATATGAGTTGAATACCTTTTATTTTGATCAATTTAGATTTTTCTGGAATTAGTTATGATTTTTAGAATTTTGATAACTATTTAAATTTTTGAATTATTTAATTAAGGGTGTTTTAATGTTTTGAGTCCAAATGAACTTCCAACTCCTTGAAACTAACTCCAAAGGTCATGAATGACCTAAGAAGAGATTCTCAAGTGTTTAGAAATTTTTTTAAATTTTTAATTATTTTTATTTATTTTTTATTAATTAAATTATTTAAATATTGAATTTCAATTAAAATTAAATTAATTTCAGATTTATTGTCAAATCAAAGAGATTTTATTTTTTATAAATTTTAAATTAAATTCTGGTCAGTTTGAGATATTATTGGTATTTTTTTATTTAAATTTGATTTAGTATAATTTTTGAAAGTTTTTAATGCTTAATTAAGGGTTTAATCTTAAGAAAATTAATTAAAGGGTTTAATGACTTAAAAAATCAATAAAAACTTTTCTATAGGCTGAGAGTGTCACTATGTTCAAATGGTTCAAATTTCAAATCAAAATGATGTGTATCCTAATCATTATGATTTTTTTAAATTCTCTAACCAAAGTCCTTAATTATTATCCTTAATGATGTCATTAAGTTAACTATATTTGAATCAATATTTTTAACCCTTAACCAAGTATGAAATAAACACACAATAACAATCAACTCCTAAATCTAAGAGAGCCTTAAGACTAGGTGGTGTGTGCTTCTTAAGCATGCAAAGATTAAACATGATTAACTTAGATAAAAACATGATTAGTGAATAAATGAAGTACAAATATGCACTAATCATTCCCCATGATTTCTATTCAAGTAGTTCAATCTATGCTTAAAATTTCATAGGATCTCTCAAAATTTACAGATTTGAATACATATAATTTTAAAATAAACTGTAAAATACATGTAGAAATAAACCTATACAAAAAATTTAAGTTTTCAAATAAAATAATTAAAAATATAATAAAAATAATTAAAAAAAAATTTAGAGAGATCCACTGGTTTTTCAAAGTTATTTGAAAATAAAGTTTTAATTTTTAAAAATAATATTTAGATATTATAAATTTTCAAATAATTCAAATTATTTAAAATAAATCAATACTTAAATTTCAAAATAACTTTAAATTTAAAAAATTTTGATATATTATTTATAATTTTTAGAATTAATTTGAAATTTTAAAGTTTAAGATTAATTATTGTATTTAAATTAATTTAAAATTAGTTAAAGATTAAAATAATTGTAAAATCAAATTAATTTAAGTCTTAATGGTTATCTGAAAATTTTGAATTATAAAAAAAATGATTTCGCTTGAATTTTTAAAATTATTTAAATTAAAGTTTAATTAAGTATTAATTAGCATTTAAATAAATAATTAATATATAAAATAAAATAAAATATTCAAAATATATTTTAAATTAAACTTAATATCTAATTAAATTAATTTAAAATAAATGTTTAATTATTTAACATATTTTAATATAAACTTTTAAAATTAGAAAAATAGTCTATTTAATATTTAATGCAGTGTGATGATTAGCCGGCATCACATTTATTACTAATGATTACGTCACCAGCAATCATTAGTAATAAATAAGCTGTGGTGGTGGGATGATGTGGCCTCACTAATCCAGCTCATCAAACCCACCATAACCATTGGATCGTTCGTCATCTCGAACGGATGGTCTGGATGAAGCCGGACTGCCATCTCAACTGCAGGATCGAACCAGTAGTTGATGAGAGCTGCGAAATGGCGCGATAAGAGCCATTGATCATGTGATTAACGGCTCAAAAAACGTGCGCCTATAGCAAACCGCTGAGATGCCCTAAAACTCATTTTTTGGCTCATTTGTTCGATCCAATCAACCAAATAACTTGAAATTTTAAACCTAGGTGGACTAGGTGAACATAAATAATGGGGAATATTTTTTTTTGGCTTAAAACAAGGTTAATGAAAATCTATTTAGACTAGTGTAATCTATAATATGGTTTGAATTTTCACCTCGATTTATGGACGGATTAAACAGTTTAAGGATTTGTTGCATTTATAGACAGTCAACGCTCCATTTTGTAGAAAAAATCACGACCTAAAATTCCTTGGATTGAAAGATATGGACCTTGGATGGATTAGAGCTTAGGTTCGCCGGAGGATCGTCGCCGGCAAGCCTTTTGTGGTGGGATTTCACTTCGAGAGTGAAGAGGAGGTTCTCTGGAGCTCAAAAGAGCAGAGATTGTGCTCTGGGAAAGCTTGAGTGGAGAGTGAATAGGGTTTTTTTTAGAAATGAGGCTTCATTTCAAGTCTTCACCCTATTCAAATGTCCTTGTCCATCATGAATAGCCGAGATAAACTAGAAGGCTTCCTAGGATGTAGCTACATGTCCAGGGGCAGTTAGGAGCAGGAATAATCAAGGACAATAGGATAGCCACGAGGAAAGCTCTCTTGGTCCCCACTTGAGCACATGGGAGGATTGAGAGCCATTGGATCCTAATCAAAGGGCTATGAATAACCTATAGAATGTTCCAAAAATTCTTTGAACAACAGGGATTGAAAGGGCTTGAAATAGATGCCATGCCATTAAGGATTCAGCTCATTTAATGGCTCCTTGACCATTTGTTGACTGGTTTGACCAATCAACTGGTCAAGTCTTGTTGAGGTGGCAGTTAAGTGGCACCAAGGAAAGATTAAAGTATTTTAGAAGAAGTATGTAGCCATGGAGCTAGGGTTTGAAGGAATGGAATAGATTTAAAATGGGTTTGACTAAGTCAAAATGGATTGACTTGCTCAATTTGACCATGACTTAACTCCACATGAGCTAAGGTGTGTTCAAGGCATCTAATAAAGTGATTTTGATGAATCCTAAGCAATAGGATTTGATTTGAAATTTATGAGCACATAGAAAGTAAGGTTTGACTATTGATTGAAGCTTGACCAAGTCAAACTAAGGTGTGATTTGGCTTCAAATAAGTTTGAATGGATTTGATTTAAGTTTTGAGATGGGTTTGAGAGTTTGAATGGTTTAGATAGGCCAAATGGGTCAAATTGACCCATTTAAAGCCTTAAAGGGTACTTGGGTCAACCTAGGTTGACTTGGTCAACTAGGTTGACCCAGGGGGTGGGACAAGGCTCAACAAGTTTAATTATATATTCAAAAATTGTTGGAAGTGGTTCCAAGCAATTTAAAGTTCACTTGATTTGAAATGGGTATTTGAATTCCTAAGGGGTATTTTGGTCATTTTAACCCTTGGTCAACTGGAGGTCAAAATTGGTCCACCAAAGTGCAGTTTAAGGCTTAACAAATCATGATCAAGGGTTTGGATGTGACTAGAAGGTTTGGAGAAGGCTCCAAGGTCAAGATCAATCAGGTGGCAGGTCTAGTGGCATAGGCTGTAAATATTTAAATGTTTTACAACCTTTAAATTTCAATTCAATTTCTGGGGTTAAAGAATTCAGAACGAGCTCAAATTTGAAGGGTTTCCTCTAGAGATATGTCCTATCAATATTTAATTGATAAACTTTGAATTAGAGGTCACTTAATTAGATTCAATAAATTGTTTGAAAAATCCTTGGAAAAGATTTTCAGGGCTTCGACCTTTAATCTTGGATTTGAGTCTGAATTGATCTAAGATTTAGGTAGATCCTAAGGTCTGAATTGGTCCTAATGACCTCATACAAAAATGAGGTCAACAAGGGCCTGTGGTTTAAACACAAAGCTATAAAAGCCTTCTTATCCAATGCTTTCATCCCTAGAGCTGCTAATGCTACAACTCTTGCTCTCATCCCTAATAAAAGTCATGGAGCTCTTATTTCCATTTTCACCCAATCTCCCTTTGTAATATCATCTACAAAATCATAGCTAAAATTTTGGCTGCTCGACTAAAACACATCATGCCTAGTATTATAAAGGATAATCAATCGGGATTCATACCCAAGAGACTTTCCACGGACAATATCATTCTCATTAGGGAACTTCTATTTCATTCTAGGCATTTTGCTAGGATCAACATGATGTACACCAAACTAGATATATAAAAAAAAGCGTTTGACATTGTCTCAAGGGAATTTGTTAATTCTAGAATGGAACATAAAGGCTTCCCTAGTACCTTCATCCAATGTATTAAAACTTGTATTTCCGATGTCTGGTTCTCAATTTGCATTGATGGCTCCTTAGAATGATTCTTCCCTTCCTCTACCGGCCTTATACAAGGTTGCCCTCTTAATCCCTATCTGTTTTGTATAGCTATGGATGCTCTTTCCTGTTTGCTGGACAATAATTCACCTATTTGAAATTTTGAGGCTTTTTACTGGGAAGGTTACAGGGTTAATCATATGATGTATGCCGATGATCTTCTTATCTTTGGGAAAGCTGATATACAAAATTGTGTGGTCTTAAATCAAATGCTTAACATTTTCTTTAAAGCATCGAGTCTCTACATTAACTTTCAAAAAAGCTCCTTAATACTTCCCCACAAATGTAACAATGCTGAACTCAATTTCTTTGCTCTTAATATTCATTCACCCTCTCTCTCTATCATTTATCTTGATATTCCTACCTCCCCCCTGCAATCCCAAGCTAGCAGATTTCTCCAATCTTATGGAAGCTATTACTCATAGGCTGTCGGGTTGGAAACTAAGGCTTTATCCTTTGCAGATAGATTGCAATTCTTTCGTTTCACTATATGGAACACCATTGCATATTGGATAAGGGGATCTATTGTTGACCTCGATTTTGGCTCGAATGTGCTCGAGCCCTTTTTCGAACCACGTCGAGCCCGATTCGAGCTCGAATTGACTCGACTCGAGCCGGATTAGATTCGACTATGTTCGATTAGACCAGATTATTTTATTTTGGTTGCGTCGAGCTGGATTCGCTCTAAATAAATGTTAATTCTTGAACTTGATTTCGTATAATTGAATTCGTCGAGCTGGCTCGAACCCAAACCGACTCGAATTGACTCAAATTTTGGACTTGAGTCTAATCTGGTTTAGCCGAATTAGACTTGAATTAGCTCAATTTAATCATATCTGAACCCGTTTGACTTTCCAAAATTTTTGAATTTGTTTCCTTGATCAGGAAACCTTCTCGAGGGCTTTGATTAAACGAAATCTTCGTTTCAGCCGAAATCCCGCATCTCAGTTGATTTTCTGCGGCTGGAGCAGACGTCGAGCGGCAAGCAGAGCCATTTCAGGGAATTTTCGAAAGATGGAGCACGAGACGACGCTTGGCGGGCTTCCTCTTTCGGCGACGAGATGTATTTACTCAAGACGGAGGCTCTCGGCTCTAGGCATTGACCCCCCGCTCCCGCTCCCTCTCCCGCTCTCTCTCGCTCTCTCTCAGCCTCACGCCCGCTCCCCTCTCTCTGTCTTCTCTGTTCGCAGACGCCCCGCCCCGAGCCCCTTCCAGCTCCTTCATTCGTGAGCTCCAAGAGAACCTAGGATCTCTCTTCTCTCGGCTTGCTCTGTTGTTCACCGGGACCTCACTCCCGTCCGAACCCGACAGCCACCCGATCGTCCTTGGCTTCGCACACTCCGACCACGCCCGACGCGTCTTGAACCGAACACTTGCTTCCCTCTGCCGCTCCCTTGTTCGGACCGAACCTAGAGGCCAAAGTTGCGAACTCCAAGACCGGACCGAAAACTCACCGACCTACCTTAGTTGCCAACGCTTCTTGATCCCTAAGGTGAGCTCCTCTTCTTCCAATTCTTCTTCTTTATTGGTTTTCTTCCTTCTTCTTCCTTTTCCTTCCTCTCTACTTCTATTCCTTATCTTTCTTCTTCTTTCCATTCCTTTCATCCCCAAGCCTGTTGTTTGGATGAGATTCCTTTAAAATATGGATGCTGTAGTAATGAGCTAATATATTTTGGTGGCTTCATTCGATAGATTACATTATCACCTAAGCTCCTTTTTTTTTTTTACGTTGTTTGTTCTCTTCTTGTATGTAAGCAGCTTGGTGAAGTTTCATTTCCTATATTGTTGGCATGACAACTTAATGTCTTAAGATAATTAATTAATTATAATTTCCTGTGAAGAAAAGGGAAGGGAAGTAAGAGCAAAGCTTCTTGTCTTTAGTAATTGAACGTTGTGGAAATGTGATCTCCATGTCACCTTGTTTCCTTAACTTTGAATTGTTGCATATCAGTTGTTTGATGAAATGCTCTCAAGCAGTTTTGTGATTTATTTCCTTTCCTTTGACATTGTCAAAGACCTTATATGAATGTTAAATATTTTGTCATTATCAGGCTTGATATTTCCATGCGTATTTGCCTACTATTTTAAAATTATGAGTTTGGAGGAATCTAAGTTAATCAAATATGGTCAATACACACTTTATTGCCTTGCGACTGATTGGATTTTCTCTTCTTCAAGTCTATATTACTCTAAATAGTTTTATGCGTATCTTTTGAAAAGTAATAAGGAATGAAATGGCGTCGAATTACCTTTATACTTTTAGATTTCATTTGGATGATATTGTTGTGTAGAAACGTGGACATATTTATATTCCTCTTTATTTGTTGAAGCTTTATTTGAAAGGCATGTATATAGATATATATATTTTATTTCCATTAGGGTATAAAGTATGATTTTCACATTGAGTTGTTCTATAAATCTTCATACCGTCGCATGTCAATTGCTCAGCGAAATGCCCCAACGAGGTAATGTGGCGCACATGTATGATAGATCTTGTTTGAAATGATTGGGAGCATTTATATGTCTTCGTTCTCAGTAGCAAGCATTCACTGTCATTTATAAAATGCATTTGGAGGTATATATATATATATATATATATATATATATATAAAGAGATTTTATGCGTTTCAAATATAAGCCCTTACATAAATTTGATCTTTGCTTCATGTGAAACTCTGTTTAAAGAAGCCCTAAGTTAAAGTTTTTTTTTTTAGATGCACCAATTTGTCTTGAGATAGCCCTATTTTGGAATGAACTTTTTTTTTTATTTGAAGAATGGTCTTGACATGAAAGTAAATTTGTGAGCATCAAATTTAGAAAAATTTGGTCATATATTTGTTAGCTTGAAGCATGATTTATATTTCTGTCTCTTAAAGATTTACATAACAATGTCGACTTCAATGGTATTATTGTTAATCTTGAGTTTAGGCTAATTCGAGAAAGCGTGTCTTTTCATTTTTGTCGCATCTCTCTTCACCGTTTAATTAATCACAAGTCGTATCGCATAAACAAGTGATGGTAGTTTGTTTTGTTTGTTTTAAAACTTTTTTTTTCTTTACATTTAGTTCATTCATGCAAACTCTACATTAGTTTTAAATAAGAGATATGTAGGTATTTAGTGTCAAAAGGGCTTATATGGAGTTGTTGAAAGTTCTGTATATCTATTTGAGTTTTAATGACAAAGCATTAATTTCAAAAGACGTTTTCAATCATGCCCAATGCTTATTCTATAGCTTAATCATCACGTGTAATTCATGGTCTTAAAGATAGCATGCATATACTCCATATCCTGATGATGAATATAAGTCTATCTCTACTAGTGATGGTTCTCCTTCTGCTTGCATAGCCACATGGATACCAATATAATTTCAATAATGGATCGTTTGCTTAGATTCTCATAAAATCTGAGAGATTTTTGTTTAAATAGTTTATTTGAGCCTTGTCGATGTTTGATTTTTGTGGTGGATTTTGAAAAAACGAATACGTTAAACTTTCGTGGCTTTGTTTGTATTAAAGATTTATATGAAAATTATGACTCCATGCTTTTGTAGTTGTTCATGCATCGTCGCTAGTTGAGATATTTGAGTTCCTTTTGAAAGAGTCTTACGAGTTGTCTTATATTTAGAGAGTTTTGTGAGCGTTTCTATTTGCTTTTATTGAAGTTTTCTTACGAGTCGCTTTGTGTTATCAATTTGAAAAGTCGCTTTTGATTGAAGGATGACTTGTTTTGCTTTGGTTGGAATGATTTATAGTGGCTTTGAATTTGTTTTATGCGATGAATTTTATGGGTGCTTTACAATGAGAAGTTTTCTTTATAAAACTTTCTCATTGGAAAGTTTTATGTTTTATACCCCACTCCAAATGAAAGGAGGCACTTGATTAGTGGTTATTTGGGTAGGATTTTTGTGTCAAAAAGAAGAGATTTTGGTAGGAGGTTTTGGTAGAACTTCTTGTGTCAAAAACAAAATGAAAAAAAATTTTTTTTTTTGGTAGATGAGTTTTATGGGTTTGTTGTGTGGCATTCAATTTAGAGATTCTTACAAGTCATGTTAGGATTAATTAGACTTGTGTAGTGAGCCCCCTTAGTTTCTTTTAGGAGCAATTAGTGCTTTTTTATTCGAATTAAATTCTCTAAGTGTTTATTTCTAAAGAGGAATTTTGGGATTTAAAACTTTAGGTGGCTTTGTGTTAGAGGTCTTTAGTGTCCTCTTTGGAGTAAGACAGTCCTTGCTCCCTTGGGTTCTCCTTTGGATGTCAGTCTCTAAAATATAGAATTTTGGGATGAGTGCAAAACCATAGAGAATCTAGGCTCAAGTCTGGTCTTAGAAGTACATCTCCCTTAGTTAATTTAGCCTTGGTTTAAGGTGTGTTGGGAGTAGTCGAGTCAAACGTATCAAGTGCCTCGTTTGGGGTGGGAACAACAAAGGAAATTGTTGCTGTTATAGGATGCACTTGACTTCTACGAAGTGTATCCAATAACAACAATGCCTACATCCCTTTTTGTATTTGATTTTCGTTCTTTTTATATTCTTCGCATTTAGTCGTCTTTTGCTTAGTTTTGTTAGTTTCTTCACTGTTTTTCTCTCATTTCGGTACTGCACACCTACAAACTGAGGAGAATCCACAGACACACGACTCGATAAATAATAAAAGGTACGTTCTAGTCTTTCTTTATTGCATTTTTCATTTCCTTACACTGTTATTTATTTATAGAACTGCTCTAATCCCTCTTTCTTATATGTTGCGAGGTACTCCTTTGGAAAGTAATGGATAAGGAGCGCTTGGAGAAGGAGCTAGGACAATCGGATCCGAGCATCAGTCGTCCCTACCATTCCGGTAGGGGCGCTACGGGCGGAACCACAAGGTCGTAGCCCCCGGTGCTGTAAGTTTACTAAAAACTTAGAAAACCTTTAGGGGCCTAGATGATTGTACGCCTCCTTCCCTTAGGGCCTTAGAAACTTCAATTATATCTAGGATTGCTTTTGTTTTTCTTATTTAGATCCCTAAAATCCTATGACATACATATATAAGTCTTAGGAATTAGAAAAAGAACAACACTTTTAGTCCTACGACACTAGTGACATCTAAGGACAAAAATTAAGGACCGAGTCTTAGAAAACATAGACTTAGGGTGCATATTCCTTATAGGATAGAGACTTTAAAACAAAAACCTAGTGACACGTTTTCCTAGATTTGGATTTTATTTTTCTTAATTCATTAATAATTAACTAACCAATTTTAATCTAATTTCTAAAAACTTATTAAAGCATTTAATTCTTAATCAACTTATTATTAACATTTGTAATTATTGAATTCTAAATCTAAAATGTAAACCTAAATCAATTCAACTAATCTAATAATTAACTTTTAACCCATCTAAAATCTAAAAGATGTAGATTTAACTAGGCGATCAAATCCTAAATTAAAAATTCATTAAGATAAGATACTTATAAATATCAAACCTTAGAATAATTTCTAAAATCAACCAACAAATGTGACTAATAAAAATAATTAATACACCTTTTCTTTTTCTTTTAATAACAAACTAAAATAATCCAACATAGTTAATTATCACTGGGTAACCCAGGCCTACGAGGCTATTAAGTTAGCCCCAAGGAGGGTAAAATAAACCTCACGGCCTCGGTGTGAAACAAAGGTGATAATTAGTCAAACATTAAAAATAAAAGGTTCCTAAAATCAACCCTAAAACGCTAAGATTTGAATTTTAACTAAAATTTCCTTTGCCCTTTTTCGACAAACAAAAATACAAACAACTCTAACTAAATTATCCTATATAGGACCTACCAAAACCACACAACCCACATACACTTAGATGAGTTTGATAGGACACGACTATTAGCTTTAGGTTAGGTTGTTGCTCTGCTTTTCTTTTCTGTTTTTTGTTGTGACGCTCTGCATGTGACCCGTGTGTTGGTTGTTTTTGCTACATGTTGTAGCCTTTCTGTGATGATGTTTCTGTACTGTTTTTTAGCTTTCTTTTCTGTACTGTTGCTGTGAGCGTTAGAATACCCATAGGTTAGGTACGCCTTTTTCTACTAATGTTGTCTTCCTGTAGGTGGCCATGCTCGTACAGTGCTAGAAAGGGGGCTAAAATTAATAATCATTTATAACTGCTTTAGGTACCCGCTTCAGCTGCTTAGCCCCTAATAATCAGAGCACGGCCAAGTGTGATTTAATTTCAACATTTTTTTATATATAACTGTTTGGGTGAAATTTTTATTATAACTATTTAAGATAACCCCTGCAGGAGAGTCTAGAATTTTTCTCTTTTTCTAATGTAATGTATTTGAGATGTAGTAAATTGTGAAAATCATTAAAATAAGGCATTTTAAAGATATAGGAGTTCAAAGGGAAAAGTAAACCCCTACAGGGGGTTTCCTTTTTCATTTGGACATCCTTTTGGAGTATTCACTACGAGGAGCCAGAAGGGAGAACGAAGATGATCCAAAGATGAATCAAGGAAGTGAAGAAGAAGATCGAAGCAGTAGAAATGCCTTATTTTTAAAGATTTGTGTCATTCCCGAGTTGTTGTTGGTGGAGCCCGGCCACCATTACTTACTGTACTATATGATGTAATATTGTATGGCACTTGCCATGGACACTCTTTTTTGTGGGATTTATTTCTGTGTTGTGATTTACTTACTTTGTTTGCGCAGTAGAACCGGCATGCTTTTTTATAGGTTTTTTTCTGCATGTGCTTGTGTCTGACCGCTAGGCTCTTTAGGGATAAAAATTTTTTATACTCGTAATTATTAAATAAAAATTTTAAGATTAATTCACATAGAAACCATAACGATTTTAGAGAATAGCCGGAATCGTCCGGGGGCGCATGCACGCATTCTCTCTTCTATTAGACAAACTTCTCCGCCTGCGGGTAGAGTCCGGATAATCTGGCCTATGAGGATGAAGTGCCGGACCTGGAGAAGTTTAGTCATTCAAAAATTATTTTCTATAAGCCTTTTTAAAAATTTCATACATTTATGATTTGGAGATTTTAACCAGCATAATTGCATTAGCAACTAACTAAAATTAAAAATTTAATTGCATTAGTTCTAGAAGCATGACACCATTCATAAGTGTGGGATCACTTAGGGAATTTCTCTAGTTGTCGATCCCAAATTTCAGTGTCTAAACTACCCACCCTTCTTCATATAACCGGATTACATGGATTTTATACGACTAGGTGATTTTAGCTGGCTTCCTTTGTCAGACAAGGAATAAGTCCAGATTGCATTAGCTAGGTCGTAGATGCTAGTGTTGTGTGTACAACACTACATCTCTTATAGATTTAGGATCTAAAGGTGAGGGGTACGAGTGTACCCCTACACACCTTATTTGTGGGTTAGTTCTCTACTTTTCCAGAGGCTATAAATCCTACCCATCTGCGTCACACAGATGACGCCACTTCATTCTTTCTCTCGTGCTTGCTTGAGATGCTTTGCCTCTCTTCTTTTTCTCTAGTTTCCACTTCTCCTAGCCGGCCGGATGTTGACTGAACCACGCATGATTTGATTGAACCAAGTTGGGACATTCCCCTTTGATTAGGAAGCCTAGAAATCCCCTTGCACTAAACCCATTAGAGGAGATAATCTAACATCCTTAATCGAGAGTTTTCTTAGACCGAGGTCTAAGATGTAATTAACTACGGGGGCTTGCGCCCGTAGGAAACCGATCCCCACAATTAAATAAACTTCATTCGAGCTGATGCATCGAATGAGGGAAATCTCGTGAACTTTTGGGTTATAGATATTATTATTCATCGAGGTTGGTAGGTGAAAGCCACTATCCTCCATGGCTAATCGTATCTATAACTTCATCTGCTCTTCCATCGGTCTGCTTGCGCCGATTGTAAAGGTCTACGATCATTTTGTCCTTCGGGATAGTGTGATCGTACCCTTTGCATTCGAACCACACGAGCGGAACCCTTTCGGAGACCCACATCTATCATACAAAATTAATTATTAAACAAATTGGGAAAACATGTGCTAAATTCCTAAATTTTGGAGATACCATTGTTAGGAAGCTTCATCTTATCTTCTAGAAGAATACTTGCAAACCTAGAGCTCATGGTGGATTGGGGATCCCCTCCATTCAAGCCTTGTCTTTTGGGTATAACTATGCTCTAATTGGAATAATTTGTAATAACACCTCCCTCTCACAAAATGGACTATTTGCAGATTTGGTCGGCTTGGAAAGCCCCTACATCTAATGCCACCGCTTTTTGGAAGCAACTGTTTTTAACAACACTATCTTCTAAGGCTTGTTTCAGATTCAATATTTCTTCCTTTGCTCCCATTGCTTTATACTAGGACCACTGGATTGATGGGAAGCTTTTAGCCGACTTTGATAGGATGCTGCCGTTGATTAAAAATTTTTCCCCATTCTCTTCTCCAACCAGTTCCTTGCAACTTTTTTTTCCCCATTCTCTTCTCCAACCAGTTCCTTGCAACTTTCCAATTGTGCGGCAGTTTTTTGCAACCAAGGGAATGTGGGCTTCGTGAATGTGATCCTGTTTTCTTTCTGAGCCAATTTCTTCGGACACCTTGATCTTTCCATTTGCTTTTTTGGATCTTTGTATTTTTGTGTAATTTTCATTTACTCTTTCTGGAGAGTTTATGGCTCGCCTTCTTGTTTTTGGTACAAAATTTTACGCTAATTGTACTCTTACAATTCCACACTTGTAACTAATTTTTCTTAATGGAAACTGGGCTCCGCCCTTAAATTTCCAAAAAAAAAAAACAACTTCATTTATATGAATTATTAATGTTTTAATATTCCATTTACACCAAAATAACTATAGTACACTCTGCAAGTAACGTCCTAAAAGATAAATGCATCCGCTGCAGATCTAAAACCTATAATAAAAAACAGATAAAACTGAAAATATAAGGTCTACTTAAAACCAAAAGATATAAAGAAAAAAAATTTGTAATTACAAAAAAGTTATTCTGTAGTTCTAAAATATTTTATCTTTAAAATAAAAATTAAATTTAGAACTATAAACCCACATTCGGCTGAGTCAAATTAATTAAGCTATTATGATATCCAAAATTGAGTCAAATTAGTGAGTAATTGTTAACCGACTAGAACCCTTTAGACCATTTTCAAACGACTGAAGTCTATATCACCATATGTTGTCCGTCATTCGCTCAATTCAAACTCCAAATCGTACGCCAAATTCCTGTAGGTAAACAGTGCGAGGCCAATATTGGCGTCGGACTGTTCACCTACGCCAAAAAATATGTTGTAGGATTTGCTAAAGAAGCGCGTGAAAAAGAGGAGCAAAAAGCGCCAAAGATGATTACCTTCGCAAGAAGCGCACGAAAGAAGAAGAAATGACTTTCGATTTGAGAGGAATTACTGCATTTTGGAGTGGAAAATTGGTATTTTTTTTGGTTGGTGATGCCCATACGATTTTGAATTCGCCAAATTAAAGCTGACTCAACTTATGTATCGAACAAATCACCTACGAGCTAATTCTAACTGAGCAAGAATGCTGAAACCACCCAAAGGGCTCTTGAAATCGTCTACTAACCGAGAAATATTCAAGTAAAAAATCGTCAATTATCCCAAAAAATTTGCAAACTGAGTAGAGGCACTTCAGGAGAATTCGTCGAATGAACTAATCCTTCGTCTGGAATTCTCCCATTTCTCGTTGAGATCTTCGGGCCTAACGAAGTATACACAAAATAAACTATGACACAGCTAGTCTATGCATTTTCGAAGTAATTTAATAATGATGTCAATTAATCAGCACCGACATTAGACCCATTATAATAGGGGGAAATTATTGGGTTCGGACAGCGTGCACAGCTTACTGTCCAGAGACCAATACGATGCAGCCATGTTATCCAGTACTTAGCAGTACTGAGCATTACCGAGCAATATCGAGCTCTGTAATGCTCAATACCGAGTAGGGGGTGATGTGGCGCATTTTCATTGGGCTCTGAACGGCATAAGCGGCCCGAGCCCAATAATTTCCTCTTTATAGGAGATTAATGATCGGGACAAATGAAAATCTCACAAATATGTGAAAAGAATCCTTAAAAAATGTTTCTCTTTCTAAATAGTATTCCACAAAGTAGGACCGGTACGCCCTCTTTACTCAAAGGGATTCAATCGGATTCTTTGTAAATCATTTCCGCAAAAGATTAATCTAAGACTTATCTTCTCTACTTACCTCTTTCACTATTTAAATTTAATTTATTCCTCTAGTAAGAACTTGATATTCTTTCATATACAGCTTTAAATCCACAAAAATTTTAAATAAAAATCATTATACATTACATCAAAAGGCGACAGAAAAC
Organism: Dendrobium officinale; assembly: GCA_019514585.1. Classification (NCBI taxonomy): domain Eukaryota; kingdom Viridiplantae; phylum Streptophyta; class Magnoliopsida; order Asparagales; family Orchidaceae; genus Dendrobium; species Dendrobium officinale. The sequence goes on from CM033686.1 coordinate 38,184,627, forward strand.
ACCAACCTTGATGCGCCTGAATATGCTCTCTTTTTACTCCGACTCTTGTAGGCCGCCAAGCACCACCGATCCTACAAATAACCCAGCAGCTCCAACTCCAAGCAAGGCAGCGACAACCGCCTGTACTGCGACTAGTACGGCAGAATCATCCGGGATGAGAACAATCGCTGCCACCGCTGCGATGAGCAGCGGCAATGAGAAAGATGCCAGCGTGGATGGCGACGAACCGGCTGCTTTCTCCAGAAAGCTGAGAAGGCCCAGCTCCTCTGCTTTGGAGAAGAAACCAAGCTTCTCAATGGAAGAAAGGGTGAAACCTAACTGCTCTGCCTTGGAGAGGAGGCCAGCTTTCTCCACTCCGCTCAACACTTTCCTCTCCTCCAGCTTTTTGACCACGTCTACGCTCAGTTCCTCACTTCCCTCGCTGAAGATTCCCGCTCCGTACCACTCCTTTTTCCAGTTACCGTCGTATCTGTTGACCTAATTGGAAAACAGTGGAGAAACGATTAGGTTTTCGTGACGTTTTTGAAGGAAGAAAAAGAGGATAATATTTAACCTTCTTTTTAGTCGCCATGGCAAGGATCTCTACCGATTTTGTATGAGACATGGATAAACGATGACTAGAAGGGGGGGAGAACGCGGCGGTGGTGACGGAGGAGAGAGCCGTCGCCACCATTTCGAAAGTTTACCGTAAAATGGAAATTAGCAGCCTCTGGGAGTCCGCCTCGGTATGTTGTATTTATTTAATTTATTAGGGAAATTTGTGAGGTTATACTTAAAGCATTGTTGAGAGGATAGAGTGTCATTTAATTTGGGCCACAGGGCATCATAACCTTATCCAAAATAGGTTAACCAGCAAATCGCATATAACTTTCTTAAAATATTGTTTTATAAACTAAATTTTGATAGAATATTTTGAGAGATTTTATATTAATATGTCATTAATTTTAATATGATATTCATAATTTTTTGTATTATATATTATTGTTTAATATAATAATATAATTGAATGCAATAATAACAACATCAAATCATTATCCTAATATGTGGAATTAGCTACATAAATCATTTTTTATTGTATCATAGTAAGAGTTAAATTCTCATTTAAATTTATTAAAAGAAAGACTTTGTAACATTTTCTAACTAGTTTTCTTAAGTCTACCTCTACCCTTTTTTATTGTAGTCTACATCTAATACATATATTCTTCTACTCAGATCATGACAAGGTCGATGTATTATGTGACAATATCAATTGATATAAGATACACACAATCTATATGTTGGTGAAAACTACTTAATTCTTCTCCCATTAAGGTTGTAATGGAAGGGTAATTTGGGTAGTGGTAAAAAAAAATTTAGATATTGGAAAGATTTAAAGTTTGAACTTCTAAGCTCTAAAAGATAAATTTTTCTTGAAGAAAAACAACGAGAAACCTCAAATCAAAGTTTTGAGATTTTAGGGAGCCAATGGTTGATTTTTTTAATGAGTTTTGGATCAATGGTTGAGTAATTGTGATACTTTTAATTTAGTTGTTGATAGCTAAAAATTATCCCTTAATATTGAGAATTTAGCTATGTCATCTAAGGATTATTGGGGATTTGAGGCAACAGAAACTTCATGAGAGATGTGAGGAAATGTTAGAGAGAGTTTAGAATAAGTTATATGGATTTATGGCTTGAGGGAAGCTAAGTTCGAGACTAAGTGAATCCGATAAAAATTATGTCGGGAAAGAGCAAGAATAAAAGTAGAGATAACTGAGGATTACTATAAACTCTAGGGGATCATCCACCCAACATTTATTGCTGGTTATGACAACAATGAAGTAACATTAGATAAATTAATCGTGGACGGAGAATGGAATGAGGATGAGCTTAAAAACTTCTTTGGACAACAATTGGTTGATCTGATCTATCAAACTCAGATTAATCATGAATTGGGTACTGATCAACTGGAACTTATATACCAAAATTATGGGAAATCAATTTTTGCACTGGCTTTTGAGGCATCAGTTCATGAGCAAACAGAGACTTAGTATTGGAAATGGCTTAAGAAATTAAAGCTAAATCCATGGATTGAATTATTATGGTGGAGGATATTCAACAATGCAATTCCTACATTTCAATTTTTAATTTATGGGGGATTAAATTATGATGTAGAGGATTTAGAACATGTGGGTATTAAGAATTTAAAGCTTATTCAGGTGATTCATTTATTAAATAAATGGGATTTTCATATTCCTACATTTTTATTAATTGATGACTGTTGTAGGGATTTGGAATTTCTTGCTTCCAAAAATGATTTTTTTAGCAAATTTGTATAGTTTAGTGGTGTATTTATACTGGAAATCTAGAAATAAAGTAATACATGGCAACTATGAAGATAATATTCTTGTCATAACAACTAATTCTATTAGTTATGCTTATGTTTTTCCTTATAAGTCATATTCATGCCACTAGGGTGTTAATCAACTGTTCTCTAATCATTGGCATCCTCCTCCTTCTACTTGGATTAAAGTTAATGTGAATGCTTCATTATTAAGCTCAAATAAAGCTGGGATTAGTTGTATTTTTCGAGACCACAAAGGGAGATGTTTGCTAGCTTTTTGGTTCAGTTGTGTACATTGTGATGTTTATCAAGTGGAGTTGTTAGCTATTCATTCTTTGGGCCAGTGTATGAAAAAAAAATGGATGTTTCAATGTAAATGAATCATCATTAAAAGAGATAACTTTAATGTTATCAAATTTCTGAAACATTTGATGGCAAAGACGAAAGCTGTTTATAGTTACTATTTAGTGAATGAGCTATCTTTCTTAAAAAACTTAAACCAAGTTCTTTTTAATTTTTCTTCTAGGAAATATAATAAGTTAACTGATTTATGTGCTAATTTTTCTTTTATTAATAGTAATAATATTCATCATTCTTTTCTCATATTGTTAAAGGAGGAATGTGATTGTATTTCTATCCTTTAATAGTTTGTATTAGGTTCTTTTGGTTTATATATAAATTGCATTTCTTTTTGAAAAAAAAAATGTCACCATTGAGAAGAGCAGTCACTAACATGAAATTTGCACAAAAAATATAATTTTTATTCAATTAATCCAAAAGTATATATTTTTTTAAGTATGGAAAACTTTAGAAAGCCTTAGTAACCAATAAATACTATTAAATTAATTGATAATATGTATTACAATAGAAAAGTAAATAAATTCAATTAAAAGTTTGGACAAATAAATGTGACACATGATTCGCTTTATGTTTCTTTAGTCAAGTCCGCATAGCCAGCATTATACTACCTTGAGAGGTAGACCAATGTTTTACTATAAACTTGAAAGCAAACTAGAAATTTATTTTCATAATCAAAACAATATAATAAATGTTAAATCATCTCAAATGATAAAAAGAACATTCATCTATCACATTAAATTAATTTTTTTTTTTAAGTATAAAGTTAATATTTGTTCACAAGATTCTTCCCCTACCTAAAACGAATCATGTGACACATTTAATTACGTTAGGGTTTTTTTCTATTGAGTTCTATACACCCTATAGAGGAAAGCCTCTACAATTAATTACGTTACAAGACAAGTCTTGAGATTACTATTGATTATAGCGTGAACTAAACTTTTCAAATTTATAAAGCTTTGATAAAAATTTGAGTTTGAAAATTTTAAAGATTGATTTAGATTTAAACTGAGATTTAAAATGTACTTAGATTTTGATAACCCTCTGAGGGAGAAAATTTAGAGATATGTATATACAATCTAAAATTGAGCCTGTCTATAGTGGACTATCAGCTCACACCGTAAGAGAAATCAATCGCGTAATAAATGTGAGATAAGATAGTCCAATAAAGTCAATTATGAAGTGGTGAGAAAAATTGTCCGGGGATAATAGCTCAACATATAAGCATGGTGAGAAGGAGTGGTCGTTGGTCTTCTCCCCACTCCAGTGGGGATTATGGTGGTAGGTTTGATTTTAGGAGTGGTATTTTATTGGAAGGTTTTTGAAGGTAAGGAGTCAGAGGTTTGCAAGAAGATTTTGATTCAAATTTTGCGGTATACTCTAATATCGATTATTTAGCTGTTGATGGTTCGTTTGTGGAACCGGAGTGGGTATTATTGATTCTATATACGTTGTTAAACTTAAGCTATTGTCCCAAGGCTAACCAAGAGGGGGGGGGGGGGGGTGAATTAGTAATTTAAAATTTTTGTTGGATTTTTAGAAAATTATTTTAAATTTTGTAGCAAGTTAAATTTTAAGTTAAAAAAATCATTTCAACCACAGTAAATAACTTGCAATAAATAAATTCAAAAATTAAAAGACACAAAGATTCATATTGGTTCAATCAAACACGATCTATATCCACTCCCTAAAGACTCACTCTTCAGGTATTGCACTATTACCAAAGTGTCTCTCCTTGTGCCCCCATAGCAAGGCAGAGAAGCATTTACATTTCCTCTCTTTCACCAATCCACAGTACGGCAGAGAACCATTTTCCTTTCAATTAAAAGTTTGGAAAAATAAATGTGACACATGATTCGCTTTATGTTTCTTTAGTCAAGTCCGCATAGCCAGCATTATACTAGCTTGAGAGATAGACCAATGTTTTTCTATAAACTTGAAAGCAAACTAGAAATTTATTTTCATAATCAAAACAATATAATAAATGTTAAATCATCTCAGATGATAAAAAGAACATTCATCTATCGCTTTAAATTAAAAATTTTTTAAAGTATAAAGTTAATATGTGTTCACAAGATTCTTCCCCTACCTAAAGCGAATCATGTGACATATTTAATTACGTTAGGGTTTTTTTCTATTGAGTTCTATACACCCTATAGAGGAAAGCATCTACAAATATATTACGTTACAAGACAAGTCTTGAGATTACTATTGATTATAGCGTGAACTAAACTTTTCAAATTTATAAAGCTTTGATAAAAAGTTTGAGTTTGAAAATTTTGAAGATTGATTTAGATTTAAACTGAGATTTAAAATGTACTTAGATTTTGATAACCCTCTGAGGGAGAAAATTTAGAGATATGTATATACAATCTAAAATTGAGCCTGTCTATAGTGGACTATCAGCTCACACCGTAAGAGAAATCAATCGCGTAATAAATGTGAGATAAGATAGTCCAATAAAGTCAATTATGAAGTGGTGAGAAAAATTGTCCGGGGATAATAGCTCAACATATAAGCATGGTGAGAAGGAGTGGTCGTTGGTCTTCTCCCCACTCAGGTGGGGATTATGGTGGTAGGTTTGATTTTAGGAGTGGCATTTTATTGGAAGGTTTTTGAAGGTAAGGAGTCAGAGGTTTGCAAGCAGATTTTGAAGTCAAATTTTGCGGTATACTCTGATATCGATAATTTAGCTGTTGATGGTTCGTCTGTGGAACTGGAGTGGGTATTATTGATTCTATATACGTTGTTCAACTTAAGCTATTGTCCCAAGGCTAACTAAGAGGGGGGGGGGGGGGGGTGAATTAGTAATTTAAAATATTTCTTGGATTTTTAGAAAATCATTTTAAATTTTGTAGCAAGTAAAATTTTAAGTTTAAAAAAAAACATCTCAACCACAGTTAATAACTTGCAATAATTAAATTCAAAAATTAAAAGACACAAAGATTCATATTGGTTCGATCAAACACGATCTATATCCACTCACTAAAGACTCACTCTTCAGGTATTGCACTATTACCAAAGTGTCTCTCCTTCTGCCCCCATAGCAAGGCGGAGAAGCATTTACATGTCCTCTCTTTCACCAATCCACAGTGCGGCAGAGAACCATTATCCTTTCAATTAAAAGTTTGGACAAATAAATGTGACACATGATTCGCTTTATGTTTCTTTAGTCAAGTCCGCATAGCCAGCATTATACTACCTTGAGAGATAGACCAATGTTTTACTATAAACTTGAAAGCAAACTAGAAATTTATTTTCATAATCAAAACAATATAATAAATGTTAAATCATCTCAGATGATAAAAAGAACTTTCATCTATCGCTTTAAATAAATTTTTTTTAAAGTATAAAGTTAATATGTGTTCACAAGATTCTTCCCCTACCTAAAGCAAATCATGTGACACATTTAATTACGTTAGGGTTTTTTTTCTATTGAGTTCTATACACCCTATAGAGGAAATCCTCTACAATTAATTACGTTACAAGACAAGTCTTGAGATTATTATTGATTATAGCGTGAACTAAACTTTTCAAATTTATAAAGCATTGATAAAAATTTGAGTTTGAAAATTTTGAAGATTGATTTAGATTTAAACTGAGATTTAAAATGTACTTAGATTTTGATAACCCTCTGAGGGAGAAAATTTAGAGATATGTATATACAATCTAAAATTGAGCCTGTCTATAGTGGACTATCAGCTCACACCGTAAGAGAAATCAATCGCGTAATAAATGTGAGATAAGATAGTCCAATAAAGTCAATTACGAAGTTGTGAGAAAAATTGTCCTGGGGATAATAACTCAACATATAAGCATGGTGAGAAGGAGTGGTCGTTGGTCTTCTCCCCACTCCGGTGGGGATTATGATGGTAGGTTTGATTTTAGGAGTGGCATTTTATTGGAAGGTTTTTGAAGGTAAGGAGTCAGAGGTTTGCAAGTAGATTTTGAAGTCAAATTTTGCGGTATACTCTGATATCGATTATTTAGCTTTTGATGGTTCGTCTGTGGAACTTGAGTGGGTATTATTGATTCTATATACGTTGTTAAACTTAAGCTATTGTCCCAAGGCTAACCAAGAGGGGGGGGGGGGTGAATTAGTAATTTAAAATTTTTCTTGGATTTTTAGAAAATCATTTTAAATTTTATAGCAAGTTAAATTTTAAGTTAAAAAAAAATTTCAACCACAGTAAATAACTTGCAATAAATAAATTCAAAAATTAAAAGACAGAAAGATTCATATTGGTTCGATCAAACACAATCTATATCCACTCCCTAAAGACTCACTCTTCAGGTATTGCACTATTACCAAAGTGTCTCTCCTTTTGCCCCCATAGCAAGGCGGAGAAGCATTTACATGTCCTCTCTTTCATCAATCCACAGTGCGGAAGAGAACCATTATCCTTTCACACTCTACACATGTCAGCAGAGAAGAGTCTTCTTTTTCACACTTTCTAAGTGTTGGCAGAGAATAGTTGTCTGTTCACACTCTCCAAGTATTGGTAGAGTATCTTCGTCTCTTCACACTCTCCAATGTCGGCTGAGTACCGGATCTTCTTCAAAGATCTTCTCAAGTGCAACTAGAAAGACAAGAAGAAGAGTGATGACCAAAATTACAAAGAGATCCTTACCTTTTGAGTAACCTTGTTAACCCTTCACACTCCACTTACAAGAAATCTCTCTCAAACACTCTCTTACACTCTCTCTTTCAATTTCCCTTGAAAAATCATGAAGACAAGACTTTTTTACATCAGTTTTGATGGACCTTTTATATCAAAGACATGAAAAACCATCCAAAAATTGAAATTTTTCAATTTTGAGAGTACACGATCGTATGCTTGTACGTTCGAACAGTTCAAAAATAAATTCGTACGAACCTTATGTGAATATATATGAAATTATTTCATACACGATCATTGTCCAGTAAAAACCAAGTTCATATTGTATGAATAGTTTAAAAAATTTTCATCTTCGTCGGGATGAAGAGGGACCCATCAATTTCATATCCTATATGACATACGTATGATGATGACATCATATCGTACGATTAGTCACAAAAAATTTTAAGATCATCAGGATGAAAAGGGACCCATCTAATTCGTAACCTAAACGGCATACGTACGATGATGACATCATACGATATAAATCTTTCAAAATTTTTTCAGGTTCGTCTAGATGAAAAGGGACCTATCCAATGGAAGAAGTTATATAAGAAACCTTAGTAATTGATCTTGAAAGAAATTAAAAATAGAATTGCAATAAAAAGTTTATTATCATTAGATGAAAATAAAAATTCAAAAGCATTTAAATTAAAGTATAACCTAGATAAGGAAAATCTATCAAGATAACGAAGCTTTCTAGATAATTAGATATGGAGAATTATTGCAAAAGTGATGAAATGAAGATTAGTTAAGTTTACTTTTCAATACAAAATATAATTGAGCATTAGATTAATTTGAATTTGAAGATTAAATGATAGAGGTAAACATATATTCAATTGGCGATATTGCGCATCTTTTCAAATATTTATTACACACTTTATGCATCTTTTTATATTTTGGGCTAATTTTGTGCCTTTTTTAATTTTTGAACCATTGTGCATTCTTTTGATTTTTTTACACATTATATATTTCTTTTTGATATCCTCCATTTTTTTAACTGATCTTTCCAAAATATAATCTAAAAAATCAAATGTCTCTAATTACGAAGATAATTATATTGAAAAAAGAAATAAAAAATAATAAGACATCAAAATTATAATAATAATTTTTAAATTTTGTTTGCCTAAAATGAATATGATATTGATATTCTTAACTTGATCGAGTTATAAATTAACTTAAATTTTTTGAAAAAATTAGATTTCATAATGAAATTAATTTTGTAGTGTAGGTTAATTTATAATACTTTATAGATCAATTAAAATAGGAATATCATATAAGAAAATTTACATTTCAAAGCAAGACATTTTTTATTAATATCAATTAAGGATCGATTACATTGAAGCAATTGACATCAAATCCTGAAAACAAAACAACATAACATTAACAACACTAAAATCACATATGGAGAGGACTAGTACAACATAAAGACTAAAATAATGACATCATCACAAAAAAATCACATATAGAGAGGACTGGCAAAGAAAACACAAAAAGAACATCTAAAACTCTAAGGGACCTTGGTTTGGAGGAGGAGGCTGGTTGAAGACTAAGAAATAGCTATTCATCATAGCTACATTAGTGTTCACCGAGTTGAATTGACCTCAAATTCATCTCATGTCATTCTGGTAGTGTACATCGTGTTAGTTTAAGTGAGTTTGAATTTGATCAAAATGTTGATCAAAATGACTCTCTAACTGGTCAAAGCGCTGGATCATCTCCTGAAAGTTTGGTCCACCAGCAGGTGTAGGTGCTCCCCCTTCTTCCTTAGTATCCTCATTTGAATTATTATTCTTCCCAAAAAGTGCTCGAAAAGAGGCATCAGTAAAGTAGAATTGGCATTTCAAGTGGAATCTCAATATGAATAATGTTGTACTTCTTTTCTAAGACATAGGTCATTAGATGTCCTAGAGCAATATTTTTCTTCCTCCTATGAGAAACAAACCCAATTTTAGAAAGGTTATGAATGTAATCTAAAATAAGTTGGGCTTCATTAATTAGTTAACCAATTATGATTAAATATGTAACTACGGATAAAAGAAGAGTAATGTTTATATGATCACCAGCCTTAGGAATGATTGAAATTCTAAGGACATGCTGGATGATCCTGGTATTTTGATTTAAAGTATAGATCCTAGCCAAGTGACCAACTTGAGTAACCCTTCTAAGAGTTTTATTTATTTCAGACCAATCAAAGTTAAATTTGGTGGTCATAGTGTGTGTTATAATCCCTTGAGTCCTTAGATGCAGAAAAGTTCCTTAATTTTTTTTAGTGATTTCTATCCATTTCTTTTGGACATAAGATCGTATCCTACTCTCATCCTCACTAAAACTCATATTCACCAAGAAGTAGTGAAAGGTCTCTCTATGGTAAGCATGAATCAAAGGCAAAATGAAGGCAAATTAGGTTGAGGAAAAAAGATGCATTACTTGAAAATGGATATCATCCTAAATCAATAGTCTAGAGGGAGTGATTTTAGCAGCGACAAACCTAAAGTAGGAATCCTTATTTGCTCTAGACAGAGAGTTTTCTTCTCCTCCTCTGCATGAAGAACCCTTGGAAACTCTACCACACTTACTAGAACAAGCCATTTCTAAGATGAGAAGAATTCAAGGAGGATTATAATTATTGAAGTGAATGAAAATGAATTCTAAATCCCTCCTATCTAAACAAAAATGTCCCTTCATACATACAAATATTTATTCATACAGTACGATTAGTGCTTCGTACGGGATGAAAATATTTTCGTATGGATGAACGATAACGTCCAAAATGAAATGACTTTTTATAATCATGTAAGTTACGAAGCGTCCTTTCATACAGGCTTTTTGACTAGATGATTGTATAGACGAATAGGTATTTGTCCGAGATGATTAGTTATTTAAGATTGTTTTAATGATGGTTAGGTTCGTCCCCCACAGAGAATGACATATGGTTCATATGTACGAAGTAAAGTTTTATATGTACGATCAGTTATAATAACTGATTCTGTCCGGATAACCATTTACATGCGTATAGACGGAAGAATATAGATTGCACAGGGATAATAGTGATATCATACAATATGATATGTGATAGAAAATTAAAACTCCATGAATTCAGTCCAAAATAATGATTTACATGCTACAGAATTCATACGGGATGAAAATAATTATGTATAGTATGAATATAATACTTAGAAAATTTAGCACAAACGATCAGGAACAATTTTTTTTATATGAGATACATTTATAAAACACACAAATAAAAAATCAAAATAAAAACAAAGGACTATAAACAATCACACAAACAAAAACATTTACAAAAAAAAAAAAAAAATGAAAACATATTATGTTTGTAGAAGATTTAATTTAAGCTTTGAAATCGATCACACCTAGTCTTGTTCTTAATGTGCTAAATATATCAAAGGTTAGTGGTTTTGTAAAAATGTTTGCAAGTTGATTTTCAGTTGAAACATGATTCAATTCAATTTCTCCTTTAAATACATGATCCATAATGAAATGATGCCTTATGTCTATATATTTGGTTCTAGAATGTTAAATAGGATTTTTTAAAATATAAATGGCACTTGTGTTATCATAATAAATTGGAATTGTACCTATTATAAATCCTAAATCAATTAATAGTTGTTTTAACCAAAGAACTTGTGACATACAACTTTCTAAGGTATTGCATTTAACTTCAGCAGTAGATAAGACTACATAATTCTATTTTCTATTGGACCAAGAAACTAAAAAATTTTCTATAAATTGATAAATTCTAGATGTACTCTTTCAATTAACTCTACAACCTGTAAAATTTGAATATGAATATTTGATGTTTTCAAATGAAGAGCTATACTTAGGATACAAAATCCCTAAGTTCTAAGCTCCCAAGCAATATATCAAAGTCCTTTTTACTACTTTCAAATATGATTCTTTTGGATTTGATTGAATTCTAGTATATAAATAAACACTAAACATAATATTGGGTCTACTATTAGTCAAATAAAATAAAGATCTAATAATTCCTCTAAGTTTCTTTTGATCAACAAATTTTTTCTTTAGGTCCTTATCCAATTGAATTAAGTAACTCATAGGTGTACTAACTATTTAGCATTGTCCATTTCATACTTCATAAGGATGTCTTTAACATACTTTAATTGTCTAAGAAATGTTCTCTCCTTAATTTACTTAATGCTAAAACCTAGAAAGTAACTAAGATCTCCTATTAGGCTCATCACAAATTTACTATTCATTATTTTAGAAAAATCACCACAAAGATTTTTATTTGTAGATCAAAAAAAGATATCATCAATATAAATATGAATAATGAGTATATTGTTTCCCAATTTCTTTAAAAAGAGAGTCATGCCAACACTTCCTTTTTAAAAAGATCACTCAAGTGGGAAAGTGCTTAACCTCTCATACTAAGCCCTAGGTGCCTATTTCATTTATATAATGTATTTTTTAATTTAAAAATATGATTTGGGTGTTTTGAATTTTCAAAACCTAGAGGTTGTTCAACATAAACATCCTCTTGTATCACCTCATTCAAAAAAGAACTTTTAATATCCATTTAATAAAATTTAAATCCTCTAAAATAGACAATGACTAACAAAACTCTAATTACTTCAATTCTCACTACAGGGGTAAAAGTCTCCTTAAAATCAATTACTTCAATTTGATTATACCTCTTAGCCACCAATCTAGTCTTATTTCTAACAACAACTCCCGAGTCATTCATTTTATTTTTAAATATTCACTTAGTTCCAACTACACTTTGATCCTTTGGCCTCGTAATTAATTCCCAAACATCATTCCTTACAAACTGATTTAATTCTTCTTGCATTGTTAATATCCAAAATTCATCTGAGAGTGCTTGATTTATATTTATGGGTTCTATTATCGAAATAAAGGTAAAATAATTGAATTTTTTGCTAAGTCCATATCTAGTCCTAAAAACTTCACTAGGTTCACCTAAAATCAATTCTTTAGGGTGGTTTTTTAAAAAATTCAAATATCTAGGTAATAGGTTTTCATTCTCAAAATTTTCTTTCAAATCAATCTTCACAATCCTTTAGGAGTTATTTTCTAAATCATAATCTTGCAAACTTTGCTCTTCCAAAATTTTAGATTCATCAAATACAACATTTGTGATCTCATCAACCACTAGTTCTTTTGTTAAATACTCTATAAGATTTTTCAATACTAGAGTATCCAAGAAAAATTCATGCATCTAATTTTTGATCAAATTTTCCTAAGGAGGATTTTTCATTATTTTGTATGAACACCTTACATATAAAAACATACAAATGTGACAAATTAGGTGTTCTCCCATCAAGAAGCTCATTAGGTGATTTGTTCAATTTTGATCTAATGTTCACCCTATTTAAAACATAATATGCAGTACTAAGCTCTTCAACCCAAAAATATTTAGAAAGTGAATATTCAGCCAACATGGCTCTAGTGGATTCAATTAATGTTCTATTCTTTCTTTCGACTATCCCATTCTAGGTGTAAAAAAATTATGATCAATTCCTTTTTCCTTACAAAAATTCTCAAATTTATCATTTACAAATTCACCTACGTGATCACTTTGAATAGTTAAAGTTTTACACCCTAGTTTCCTTTAAATCCAAGTTGAAAAGTCTCTAAACTTCTCAAATGACTCACTCTTATGAATTAAAATCATAACCCATGTGAATCTAGAGAAATCATCAACAATCACAAATCCGTATACCTTCCCTCTAAGACTTACAGTGCTAACTAGAACAAAAAGATCCATATGTATAATCTCCAAAGGTTTGCTAGTTCTAATATCCTTATTGGAGTGAAATGAGGATTTCACATATTTTCCTAGTTGACATGCATCACATAGGTGATCTTTAGTAAAGTATAGTTTTGGTATACCTCTAACCAAATCCTTTTAGGTAATTTTCCTAAGATTTTTCACGCTAGCATGACAAAGTCTCCTATGTCATAACCAAGTTTCATCAAAAAATTATTTTTAAACAAAAATTATTAGGAGTTTTATACTATTCAAATCTAGCATATAAATATTGTTAACCCTTATTCCATTCAATACATCATTTCCATTTAGGCTTAATATGCAGCTAGTGGGAGAAAAGTTTACACTATACCCTTTATCACATAGTTGACTAATACTTAACAAATTATGATTTAAGCCCTCTATATGTAACACGTTTTCTATGAAATTTTTTTATAAATTTCCAATCATACCTATGCCAACAACTTTCTTAGTGGTGTTATTTCCCAGTGTAACCCTGCCTCCATTCCTAGCTTCCAGCGATATAAATTGAGTAGTATCTCCAATCATATGCTTTGAATAGCCACTGTCCAGGTACCAAATACTCTCACGAGACCTTGTATGAGAGTGAACCTCTTCTTGATCTGACTGATCAAGATTATCGACCATTAAATACAAGTTGGTGACTTCCTCCTCCTTTTCCATTTCTTACGAATTCGAAGCTGAGTCTGCTCAAAAGATTTATGAAATCTCTTCTTTCCCTTCTTCATTTTTGCTTTCTATTCTACCTTTTCCTTACTAGGAGTAGATTTTATATTTAGGCACTCTGATTTATATGTCTAAGTTTCTTCCATTCGTAGCAAATCACATCATTAAAAACCTTAACTTTTTTATTGAACTTACCTCTGCTTCACTAATGTCGTCTCCTATGCTTCCTTTTAAGAAAAATTTTGAATTACCTAGTCATTAAGGCAATGTCATCCTCATCCTTAGGTAGTGACTGATCACTCTTTGAATCATTCTCTTTCAGTGTTATGTTCTTCTCATTTCTCTGTTCTCCTACATCAATATTTCTTTGACTCACTCCTTACTCGTAAGCAATTACTGATCCATGAAGATTATCAATAGAGATAATATTTAAATCTTTAGAATCTATAATAGTATTTATTTTAACATCATAAGCATTAAGCAAACATCCTTGAAGGATCGAGAACAGCTAGAGAGAGACTTTAGGTTTTTAGAGAGAGAAAGCTTGAGTTTTTTTGAAATTTTGTTTTAGATCCTCAATTCATTGTTTGATTGGATGGTGGTGGAGGATTGCCAGTCATTGGTAGATGATGACTAGAATACCTCTATTCCTTTCTTTGTGTGGTATCCTAATGATTGAATTTATGTCAGATCTAAAAGTAGAGTCATTTCATTTCAGGAAGGGTTGATTAATTAGCGTCCTCTGGTCATCAATAAAAGATGTGTAACTCCTGTGCGTGAGGACATCTCAGTGATGGATAAAGGAAATAAATTATTATATAACATTAAGAAAAAAGATTTGAATGTGCCTTCTCCCCTGAAGAAGGATTTACGATCTGCTAATGACTCAGAATCTTCTTCATCCATCAATTTCAATTTAAAGGTTAACAGATTTGCTAACCCATCTATTGCTGAATATAATGCAAAAAAATAGGATTCAATGAATTTGAATTTGAATTCAGATAAGATAACTCAAGATAAAGAATTAAGAACAAATGAAGGAAGGCTTATGGAAATGGGTATGTATGTTCTTCCAACTCATGAAAATAGAATGTTTGGATTGGTTAATGATTGGGTTGAGACCAATTATATTAAAGTGGACTACAGAGATCAAAATCCTAAAGATGAGGTAGATTCAAATGTGGTAAAGCTGAATATTGATAAGGTATGTGAGAATGTTAAACTACTTCAAAAATCTCTTGCAATAAAAGTATTTGGGAGAGGAGTTCCATTTTCTCTTTGTACTATTGAGTTAACGAGGGAATGGAATAGATTTGGAAAATTTCACCTCACCTCATTAGGTCTTGATTGGATTTTGATTCATTTCAATCTTATCAAATTATAGAAGAAGTGCTGAGTTGAGGTCCTTGGTTTGTGGGTGGACATATAATAGGGATGGATAAATGGACACCTCAATTTTCTCCAACCTCATTAAAAATGTTTATCTTCTCTGATTTGGATTCATTTGCCTCATTTGCCTTTACATAGTTGGGATGAGGTTAATGTTACAAAGATTGTTTTAAAGATAGGAGTTCCAATGTTCTTTGATGGGAAAATGTTTAAATGGGGAAGATGAGAATTTGCATGAGCATGTGTTCGAATCAATCTAGACTCTAAAATATATCATGGAGTTTGGATTGAGATGGAAGATTTTTCCAAAAAGTTGAGTATGGGAAAATCTCGTCTTTATGTTTAAAATGTGGTAAGATAGGCCATAATGTTGATAGGTGCCCGAAAGCTTTGAAAGAAGATCAAATTAAGACTCAGAAGGAAGCTCTTAATTATAGGGATAAAGCTTTGGGTGTAGATGAAGCTGTTAGTGAAGATTCAAATGTATATGGCCCTTGGAAGCATGTGAAGTTTAAAAGATTGAAGAAAATCCAGAACCAGAAATCTGTAGCTCAGCATTCGGTTGGGAACAATGAGGATTACTCCTCTCATGGTCATATGAAAACTTCTAACAAGTTTAATGTTTTGTCTCATGGCCCTTAGATTGGAAATATATTAGAAATGGAAGAAGTTAGTACTCTTGTTCAAGTTAAGCAAGTCAATTTTCTTGCTATGGGTGCAAATATTAAAGGAATGGTTTTGGAAGTTTCAATTCAGGTTGTAGAACAGATTAATGATTCGGAGGCTGTTCCAATTGAAGATGGAGAATTGGTTCAAAATTTTAGAAGAATTGATGTTATGGCTAAAGGAATTGACGTTTCAATTCATCAAGATGAGTTTTTTGAAAAAGGAAAAGTTAGGAGTTATCAAAGAAGGTAATGCTGTAGAAGATCCCAATGCTAGGGCTATTGAAAATGATGCCAAGACTATTACAGATTCCAGAAATACTTATTCAGTTGAGGCTGATCTTAAGGATGTTTTAAAGAAAGTGAATGATAATGAAATTGATGATGGAAAATTTTAATTACCAAATAAAATAGTTCATCATAAGAAGAAATTTAATAAAGATTTAAATTATTTGGGCCAATCAAAGGTAGCCTTAGAGGAAGGAAATTGGGGAGTCTTGGTGAAAGTGTTGGTTGCACCTCACCATTTATCTCATAAATAAGATTATGATGGGTGATAATGGTAAGTATGAAGAGAAATGGAATAAAGGCTCATAGAAGTTTGGAGTTCTATAGATGAATGAATGGATGGATTGGTATCAAGATATTCAAAGCATGGTTTGTATGAAGTTGGTCGAGTTTGTGAAGATCCAATTGTGGTGCAAACTTGAAGATCATTGCTTACATATTATGTTTTTTCTTTTATTAGTTGTTTTTTAAAGTTTTAGTTCAATTTTATATTAAGATTTTGTGGGTATTTGAAAGATGGGGATAAAATATTGAGAATTAAGAATATTCTATTCTTTATTTTTTACTTAATCTGAAAATTTTGGGATACTAATCAACCTTTTTGGTTGTTTTATTATTTGGTATCCCCTCAACCCCAATTAGTTTAAAATATAGAGTAGAGGATCTTATTTTCTTTATGGAATTTCATATATTTCAAATATTCTTATATTGCTTAATTTTTTTTTTTAATAAAGGTTTTCTTTCGCTTTGTTTTGAAAGGATGGCTAATAGTTTTTTCTGCTTTAGTTTTAAATTTTCTTTCATTTAATGCAATTTGCATATCTCAAAAAAAAAAAAAAAAAAAAAGTAGTAGGAAAATAAAAAAGAATTTTATTGATCATTTCAGCATTCAATAGTTCCCTACCTAATACATACAAAGAAGTGACTATTTGAGTGAATCTTGTATACATGTAATAATAGATTCATTAAGTTTCATGCAAAACAATTCATAGTAATGTAATAAGATATTTAATATAGATTGCTTTACTTCATTAGTCCCTTTATAAGTAATACAAAGCCTATCCCAAATATTCTTTCCACTTTTATAAGTGAAAACCAGCATGTAATATTCTAACTTAAGTGCACAAAAGAAATTGTTTAAATATTTTGCATTTAGTTGGGCTAAGTCACATTCTTCTACAGTCTAGTCAGCAAAGGGTGTTTCTATTCTAATGCCATCAACTAATCTAGTTGGACTAGTATACCATTCTTGAACTAAAATCCATATGCGATAATCTAGTGATTGCAAAAATGTAGACATGCATGTTTTCAAAAAATCAAAAGAATATTATCAAATAACGGAGGTCTAGTGTTCGAATACTCTTCTGGTGTGTTTTGGTTTCTAAAAGTAGTCATTCTCATTTTTCAAAAATTAGTCTAAACTTATGGTTTTAAAATAAAGCTCTGATACTACTTGTTGATTCTGTATAGGTTTGTTAAACCTAAGCTATTATTCCAAGGCTAACCAAGAGGGGGGGGGGGGGGGGGGGGGGGTGGATTGATAATTTAAAAATTTTCTTAGATTTTTAGAAAACCATTTTGAATTTTGTAGCAAGTTAAATTTTAAGTTTTAAAATAAAACTTTTCAACCACAGTAAATAACTTGTAGTAAATAAATGTGAAAATTAAAAGAAACTAAAAATTTATAGTGGTTCAGTGAAACACGACCTATATCCACTCCCTGAAGACTCCTTCTTCATGTATTGAACTATTACCAAAGTGTCTTTCCTTTTGCCGCCACAACAAGGCCGAGAAGCCTTTAAAAATCCTCTCTTTCACAAATCCTCCGTGCGGTAGAGAACCGTCATCCTTTCACACAATCCACGTGTTAGTAGAGAACCATTTTCCTTTCACACTCTCTATGTGTCGGTAGAGAACTGTTGTCTGCTCATACTCTCCAAGTGTCGTCAAAGTACCATTGTCTATTCACACTCTCCAAGTGTCAGCTGAGTACCGAATATTCTTCAAAGATTTCTCACGATCAACTAGAAAGAAAAGAAGAAGAGTGATAACCAAAATCATAAAGAGATCCTTACCTTTTGAGTAACCTTGTGAACCCTTCACACTCCACTTGCAAGAAGTCTCTCTCAATCCCTCTTTCATTCAATTGCCTTGAAAAATCACGAAGACAATACTTTTTCACATCAATTTTAGTGGACCTTTTATATCAAAAACCTGAAAAACTATCCAAAAAATTAAAAATTTTCAATTTTTAGCCTACACGATCATACTGTACGATCGTATATTCATACGTATGAAAAATTTAAAATCTATTATGTACAAACCTTATGTGAATATGTATGAAATGATTTTGTCCACAATCATCGTCCAGTACGAACCAAGTTTGTTATGTACGAATAGTTTGAAAATTTTTCATCTTCGTCAGGATGAAGAGGGGCCCATCAATTTTATACCCTGTATGGCATACGTATTATGATGACATCATTCAATACAATTAGTTATGAAAAAATTTAAGATCGTTGGGATGAAAAGGGACCCATCTAATTCATACCATGGGCGGCGTACATACGTTGATGACATCATACGGTATGAACTCTTTAGAATTTTTTCAGGTTTGTTTGGATGAAAAGGGACCCATCCAATTTGTACCTTGGATGTCATACATTCGATGAAGACTTTGTACGATACGAATCATTCAGAATTATTTCAGGTTCATCATGATGAAAAGGGACTCATCCAATTCATGCCCTGGATGACGTACATATGAATGGTATATCTTACAATAGGATCCATACTTAGAAAAAATTTATACTTACTGCTCGTAGGGAAAATTAATTGAAAAAATCATCCCATATGAAATGACTTTGTACAGCACAATCAATTTTAAATATTACAAATTTTTAAACTCTCCCCCGATGTGTGTGTGCATAATTACTCAATTACAATCACACTCTCTCAGACTCAATAAAATAAAAATACAAACTTCATTTACAATAATCTCTAAAATAATCTGATTTAAAGTCTTCAACAATCCAGAGTATAATTTCTCTGAAATGTTAGTACACACAAAAAATAAAATAATGCATCCAAAATATGTTAGGAGAAATAATAATCAAAGAAATAATATCTGAAATCATCAAAAACATATATGTTTCAAGAATATCAACAATCAATAAGTTGCAACTATCTAAAAAGGTATTACACTTCATCGTTGATGATCGTCTTTGCTTATTGGCATTTAGTTATTGCGAGCAAGTGTCGGGTGAACCTTTGTTCGGTTTTTCTTTCTATTTGGAATGGGATTTTCATCTGATCAACATTCCTTGGACTTCTTCATTTGTGAGATACAATCTGAATGCATTATGCTAATGTTGGTTAGGGAAAGTGAACCCTCATTGTCTGGTGGAAAAGGATTCATATGGCTCTGATCTCGCCCAGGCATATCTGATAGTTCATATGAATCTAAGGAGGTTCAAACTACTAATTTTTTTATCTCGCAAGACTTTCTTGACATGGTTGCAACTGTTACAACCAATTTGAGTAATTATGTAGGTGAGGTTGGAAAGGAATATAGGTTTTTTACATGAACCTAAGGATTCTTCTACTTGTTTTGAGTTAGAGTACAAGTGTGTAAATCCACCAGATGTAGACTCCCATGATTTATCTAAATATGCAAACTGCACTTTAGTTTTTTGTGCAAATTCCTCTTCTAAAACTGCTTACTAGAATGGCCAAACTGCTTCAATTCAATAGCCCTCCAAGCATTTCTCTGGCTTACCAAGTGCTTGGAATAGGCCAAATGTATTCAAAATTGATAATGTTTCTAATGACTTTAAATATGAATTCTATCCATGCCAACTTAGCTAGGATAGAAAAAGGGCTACTAGGCAAGCTTATTGGGTGAAGGTTTCCTTGTTTTATGCTATGCAATAAATTAAAGCACAAATGGTAAATATTTAGAGATTTTTAGCTCCTCTCCATCTCTTAGATACTTTTGTTTGCATCTTTGAAAGTGTTGAGGCTCGGGATGTTATCCTTATGGGAGGATCGTGGTTTATTTATGAGTTTATTATTTGTTTATATAATTGATCTTCTTTCTTCTTGCCTCAATGAATGGTGGGCCTATCCTCTCTTATTTGGATTCTCTTGCCACCCTTGCCTATGATGTATTAGGATGAAAACAACCTTGCTTAGATAGCATCTTTCTTTGGACAACCTCTAAGGATTAATGCTCAAACTAACTCCAAGGGGAGAATTTCTTTTACTCGTGTTTTCATGTGCATGGATCTTGGTTCCAAGCTTCCTCCTAGAGTGTGGATCTTGGGCTTAATGGAAAGTTTTTACAAAGGGAAAAATATGAGGGGATTGCTCACCTTCGCTTCTAATGTGGCCTTGTTGAGCACAATATAGATCATTATTCAAATGCTCCTCAATCATCTAAGAAGCCCTCTCATCAACCTCAATGTTATTCTACTGCTCTGTGAAAATGCGCTCTCATCTCTAATAGTTATCCTACCAAAGTGATTGATGACACAAATTAATCCTCCATGATCCAGCAAGCCCTACAACCACCCCATATGGAAAGTGGGCACTATTATTCTTATCTCAAGCATAGTAAGAATGATGGGAAAATTCCTGAATGCTATGGGCCTTGGAGTCTAGTTACTACTAGAAAATCTAGGAGATAGAAGAAGAAGAATTCCATGAATGGTATTAGTGGGAAGAAGGCTACCCCCCTGTCTACAATGGTGAAATTAGTGAACCGGCCAAGAAAGTTGCATCATCTAGGGATGGTGATATCTCCAACATATCATTCAAGTTTTCCATCAAGGATTTCCTCATGCATTCAATTAGATATGGCCCGAGGAAAGATAGAGTCTCCATGACTCATTTTGCTATGGAACTTCAAAGTTTGGGGCAAATTATTGATATGCTAAGGAAACTAAAGGAGGGTGGTGGGGACATCACCTGTTAAGGTGTTCATCTGATTTTCAACAAAATTATTGTTTTTTATCTCTTTTTTCTAAAGTATCTACATGTTTGGGAATCTTTTATGTTTATCTTTTTTGCTCTATTTTGCTTTGGGAGGCTTCTTTTGATGCTTCTTCCTTGATTGTACTTATTGTATACTTCTTGGCTTTAATTTAATGAATATTCCTTTAAAAAAAGATAAGATAGTTCTATATTTATGAAATTAAGGATTTTTTGTTTAAAATTTAATTTGGACTTTTTAATATGAAAAAATGTTTAACTAATGCAATTTTACTCAAATACTTCTTATACACTAAGTTTTAATTTTAGTTAACATTATATTAAATAAAATGAAGTCCAAATTATTTTAAAAGTTCCATGAACATAATGCCCCTAATTTATAGGAAAACTATAGTAGCCCTAACTCTTAGGCTCCTCATTTCTTACTATCGGCTTGTGTGCTAGGCTATTATATACTGCAGAGATTTAAAATGCATATATCTATGCATGTTATGGTAAAGGTGTTTGTGTATATGGTACACCTATTGTATCATCTTAAATTTAGTATACATGTTAATTCAAAGTTTGAAACATGAACACTGAAAGAAACTTATGAAAAAATCACCCTCTAATAGAAATCTATCACCCATATGAATGTAATGCATGTAATAGGAAGCTGTATGAAAGAGATTGTATAAATAAGTTTTCATATTCATTTGTTTTTAATATAGAGTACTAACCAGGGTCTACTAAAAAAAAAGTTGTCAAAGCTCAACCATAATAGGTTTGGATTTCTACTCTTATATAATATAGATTTAAATATGATTACTTACTTTAGCCTCCATCTTCAAGCTCCAGGATCTTCTTTAAGATTCTAAAAGATAATGATCTTCAAAAGAAGAGGAATTATCTCTTTTTAAAACACTATATGTATAAGCAATCATCTTTATTCTTTTTATAGCTCTTGATACTATACAACTCACTTTACATTTATATTTACACATTTACATTTATATCAAGTCCCTGGTATATTCTACCTTCTACAAGGAAGTAAAAGAGAAATGTTTATACCAAATATAAACGGAGTAAAATAGGTGTATAGAACCTAATGCATCTTTGTAACCCAGATAAGTCTAAAGTATTATAACCTAATTAAATTATTTTTTTGGAGTCATTATAAGTTCAAATTATAGACTGTCTTTACCATAACGTAAACATTATAGTGTTTTAATTACCTTAATTTTTTCATAATTTTTTGATATTTGTGCTAATCTTTAAAAAATAGTCACATATCGATAGAAGTGAAATTTTGGGACTGTTTGGTATTCATTTTACAAATTAATTTCATAGAAGTTTTTTAAATAAATTAGGCTATTTGATGGATTTTTTTTTACAATAATTTTAAATCTCCAAAAGAATTTATATGAATTTCATACTAAAAATTGATTAAATTATATAATTACATTAATATTATATTTTTATTTTATTATAAATATCATTTATCACAAATAAAATCAATTAAAAGCCATTTTTCTTTGTCAATTTGGCTAAAAGAGAAATGTAAGAAAAAAATGAGAGAAAATTGAGGAGAGAGAAAATTGAGGAGAGAGAAAAAAATTAAAATTTGATGAACGTAGAGCAATTTTTATTCGTCAGCCTTATTGAAAGATTTTCTCATCTCATTGTAAGTAAACATTATCCTATTTTTGATTTTAACATTTTTAAAATTTTATGAACAATTTTTTTTGTTATAAAAAATGTGAATAATTTTGTATGTATAAAACTTTCACCACGTAACTTTTTTTATGTTATAGAGATTAAAATTATGAACGTTTTGAGAATTTATTTACAATTTTTTATTAGGTTATTTTAAAAAATAATTAATGTTTACAAGCTTGAATTTATTATTATATATGATCTCTTATAATTGGGCTAATTTCTTAGAGTGTGAATTTCTATTAAGTAGAATTTTTGGTTTCTTACTTTTAATACATTTTAACACTTTATGAATTAAGCCTAAGTATACTTTATTTACTGTAATGCATTGGAAATGAATGTGTGTATGTGATTGAGTAATAGTTATTCACCATTATTCTGAGGGTACTATGATATATAATATATATGTGTGTGTGGGGGGGGGGGGGGGGGGGGGGGGGGGGGGGGGGGGGGGGGGGGGGGGGGGGGGGGGGGGGGGGGGGGGGTGGGGGCGGGGATAAGTAGTAAAGGGTTTATTTAATAACAATGGCTAGAGACTAATTGGCCTATATAGGTTGGTAACTTAGTGTTATCTCTGCTTATTCATGTGATATTGAGTAGGAAATTATAAGTTGATTATTATTATACTAACAAGCAAAGAGTGAAAACTCTATTTACTTAGCCAACAGTTTATTAATACTGATATGATACTATAAAATCATCAATTAAAACAATATTTCTTACTTATTTAGTGTAACTATAGAAACACATATTATTGAGGCATTATTCCTATTACTAAAAAAATTATTATTACTATACAAATTTACAATTTCTCAATTATTTTACTACTTGTGTCAGTAAACTATTACTATTTTTAATATAGACACTCATATTATTTGATACTAATGATTCATTATATTAATACTAAGTATCTGACATATTGAGTACATAATATATTGATTTAATACTAATATAGAATACCTTAATAGTATATGTACACTTTTATATAGTTTTATTACATTGATAAGATTTTAACAGTTTTTACTGATGCTTTAGTTTTACTGCTTTATACAATTTTTCTATTAATTGATAGTATTAATACGATGTCTTTTGTAGTTATTCTATATATGTACTTCTTTATTGATTTCTCTATTATACTACTTTATTGATTTTTTATATAATTATTTTATTGGTTATAAACCTTACTGTTACTACATATGTATTTTATAATTTTCATATATTTATAAACTTATAAATTTTATCGCTGACATGCATATTGTTTATTTTTTGTGCTTTGAGTTTAATAGTAGGATTTGGCTACTTGTTGGGATCTTGATGTTTGAATAGTTGCTATTTGAATGAGTTATATTTATGCAACTTATGTAGTTTTGATGATTCCAAACATTATTGTTCAAATGTATAGTTATCTCCTAACAATGTCAGAAGATTTGCACTTGCTCTTGTGTGTACTAACATTTCAGGAAAATCAGACTCCAGACTACGAAAACTTCAATTCAAATTCAACATGAGATATTTTGTTTAATTGATGTTTGTCTTTTCTTTGAATTAAGTTTGAAAGGGAGTGATTGTAATTGAGTGAATAAAATCTCACACACACAAATAAGGAGATCTTGAAATTCTATACTGATCGTACAGGACGATATTTATCGTACTGGACAATCTGTCAGTTATCTCCTATAGAGCACTTGGAACGAATAGGAACTTGCTTTGAAAAATTTTTTAAGTCCTATTCGTCCAGGACGAAATTTATTATCGTCCCAGGCGATGGAATCTCTGTAAAATTTTCGTCTAGACGAATTTTACCATCGTACGAGGCGACCAGTCCTCTGGAAAATTTTCGTCCAGACGAAAATAAATATCGTACAGGACGATCAGCTCTCTGGAAATTTTTCGTCCAGACGAAAACAAATTATCGTCCACGGCGATTGGTTCTCTGGAAAATTTTCGTCCAGACGAAATAAATAATCGTCCAGGACGATCGGCTCTCTGGAAAATTTTCGTCCAGACGATCACATTTTCGTTCAAACGATAAACCGACTTAGAACAGTTTTCAGCAGTTTCTAGAACCGACCTTGTAATAACCGTTCGTACTGGACGAACCAAGTTCGTACAGGACGATCAGCTGTACGAAGTCAGTTCGTACACACATATACAAATTGGGTCGTTTCAGATCGTTTAAGTAAAATCGTCCAGGACGATCCAGGATCGTACAGGACGATCCACTGCGTACAGAATTGAAAATTTGCAGTTTTTGGGCGGTTTCACTTGTCTTTTATATAAATAGTCCAAATTAGACTGCCACCCAATCTTTTTGTCATTTGATCTTCGTGCCTCTTGAGAGAATAGCCAAGGAGAGAGTGGAAGAGAGCATTCAAAGGAGGATTCCTACCACTGGAGCGAGAAGGCTTCACTTGGATTGCTAAGGTAAGAGTCTCTACTTGTGAAATTGGATTTCTTCACTCTTTTTCTTTCTTCCTTCTAGATTCTTGTGAGAAGATCATTCAAGAAGGTCCGGTTCTCTGCCGACACTTGGAGAGTGTGAACAGACGAGGGTTCTCTGCCGACACTTGGAGAGTGTGAACAGAAGAAGGTTCTCTGCCTACACTTGGAGAGTGTGAACAGCCGTAGGGTTCTCTGCCCACACTAGGAGAGTGTGAAAGGACGACGGTTCTCTGCCGCACCGGGTAGTGGTGAAAAGAGTGTTTTGTACAGGCTTCTCCGCCTTGCTGTGGGTGCTAAAGGAGAGTCACTTTGTGGTATTAGTGCAATACTCAGAGGGTGCCTCTGAGGAGTGGATGTAGGTCTGGTTATAGACCGAACCACTATAAATCTGGTGTCATTTACTTTATAGCTTTTACGTTTTCGCACTTTAAATTTCAGTTTTAATAACTCTGTGGTTGAAAAACATTTTTCTACTAACTTTAAAAGAAAATTTTATTTCGGTTCAACTTTATTATTAAGAGGGTTTAAAATTTTTAAAAACTACCAATTCACCCCCCTCTTGGTAGCCTTGGGACATTTACTTAGGCTTAACAACCTAATTACTGGACTCAACAAGTGGTATCAGAGCAGAGTTTCAAAATCATAAGTTTTGAACTACTTTTTGATTAACGTAGATGGCTACATTTGGAAACCGAAAAACACCTGAGGGTTACTCTATCACTAGACCTCCACTGTTTGACAATATTCCTTTTGATTTTTGGAAAAACACGCATGTCTACTTTCTTACAGTCACTTGATTATCGCATGTGGATGCTAGTCCAGGAAGGTTACACAAAACCAACTAGATTAGTTGATGGAATTAGGGTAGATACACCCTATGCAGATTGGACTATAGAAGAACGTGACTTAGCACAATTAAATGCGAAATGTTTAAATAGTTTCTTTTGTGCTTTAAAATCTGAAGACTACATGCGAGTTTCCACTTGTAAAAGCGGAAAAAGACATATGGGATAGACTTTGTATTACTTATGAAGGGACAAATGAGGTTAAGCATGTCAAGACTCAATATCTTGTTACATGACTACGAATTATTTCGCATGAAACCTAATGAATCTATATCTGTCATGTACACAAGATTCACTCAAATTGTCACCTCTTTGCATGCACTTGGTAGGGACCAGGAGTGGAGGCAAGGTTACACTTGGAGATAATACCACAAAGAAGGTGGTTGGATCAGGTATGATTGGAAATTTGAAAAAACTTTTTCATAGATAATGTTTTATTAGTTGAAGGCTTAAAAACATAATTTGCTTAGCATAAGTCAGCTATGTGATAAGGGCTATAATGTAAAATTTTTACCTACTAGCTGCATAATTAGCCTAAATGGGAAAATTGTTTTAAATGGAAAAAGGGTGAACAATGTCTACATGCTAGATTTAAATTGTATTCAATCTCCTACTGCTTTTTGTTTGAAAACTGTTTCTGATGAATCATGGCTTTGGCATAGGAGACTTTGTCATTCTAGTATAAAAAATCTTAGAAGAATTACCCAAAAGAATTTGGTTAGAGGAATACCTAAACTAGACTTTACTAAGGACCACTTATGTGATGCATGTCAATTAGGAAAACAAGTGAAGTCCTCTTTTAAGTCCAATAAAGATCTTAGGACCAGTAAACCTTTAAAATTCTTCACATGGATCTTTTTGGACCTGTAAGCACGGTTAGTCTAGGAGGAAAGGTATATGGATTTGTAATAGTAGATGATTTTTTCAAGATTCACCTGGGTTAAATTTCTTTTTCATAAGAGTGAATCATTTGAGGAATTCAGAAATTTTTTTCAACTTGGATACAAAGAAAACTAGGATGTGAAATAATTTCTATACAAAGTGATCATGGAGGAGAATTTGAAAATGAAAGATTTGAAGATTTCTGTAAAGAAAAGGGGATTGATCACAATTTTTCTGCACCTAAAACTCCTCAACAAAATGGAGTAGTTGAAAGAAAGAACAGAACATTAATAGAAGCCGCCCGAGCAATGTTAGCAGAATACTCTCTTCCTAGATATTTTTGGGCTGAGGCGGTTAGCACTGCATGCTATGTTCTGAATAGGGTAAATGTGAGATCAAATTTGAATAAAACACCCTATGAATTGGTAAAAGGTAGAACACCAAATTTGTCTCATTTACATGTATTTGGTTGCAAGGTGTTCATACATAATAATGGAAAATCTGCCTTAGGAAAATTTGATCCAAAATCAGATGAAGGAATTTTTGTTGGATATTCAAGTGTTGGAAAATCTTATAGAGTATTCAACAAAAGAACTTTAGTCATTGAAGAAACCACACATGTTGTTTTTGATGAAAATGGAAACATGGAAGAGCCAAAAGTTGTTGAAGAAGAAATTGAAGAAAACTCCCAAAAGATTGATAGATTAAATTTGGAAGAAAATGTGGAAGAAAATATAGAAAGAGAAGACCCTTTGCCTAGAGATTTGAGATTTTCTAAAAATCACCCAAAGGAATTAATTATAGGTGAACCAAGTGAGGGTGTTAGAACTAGGCGTGGATTAAACAAGAGGAAGTCAATCATTCAGCCTTTATTTCAACTATTGAACCCACTAACATTGATCAAGCACTTTTAGATGAATTTTGGATATTGGCCATGCAAGAAGAGTTAAATCAATTTGTAAGAAATAAAGTTTGGGAACTAACTACAAGGCCAAAAGATCAAAGTGTTGTTGGAACCAAGTGGGTGTTCAAAAATAAAATGAATGACTCAGGAGTAGTCATTAGAAATAAGGCTAGATTAGTAGCTAAGGGGTATAATCAAATTGAAGGAATTGATTTTGAGGAAACTTTTGCCCCTGTAGCTAGACTTGAAGCAATTAGGGTTTTACTAGCCTTTGCCTGTTTTAAAGGTTTTAAATTGTTTCAAATGGATGTTAAAAGTGCCCTTTTTTAAATGGAGTAATTGAAGAAGATGTTTTTGTAGAACAACCTCCAGGTTTTGAAAATTCTAAATTTCCAAATCATGTTTTCAAATTAAAAAAGGCATTATATGGATTGAAACAGGCACCTAGGGCTTGGTATGAGAGGTTAAGCACCTTCCTACTTGAAAGATCTTTTGAAAAAGGAAGTGTGGATACAACTCTCTTTTTAAGAAAAATTGGAAAGGATATACTTATTGTTCAAATTTATGTGGATGACATCATCTTTGGATCTTCAAATAAACATCTTTGTGATGATTTTTCTAAAACAATGAGTAATGAATTCGAAATGAGTCTAATGGGAGATTTAAATTACTTTCTAGGATTTAGCATTAAGCAACTTGAGGAAGGTACTTTTCTTAGTCAAAACAAATATATTAAGGACATCCTCAAAAAATATGAAATGGACAATGCTAAACCTGTTAGTACACCAATGAGTTCTTCAGTTCAGTTGGATAAGGACCTTAAGGGAAAATCTGTTGATCAAAAGAAATTTAGAGGGATAATTGGATCTTTACTTTACTTGACTGCTAGCCGACCAGATATTATGTTTAGTGTTTGCCTATGTGCTAGATTTCAATCAGATCCAAAAGAATCACATTTGACAGCAGTAAAAAGGATTTTAAGATATCTACTAGGAACTCAAAACTTAGGAATTTGGTATCCTAAGTTTAGCTCTTCATTTGAAATTATTGGTTACTCAGATTCTGACTTTGCAGGCTGTAGAGTGGATAGGAAAAGCACTTCTGGAACATGTCAATTCATTGGAAATTCATTAGTTTCATGGTCTAGTAGAAAACAAAATTCAGTGGCACTATCTACTGCAGAAGCAGAATACATTGCATTAGGAAGTTGTGTGGCACAAGTACTTTGGTTAAAACAACAGTTGATTGACTTAGGATTAACTATAGGCACTATTCCAATTTATTGTGACAATACTAGTGCTATTTGTATTTCAAAAAATCCTATTCAACATTTCTAGAACCAAACACATCGATATAAGGCATCATTTCATAAGGGATCACGTATCCAAAGGAGAAATTGAACTCATACATGTTTCAACTGAAAATCAACTTGCAGACATTTTTACAAAACCTTTAGCCTTTGATACCTTCAGTACTTTAAGAACAAGGCTTGGTGTTATTGATTTGAATGCTTAACTAAAATGTCTTTGCAACATTGATACTTGTTGTGTTTTGTTTTTGTAATTTTGTGAATTTTGTGTTTTTAATGAATTGTTTTTTGGATTTATGATTTTGTTTTATATTTTCTGTGTTTCTGATTGTTTTTGTTGATTTTGTTAATTTAAAAAATTTAAAAAATCAAAATTAATTAATTTTTTGGAGGAAATCGTCCAGGACGAAATATTTTCGTACGGGACGATGTGTAAAGGAACAGTTTGCAAAAATTTAAACCTTTGTAGAGCAGTTTTTTATTGGATCGTCTGTACGATCTGTGATCGTCCAGGACGATTTTTTTTTTTTCTCTCTCAAACGTCGGGACGATTGAATGTAGCGGTTGAGTGGATAAGACAGTTTTTAATACGAACTTCGTCTGTACGAAATTTTAGTTCGTCCAGACGAACATGTGTCGATTCATTGTAGGGGACGGTTTTCAAGAGTCATTAAAACGAAATACTTTTTCGATCGTCTGTACGAAATTTTTTTTCGTCTGTACGATTGGTCAAGTCAAAAAGCCTGTACGAAGGGACGCATCGTAAGTTGTGTTGAATACGAAAAGCCGTTACATTTTGGACGAATTGGATCGTCTGTACGAACTTACTTCGTTCAGACGAACTATTATGTTTCGTCCAGGACGAATATTTTCGTCCAGGACGAAAGTATCGTTTTCCTTTAAATATGAAGGCTTTTCAAACTTGACAATCACACTTTCAAATTTCTTTTTCAATCCCTTTCAACATCAAATCAACAATGGCCTCCTCTAGCAAAAGACAAAAGGTTTTGGTGAAGAAACCAAACAGGAATGCCCCAGACAACTTTCTTTCCAAGGCAAATGAGGGAATCTTTTCCTCGTTTTGCCTCCGCAAAAATCACTCCGTCTCGCATTCTTATCCAAACAGAGTTGAAATTTCGGGTATTGCACCTCTTCGCCTCAACCCAATTTCAGTTCATTCTTTCTCTCGTCTACTTCTACAATAAACAAACCTACCATTACTTTCTAGCCAACATGAGTTTCAATTCTGACCACTCTATCATTAGTTCTTTTTTTTTTAGAAAAAAAGTTGAGATCACCAAGCACGATCTTGGTGCATTTTTAAACTTAAGAACTGAGGGATATAGAGCCCACACCCTAATGTCAGAAAAACCTCCTTCAAAATGGTTTGAAATCAATAGGATAATTAGAGAAAATGCGATTGACAATCATGTTGCTAGAGTCTCAGGTATGACCCAAGATGCCCGAATCATCCAGCATATCCTTAGATCCTCAATTATTCCTAAAGCTGGTGATAGGATTAACATCACTCCTCTCCTTTCTTGTCTAACTTTTTTAATCATGTCAAGACATCCTATTGATGAAGCCCAACTCATCATAGATCATATCTATGGGCTTTCAGAAATAGGACATGCTGATCAGAAGAGGAAGAAGAACATTTCATTAGGGCACTTAATTACTTATATTTTGGAGAAGAAGTACAATATAGTGCATCCTGATGAGGAATATGAAGAGCCAGTTTACTATAACAACACATCATTCAGACTGCTCTTCAAGGAGAAAAAAGAAAAAGGGAAAGCATATGACAGTGCTTCAGAAGAAGAAGAAGAAGAAGGAGTGCAAGCTTCTGCTTCTCAATCAGATTACCAAAATCTGATTGAGAGATTTGATAGACTAGAGACTCACATTGATCAAAGGTTTGATCAATTTGATGCTCAACTTACTCAGCAGCAACATGACATTGGTATCATTAAAGATGAAGTTCATGAAATTAATACCAATGTAATGTTGATGGCCTCCTACTTCAACCTCTTTGGCGGCATACCTCCTCCTCCTCCAGAACAGTAGAAATTTTTTTTTTTGTGTCTGTTGTTTTTGTTTTTATCTTATATGTGTTATTGTGATTGTTTTATGTTTTTAAGTTCAATTTTTATGTAATCTTTTCTTTTCAATGAAAGTTTTGTTTTTTTGTTAGATTTGTTTTGAAATGTGGCTAATATTTATGAATTTCATTAGTATTTTTTAATCTACATAGTGCTTAAATTCGATTGTAATTTGAGATTATCTATATTAGAAAATCTAGACTTTTCTAAATTTATAATTTGTTTATAACTTGTTGTACTTAGAACTTTTAAATTCATGTCTATTCATTTAGACTACATAAAAGTTAATATTGTTATTGCAATTTTGATGTTTTCTTAGTTTGTATTTCTATGCTCAAATGATATTTATGCACCTAGAAAAATTTGAAATTTTAGATTATAGATTTTGGAAAGAATTGGTCAAATTACTCTTG
This sequence comes from Dendrobium officinale, assembly GCA_019514585.1. Taxonomy (NCBI): domain Eukaryota; kingdom Viridiplantae; phylum Streptophyta; class Magnoliopsida; order Asparagales; family Orchidaceae; genus Dendrobium; species Dendrobium officinale. The sequence continues at coordinate 38,216,348 of CM033686.1, forward strand.
AACAGTGTACAAATGTACAAAAATCAAAAGGGATTCACAAAAATTTGCAAAATGGAAAAGAGGCACAAAATAAGCCCAACCAAAGAAAAATGCACAAAAATGTGCTACAAAACTTTGAAAAGATGTGCAAAGCACCACATGAGGTAATTCTCTTCTTTCCAAATTCGTTCAATCTCTTAATTCAAGTTGATCTAATGTTCATTCATATTCTCTTGAACTTTGAAATATAGAATTTTTTTTACATCTGACTTGTAATGATTTTCAATAATCAAAATGTCTAAATTGAATCATGTCTTTGAAAAATTCTTCTTACTTACAATGTTATATCATTTCATAAATTTTATGAATTTCTATGATTGACCTAATATCTTTAGTTTAAAATTACATACCCTATGTCAATCACCATTTAGATTAAATTTTAACAATGAATTTCATATAATTATTTACATTTCTTGTCTTTTTCTTCTTAACTTTTTTTTGTTGCTGTCAAAAAGGGGGAGAAAAATTATTAGTTTGTGTATGTTTGTGTTTTCTCTTTTTAGTTGTTCTGTTTGCAAGTTTGTGTTTAAAATAAAAAAAAAAAAAAAAAAAAAAAAAAAAAAACAAAAATATTGTTCGTTAAATATTGTTCTTTAATGCCTCCTTATTTTTAATGTACTCATAAATTCAGGGGGAGTTTAGGAGATAAAAGATGTGTTTTAACTTGAAACCATACTAATAATAATTATTTTTGCCATCATCAAAAAGGGGGAGATTGTTTGAATATAGTTGCTATTTGAATGAGTTATATTTATGCAACTTATGTAGTTTTGATGATTCCAAACATTATTGTTCAAATGTATAGTTATCTCCTAACAATGTCAGAAGATTTGCACTTGCTCTTGTGTGTACTAACATTTCAGGAAAATCAGACTCCAGACTACGAAAACTTCAATTCAAATTCAACATGAGATATTTTGTTTAATTGATGTTTGTCTTTTCTTTGAATTAAGTTTGAAAGGGAGTGATTGTAATTGAGTGAATAAAATCTCACACACACAAATAAGGAGATCTTGAAATTCTATACTGATCGTACAGGACGATATTTATCGTACTGGACGATCTGTCAGTTATCTCCTATAGAGCACTTGGAACGAATAGGAACTTGCTTTTGAAAAATTTTCTAAGTCCTATTCGTCCAGGACGAAATTTATTATCGTCCCAGGCGATGGGTTCTCTGTAAAATTTTCGTCCAGATGAATTTTACCATCGTACGAGGCGACCAGTCCTCTGGAAAATTTTCGTCCAGACGAAAATAAATATCGTACAGGACGATCAGCTCTCTGGAAATTTTTCGTCCAGACGACGAAAACAAATTATCGTCCGCGGCGATTGGTTCTCTGGAAAATTTTCGTCCAGACGAAATAAATAATCGTCCAGGACGATCGGCTCTCTGGAAAATTTTCGTCCAGACGATCACATTTTCGTTCAAACGATAAACCGACTTAGAATAGTTTTCAGCAGTTTCTAGAACCGACCTTGTAATAACCGTTCGTACTGGACGAACGAACCAAGTTCGTACAGGACGATCAGCTGTACGAAGTCAGTTCGTACACATATACAAATTGGGTCGTTTCAGATCGTTTAAGTAAAATCGTCCAGGACGATCCAGGATCGTACAGGACGATCCACTGCGTACAGAATTGAAAATTTGCAGTTTTTGGGCGGTTTCACTTGTCTTTTATATAAATAGTCCAAATTAGACTGCCACCCCAATCTTTTTGTCATTTGATCTTCGTGCCTCTTGAGAGAATAGCCAAGGAGAGAGTGGAAGAGAGCATTCAAAGGAGGATTCCTACCACTGGAGCGAGAAGGCTTCACTTGGATTGCTAAGGTAAGAGTCTCTACTTGTGAAATTGGATTTCTTCACTCTTTTTCTTTCTTCCTTCTAGATTCTTGTGAGAAGATCATTCAAGAAGGTCCGGTTCTCTGCCGACACTTGGAGAGTGTGAACAGACGAGGGTTCTCTGCCGACACTTGGAGAGTGTGAACAGAAGAAGGTTCTCTGCCTACACTTGGAGAGTGTGAACAGCCGTAGGGTTCTCTGCCCACACTAGGAGAGTGTGAAAGGACGACGGTTCTCTGCCGCACCGGGTAGTGGTGAAAAGAGTGTTTTGTACAGGCTTCTCCGCCTTGCTGTGGGTGCTAAAGGAGAGTCACTTTGTGGTATTAGTGCAATACTCAGAGGGTGCCTCTGAGGAGTGGATGTAGGTCTGGTTATAGACCGAACCACTATAAATCTGGTGTCATTTACTTTATAGCTTTTACGTTTCCGCACTTTAAATTTCAGTTTTAATAACTCTGTGGTTGAAAAACATTTTTCTACTAACTTTAAAAGAAAATTTTATTTCGGTTCAACTTTATTATTAAGAGGGTTTAAAATTTTAAAAACTACCAATTCACCCCCCTCTTGGTAGCCTTGGGACATTTACTTAGGCTTAACAACCTAATTACTGGACTCAACAAGTGGTATCAGAGCAGAGTTTCAAAATCATAAGTTTTTGAACTACTTTTTGATTAACGTAGATGGCTACATTTGGAAACCGAAAAACACACCTGAGGGTTACTCTATCACTAGACCTCCACTGTTTGACAATATTCCTTTGATGATTTTTGGAAAACACGCATGTCTACTTTCTTACAGTCACTTGATTATCGCATGTGGATGCTAGTCCAGGAAGGTTACACAAAACCAACTAGATTAGTTGATGGAATTAGGGTAGATACACCCTATGCAGATTGGACTATAGAAGAACGTGACTTAGCACAATTAAATGCGAAATGTTTTTAAATAGTTTCTTTTGTGCTTTAAAATCTGAAGACTACATGCAAGTTTCCACTTGTAAAAGCGGAAAAGACATATGGGATAGACTTTGTATTACTTATGAAGGGACAAATGAGGTTAATCAATCAAGACTCAATATCTTGTTACATGACTACGAATTATTTCGCATGAAACCTAATGAATCTATATCTGACATGTACACAAGATTCACTCAAATTGTCACCTCTTTGCATGCACTTGGTAGGGAATTAACTAATGCTGAAATGGTTAATAAGATTCTTCGTTGTTTACCTACTGCATACGATGCTAAAATTACTGCAATTACAGAGTCAAAAGATCTGAACATTTATTCTATTGACAATCTTCTTGGTTCACTCATTGCTTACGAGCAAAGAGTAAGTCAAAGAAAGATTGATAAAGTAAGATATACAAAACGAGCAACACAATGAAGCTCTAGTACCATCAGAAAGTGTTATGCACTTGGCCACTATATAGCACAGGTTATTGGGGATATATAGAGTAAGTTATCTTAGAGAAATGAAGAAGAGGTGAAAGTTCATATAGGTCATTAAAAATTATGTGACTATCCTAAAGCTAACCAAGAGGGGGTGAATTGGATATTTAAAAAGTCTCTTGGATTTTTGAAAAAATATTTCTAAAAAGTTTAATCAATGATGCTAAAATATATAGTTATTTAGATATGATTATCACAAAAAAATTTTAAACCATAAAACTTTAAAGTTCAAAAAAAAAAAAAAAAAAAAAAAAATTAAAGTGAACATAAGAACACTAAATTTTATAATAGTTTGGTCCAAACTTGACTTACATCAACTCCCTAGAGACTCCTCCAGGTATTGCACTAAATAAAAGTGACACTTCTTTTTCCCACACAGTAAGGCGGAGAAGCCCTTAAAAAATCTCTTCCACTAACCTGGTGTGATAGAGAACCATCACCCTTTTTCTCCTTCTTGGTGAAGGCAAAGAACCATCATCCATTCTCACCCTGTTGGTGAAGGCACAAAGAACCTAGACATCCTTTTTCACCCTCCTAGTAAAGGTAGAGAACCGTCATCTTTTTCCACCCTCCTAGTGAAGGTAGAGAACCTAGACATCCTTTTTTACCCTCTTGGTGAAGGTAGAGAACCTTAATACAATTCAAATCAAGCATGCAAACATTGTTTACCTTATCACCATGTAACATATTAACTTCATTTTGGCTTATAATGCAGCTTGCAGGTAAAAATTTTAAATTAAATTTTTTGGTCACAAAGTTGACTAATACTTAGCAAATTATGTTTCAAGCATTCCACCAATAAAACAGTATCAATTAAAGAATTCTTTGTATTACCAATCATACCTGATCCCACCACAAGTATTACCTTGTCTCTAGTCCTGCCCTAAAACAATATAAATTAATTTGCATCTTCAATTATATATTTTGAACATTTTCTGTCCAGGTACCAAATGCTCTCATGAGAATTTTTATGAGAGCTTTTATATATAATAATTAAACATTAGACTTGGGAAACCAAATAAATTTGGGTTAACCTCTTGATAATGATAGTCCATATGCATGTTTGATATGATGTGGTTTATGTACCTTAGGTCTCCACACTAAATGTATTCTATTATGAACAGTGCAAGTGTGTGATACATGCCCTATCATTCCATAAGAAAAGCATTTAACACTAGGAAAATGATTTACTAATCTGTGTGAGTTATAATATCTTTTCCTAGATTTTGAAATTGTATGCTTTTGATCAGAATTATAAAATTATTCAAGTGTGGGAGGGAGGTGTCTTATCTTCCTTAAAAGCTTTCAGTTTTTCTTTAAGATATGAGTTTGGCTTTCTAAAATTGAATTATAAACATATAACTCATATTCTCTTTGATATGATTCAGCCATGTACACCATAAAATCACTTTCAAGTTCATTATAAGATGTTTTCAATAAATCATGCTCCTTATTCAAATTATCAAATTCATTTAACAAATTATGTAATTGCTATCTATATTTGCATGATCTTTTCTAAGGTTTTCATACTCCTTTTGTAAATTCATATGCTCAATATTAATATTTGCATGTAATTTTTAGAGTTTCCTATATTTATTTTGAATTTTCTCATAAAGATCAAATAATTCATCATAGGATAGGTCACATATCTCTTCTTGATATGAGTGATCAAGTTTATCTACCATTAAGCACAAGTTTGTGACTTCTTCTTCTGCTTCTACTTCTAAGGAGTCTGAAACTGAGTCTGCTCAAAAAGCTCTTACAGTCTTTTCTTTCCCTTTCTAATATTAGTTTTCTCCTCAACTTTCTCCTTGATAGGGTTAGCTTTAAGATTTGGGAAAGCAATCTTTATATGTCTAGGATTCCTGCATTCATAATAAATAACTTCATTTGAAACTTTTGAATTCATGTTAAATTTACTTTTGTTCCAATGATGATGTTTTTCGTTGGTTTCTCGTAAGAAAACTTTTGATTTGCCTCATCATAAGATCAATATCTTCATCATCCTCTGGGATTAATTGATTACTTTATGAAACATCAACTTTTAAAGTAGTACTCTTCTCTTTCCGCTTGTCACGTGCATCAATTTTTCTTTGATTCACTCCTTGCTTGTAAGAAATCAATGATCCAAGCATATTGTCAATAAAATATACATTCAAATGTTTACTAAATTATGGTAGTTATCTTTTCATCATAAGAAATAGGTACAAAATGTAAGATTTCATTAACCTTTTTTGAATTTTCTAGTTATCTATCTAAAGCATGTAATGAGGTAACAATATGAGTAAGTCAAGTATACATTTTCAAAATTAACTCATTTTGTTTCATGCAAAATAGTTCATAGTTGTATAATAAAATGTTCAACTTGGATTATTTTATCTTATTTATTCCTTCATAAGTTATACAAAGTCTATCCAAGATTTCTTTTCTAGTTTTATAAGTTGAAACACCTATGTAATCCTTTGATTTCAAGGCACAAAAAAATTGTTTAAACATTTAACATTCAATTGTGCTAAGTCTTTTTCATCTAATATCATAGTAGGAAATGGTGTTTCAATTCTAATGCCATCAACAGGTCTAGTGTACCCTTCCTATACTAATATCTACATGCGATAGTAAAGTGATTACAGAAAAGTAAACATGTGAGTTTTCCAAAAATAAAATGAAAAGTTATCGAATAAAGGTGGTCTAGTGATCAAATATCCTTTAGGAGTATTCTAATTTCCAAAATTAGCCATAATCATTATTCAAAAAGTAGTTTAAACTTTAATTTTTGAAATTTAGCTCTGATACCACTTGAAAGTTCATGTAGGTTGTTAAACCTTATAGAACTATTTCAAGGCTAACCAAGAGGAGGGTGAATTAGTTATTTAAAAAATATTTTAGATTTTTAAAAAATTATTTCTAGAAAATATAATCAATGATCCTAGAATATACAATTGTTTAGATATGATTATCATAAAAGTTTATTCAACCACAAAACTTTAAAGTGAAAAAAACAAAAAAATACAGAGAAATTAAAGTGAAAAGAATAACACCAAATTTTATAGTGGTTTGGTTCAAACTTAACCTAAATCCACTCCCTGTAGACTCCTTCTCTAGGTATTTCACTAAATCAAAGTGGCTCTCCTTTTTCCCCTACAACAAGGCAGAGATGCTCTTATAAACGCTCTTCCACCAACCCATTGCAAAAGAGAACCGTCATCCTTTTTCACGCTCTTGATGAAGGCAGAGAACCATTATCCTTTTTCACCTCCTGGTGAAGGTAGAGAACCTAGACGTCCTTTTTTACCCTCTTGGTGAAGGCAGAGAATTGTCATCCTTCTTTACCCTTTTGGTGAAGGAAGAGAACCTAGACACCCTTTTTCACCCTCTTAGTGAAGGCAAATTATCTTGACATAATATTTAAGACATTCTCTCAAAAATATCCAAAAGAGATGGGCAAAAAATTAAAGAAGACAAAGAGATCATCACTTTGAGCAACCTTGTGAATCACTCACAACACTCCCTCACTTGATCTCTCACACTTCAATCTCACAATCTTTCCAAAACACTCACTCTCAATGGCCACTCTTAAGATAAAATTATAGCAAAGGTTCATAATGTCAATTTTTAGGACTTCTTATATAGGAAACATAAGAAAAATAGTCCAAAAACTAAAAAATACAAGTGAAATGACATCAACTCCCATAGTATAATTGTGGATCATCTGTATGTAGAGTTTAAAAATCCTGGTACAAATCTGTATGAACCTAATTTTGTACACTTCCAATCATCTGGATGAATTAAGATCATATTGTACGAATAATTTAAAAATAGTATGTTCATTTGGTATGATCTGGTATGAACCTTAATTCGTACACTATCAGTCATCTGTATAAATACAAATCGTACTATATATACAATTCAAGAATATTGTGTTCATTTGGAATGTTCTTGTATGAACCTTAATTAATACACTATTAGTTATCTGTACTAATATAGATCATACTATATGAAAAGTTCAAAAATTAATCTATTTGTTTGGCATGATCTTCTACAAATCTAATTTCATGCTCTATCAGTTGTCTTTACAACTTGACATAATACGGTATGAATAATTAAACAAGTCAGGCTTTGTTTGGTATAATTTTGGATGAACCAAATGTCGTACTCTATCACTCATCTGTATGACTTGACATCGTATATTATAAATTATTCAAATTTAAATCCCATTATTTGACTAATTGCATTTGTGAGGAAAAACTAAAACAAATCATACATAATAATATAGATATTGTACTGTACGATTAGTTTTAAAATATCAGCTTTTAACTCAATTCCCCTGTGTATATGCATGGTTACTCAATTACAATCACACTCTCTCATCTCAGACTAAAGAAAAAAAAATGATTTACAAATTTTATGCCTTGAAATCATATTTTACTCTATCTTGAAGCTTTTAGTAGTATGTAGTTTGATTTCACTAAATTGTTAGTACACAAAAAAAAAAAAATAGAAAGATCTAGTACATGCCAGGAGAACCAATAAAATTAACAGAATAATAGTATTTTTCTTGTTGAGTCTAATAAATAGGTTGTTAAACATAAGTTAATGTCCCAAGGCTACCAAGAGGGCGGGTGAATTGGTAGTTTAAAAATTTTAAACCCTCTTTAAATTTATGTTGAACCGAATTAAAAATTTTCTTTTAAGTTTTTGTAGAAAATGTTTTTCAACAACAGAGTTTTTAAAATAAAAAATAAAATGCTGAAAAGTAAAAACAGTAAAGTAAATGACACCAGATTTATAGTGGTTCGGTCTAAATTAGACCTACATCCACTCCCCAGAGGCACCCTCTGAGTATTGCACTAATACCAATAGTGACTCTCCTTTTGCACCCACAGCAAGGCGGAGAAGGCTTTACAAAACACTCTTTTCACCACTACCCGGTGCGGCAGAGAACCGTTCGTCCTTTCACACAATCCCCAGTGTTGGCAGAGAACCGTCCGTCCTATCACACTCTCCTAGTGTGGGCAGAGAACCCTTCGGCTATTCACACTCTCCAAGTGTAGGTAGTGAACCCTTCGGCTATTCATACTCTCCAAGTGTAGGCAGCGAACTCTTCGGCAATTCATACTCTCCAAGTGTAGGCAGCGAACCCTTCGTCTGTTCACACTCTCCAAGTGTCGGCAGAGAACCGGATCTTCTTATCAGATCTTCTCACAAGAATCTAGAAGGAAGAAAGAAAAGAGTGAAGTAATCCCAATTCACAAGTAGAGATTCTTACCTTTGAACTCCAAGTGAAATCTTCACGCTCCAGTGGTAGGAATCCTCCTTTGAATGCACTCTTATACTCTCTCCATAGCTATTCTCTCAAGAGGCACGAAGATCAAATGACAAAAAGATTGGGTGGCAGTCTAATTTGGACTATTTATACAAAAGACAAGAAAAACCGCCCAAAACTGCAAGTATTCAATTCTGTACGCAGTGGATCATCCCGTACGATCGTGGATCGTCTTGGACGATATTACTTAAAAGATTTGAAACGACCCTATTTGTATATGTGTACGAAATGTCTTCGTACAAGCTGATCGTCCCGTACGAACTAAGTTCATCCGATACGAACGATTATTATTAGGTCGGTTCTAGAAACTGCAGAAAAAACCGTCCTAAGTCAGTTGTATCGTCTGGACGAAAATTGGTTCGTCTGGACGAAATTTTTACAGAGACCAGATCGTCCTGAACGATAATTAATTTTATATGGACGAAAATTTTACAGAGAGCAACTCATTTTCTGACGATAATTAATTTTGTCTGGATAAAAATTTTACAGAGACCAGATCGTCCTGGACGATAATTAATTTCGTCTGGTCGAAAATTTTATAGAGAGCAACTCGTTTTCTGACGATAATTAATTTCGTCTGGACGAAAATTTTATAGAGAGCAACTCGTTTTCTGACGATAATTAATTTCATCTGGACGAAAATTTTACAGAGACCAGATCGTCCTGGATAATATTTAATTTCGTCCCGTACGAATAGGACTTAAAAAATTTTTCAAGCCAGTTCCTATTCGTTCCATGTGCTCAATAGGAGATAACTGTCTGATCGTCCCGTACGATTTGATATCGTCCTGTACGATCAGTATAAATTTTATATGATCTCCTTATGTGTGTGTGTATGTTTTTATTCACTCATTTACAATCACTCCCTTTCAAATTTAATTCAAAGAAAAGTACAAGCTTCAAATTCACAAAGTATCTCATGTTGAATTTGATTTGAAGTCTTCATAGTCTAGAGTTCGATTTTCCTGAAATGTTAGTACACACAAGAGCAAATACAAATCTTCAAAAATTTTTAGGAGATAACTACACATTTGAAAAATAATGTTTGGAATCATCAAAACTATACAAGTTGCAAAAATGTAAAGCATGCAAATAGCAACTATCTTAACAATCACCCCCTTTTTGATGATGGCAAAACAATTATTATTTGTATGATTTCAATTTAAACAAATCTCCCAAACTCCCCCTGAATTGATGAATATATGAAAATAAGGAGGTATTTTGAACCAAAGAACATAATTTTTTGTTTTTCAAAATTTTTTAACAAAAAATAAAAAAAGACCAAGACAAGACTTGACAAGACCACAAGTCAAAAGACAAAATCAAAATACAAGCATATAAACACACAATAATTTCTCCCCCTTTTTGACAACAACAAAAAGTGAAGAAGAAATAGACAAGAAATGTAAGTAATTATATGAAATTAATTTGAAAATTTAATCTAAATAGTGATTGACATAAGGTATGCAATCTAAAACTAATAACATTAGGTAAATCATAGAAATTCATAGAATTTAAGAAGCGATATAACATTGTAAGTAAGAAGAATTTATTAAAGACATGATTCAATTTAGACATTTGAATATAGAAAATCATTATAAGAGAGATGAATAAAAAATTATATATTTCAAAGTTCAATAGAATATAAATGAACATACGGTCAATTTGAATTAAGAGATTGAAAGAATTTGGAAAGAAGAGAATTATCACATGTGACGCTTTGCGCATCTTTTTCAAATTTTTGGCACATTTTTGTGCATCTTTTTACATTGGGCTTATTTTGTGCCTCTTTTTCACATTTGCGAACCTTTGCAATTTTCAAGAGTAATTGAAACAAATTCTTTCCAAGATCAATAATCTAAAATTTCAAATTTTTCTAAGTGCATAAATATCACTTGAGCAAAGAAATACAAAATACGAAAACATCTAAATTGCAATAATAATATTAAATTTTATGTAGTCTAAATAAATAGACATGAAATTAAAAATTCTAATTATAACAAGTTATAAACAAATTTTAAATTTAGAAAGACTAGATTTTCTAATGAAATTAATTTCAAATTACAATCTAATTTAAGCACAATTAAGATTTAAAAAGACTAATGAAATTCATAAAAACTAAACACATTTCAAAAACAATTGAAATTTAAATCAACTACAACATATATTGATATTGATGAAAAAAATTACAAGATCATTTCATAATATCAATACAAAAACATAAAAAAATACACTGAACTTTTAAAACTTAACACAAACAAACACTAGAGCATACACTAATACAAACACAAATACAAACATAAATACAAACACAAATACAAACTACAAAAACATAAATATCAATGTTGTAAAAACATTTTTATTTAAGCATTCAAATCAATTACACCAAGCCTTTTTCTTAATGTACTGAAGGTATCAAAGGCTAAAGGTTTTGTAAAAATGTCTACAAGTTAATTTTCAGTTGAAACATGAGTAAGTTAAATTTCTCCTTTGGATACATGATCCCTTATGAAATGATGCCTTATGTCAATGTGTTTGGTTCTAGAATGTTGAATAAGATTTTTGAAAATGCAAATAGCACTAGTATTGTCACAATAAATTGGAATAGTGCCTATAGTTAATCCTAAATCAATCAACAGTTATTTTAACCAAAGTACTTGTGCCACACAACTTCCTAATGCAATGTATTCTGCTTCTACAGTTGATAGGGCCACTGAATTTTGTTTTCTACTGGACCAAGAAACTAATGAATTTCCTAATGAATTGACATGTTCCAGAAGTGATTTTCCTATCCACTCTACAGCCTGCAAAGTCAGAATCTGAGTAACCAACAATTTCAAATGAAGAGCTAAACTTAGGATACCAAATTCCTAAGTTCTGAGTTCCTAGTAAGTATCTTAATATCCTTTTCACTGCTGTCAAATATGATTCTTTTGGATCTGATTGAAATCTAGCATATAAGCAAACACTGAACATAATATCTGGTCGGCTAGCAGTCAAGTAAAATAAAGATCCAATAATCCCTCTATATTTCTTTTGATCAACAGATTTTCCCTTAAGGTCCTTATCCAACTGAACTGAGGAACTCATTGGTGTACTAACAGGTTTAGCATTGTCCATTTCATATTTTTTGAGGATGTCCTTAATATATTTAGTTTGACTAAGAAATGTACCTTCCTCAAGTTGCTTAATGCTAAATTCTAGAAAGTAATTTAAATCTTCCATTAGACTCATTTCAAATTCACTACTCATTGTTTTAGAAAAATCATCACAAAGATTTTTATTTGAAGATCCAAAAATGATATCATCTACATAAATTTGAACAATGAGTGTATCTTTTCAAATTTCTTTAAAAAGAGAGTTGTATCCACACTTCCTTTTTCAAAAGATCTTTCAAGTAGGAAGGTGCTCAACCTCTCATACCAAGCCCTAGGTGCCTGTTTCAATCCATATAATACCTTTTTTAACTTGAAAACATGATTTGGGTATTTAGAATTTTCAAAACCTGGAGGTTGTTCTATAAAAATATCTTCTTCAATTACCCCATTTAAAAAGGCACTTTTGACATCCATTTGAAACAATTTAAAACCTTTAAAATAGGCAAAGACAAGTAAAACCCTAATTGCTTCAAGTCTAGCTACAGGGGCAAAAGTCTCCTCAAAATCAATTCCTTCAATTTGATTATACCCCTTAGCAACTAATCTAGCCTTATTTCTAATGACTACTCCTGAGTCATTCATTTTATTTTTGAACACCCACTTGGTTCCAACAATACTTTGATCTTTTGGCCTTGAAGTTAATTCCCAAACTTTATTTCTTACAAATTGATTCAACTCTTCTTGCATGGCCAATATCCAAAATTCATCAGAAAGTGCTTGATCAATATTAGTGGGTTCTATTATTGAAATAAAGGCTGAATGATTGACTTCCTTGTTTAATCCACGCCTAGTTCTAACACCCTCACTAGGTTCACATATAATCAATTCTCTTGGGTGATTTTTAGAAAATCTCAAATCTCTAGGCAAAGGGTTTTCTCTTTCCAAATTCTCTTTCACATTTTCTTCCAAATTTAATGTATCAATCTTTTGGGAGTTTTCTTCAATCTCATCTTCAACAATATTTGGCTCTTCCAAATTTCCAGATTCATCAAATACAAAATATGTGGTTTCTTCAATGACTTAAGTTCTTTTGTTGAATACCCTATTAGATTTTCCAACACTTGAATATCCAACAAAAATTCCTTCATCTGATTTTGGATCAAATTTTCCTAAGGCAGATTTTTCATTATTATGAATGAACACCTTGCAACCAAAAACATGCAAATGAGATAAATTTAGTGTTCTACCTTTTAGCAACTCATAGGGTGTTTTATTTAAATTCGATCTCACATTCACCCTATTCAGAACATAACATGCAGTGCTAACCGCCTCAGCCCAAAAATATCTAGGAAGTGAGTATTCTGCCAACATTGCTCGGGCGGCTTCTATTAATATTCTATTTTTCCTTTCAACTACCCCATTTTGTTGAGGGGTTCTAGATGTAGAAAAATTGTGATCAATCCCTTTTTCTTTAAAATTTTTTTCAAATCTTTCATTTTCAAATTCTCCTCCATGATCACTTTGTAAAGAAATTATTTCACATCCTAGTTTTCTTTGAATCCAAGTTGAAAAATTTCTGAATTCCTCAAATGATTCACTTTTATGAAAAAGAAATCTAACCCAAGTGAATCTTGAGAAATCATCCACTATAACAAATCCGTATACTTTCCCTCCTAGACTTACAGTTCCTACTGATCCAAAAAGATCCATGTGAAGAATTTTCAATGGTTTACTGGTCCTAAGATCCTTATTGGACTTAAAAGAGGACTTCACTTATTTTCCTAATTGACATGCATCACAAAGGTGGTCCTTAGTAAAGTCTAGTTTTGGTATACCTCTCACTAAGTTCTTTTGGGTAATTCTTCTAAGGTTTTTCATACTAGAATGACAAAGTCTCCTATGCCAAAGCCATGATTCATCAGAAACAGTTTTCAAATAAAAAGCAGTAGGAGATTAAATACAATTTAAATCTAGCATGTAAACATTATTTACCCTTTTTCCATTTAAATCTTCTTTCCCATTTAGGCTTAATATGCAGCTAGTAGGTAAAAATTTTACATTATATCCTTTGTCACATGGTTGACTTATACTTGACAAATTATGTTTTAAGCCTTCAACCAATAACACATTATCTATGAAAAAGTTTTTGAAATTTCTAATCATACCAGATCCAACCACTTTCTTTGTGGTATTATCTCCAAGTGTTACTTTGCCTCTATTCCTGGTTTCCAGCGTTATGAATTGAGTAGTATCTCCATTCATATGCTTTGAACATCCACTGTACAGGTACCATATGCTCCCACGAGGTCTTGTGTGAGAGAAACCCTCTTCTTGATCTGATTATTCAACATTATCTTCCATCAAACAAATGTTGGTGACTTCTTCTTCTTTTTCCGTCTCAGATGAGTCTGAAGCTGAGTCCGCCCAGAAAGCTCTTTGAAACTTCTTCTTGCCCTTCTTTACCATTGGTTTCTCCTCCACCTTCTCCTTGCTAGGAGTGGCTTTGAGTTTTGGGCAATCAGTCTTGATATGACCTGGTTTCCTACATTCATAACAAATCACTTCATTAGAAACCATGCCATTTCTGTTAAACTTACCTCTATTTCATTGCTGGCGTCTCTTAATCTTCCTCTTTAAAAAGCTTTTGAATTGTCTAGTCATCAATGCAATATCATCTTCATCCTCAGGTTGTGAGTGTTCACTCTCTGACTCTTCCACCTTTAGTGAAATATTCTTCTCCTTTCGTGGTTCACCTGCATCAATCTTTCTTTGACTTACTGCTTGCTCATAAGCAATGAGTGAACCAAGAAGATTGTCAATAGAATAAATATTTAGATCTTTAGACTCTGTAATTGCAGTAATTTTAGCATCATAAGTAGTAGGTAAACATCGAAGAATCTTATTAACCATTTCAGCATTAGTTAATTCCCTACCAAGTGCATGCAAAGAAGTGACAATTTGTGTGAATCTTGTGTACATGTCAGAAATAGATTCATTAGGTTTCATGCAAAACAATTCATAGTCATGTAACAAGATATTGAGTCTTGATTGTTTAACCTCATTTGTCCCTTCATAAGTTATACAAAGTCCATCCTATATATCCTTTCTGCTTTTCCAAGTGGAAACCCGCATGTAGTCTTCAGATTTTAAAGCACAAAAGAAACTATTTAGATATTTGGCATTTAATTATGCTAAGTCATATTCTTCTATAGTCCAATCTGCAAAAGGTGTTTCTACCCTAACTCCATCAACTAATCTAGTTGGTTTTGTGTAACCTTCCTGGACTAGAATCCACATACGATAATCAAGTGACTGTAAGAAAGTAGACATGCGTGTTTTCCAAAAATCAAAAGGAATATTGTCAAATAGTGGAGGTTAAACAATCAGTTTTTGAATGTAGCCATCTACATTAATCAAAAAATAGTTTAAACTTATGATTTTGAAACGAAGCTCTGATACCACTTGTTGAGTCTAATAAATAGGTTGTTAAACCTAAGTTAATGTCCCAAGGCTACTAAGAGGGGGGTGAATTGGTAGTTTAAAAATTTTAAACCCTCTTTAAATTTATGTTGAATCGAAATGAAAATTTTCTTTTAAGTTTTTGTAGAAAACCTTTTTCAACCACAGAGTTTTTAAAATCAAAAATAAAATGCGGAAAAGTAAAAACAGTAAAGTAAATGACACCAGATTTATAGTGGTTCGGTCTAAATTAGACCTACATCCACTCCCCAGAGGCACCCTCTGAGTATTGCACTAATACCAATAGTGACTCTCCTTTTGCACCCACAACAAGGCGGAGAAGCCTTTACAAAATACTCTTTTCACCACTACCCAGTGCGGCAGAGAACCGTTCGTCCTTTCACACAATCCCCAGTGTTGGCAGAGAACCGTCCGTCCTTTCACACTCTCCTAGTGTGGGAAGAGAACCGTTTGGCTATTCACACTCTCCAAGTGTAGGCAGCGAACCCTTCGGCTATTCACACTCTCCAAGTGTAGGCAGCGAACCCTTCGGCTATTCACACTCTCCAAGTGTAGGAAGCTAACCCTTCGTCTGTTCACACTCTCAAAGTGTCAGAAGAGAACCAGATCTCCTTATCAGATCTTCTCACAAAAATCTAGAAGGAAGTAGGAAAAGAGTGAAGTAATCCCAATTCACAAGTAGAGATTCTTACCTTTGAACTTCAAGTGAAACCTTCACGCTCCAGTGGTAAGAATCCTCCTTTGAATGCAGTCTTACACTCTCTCCTTAGCTATTCTCTCAAGAGGCACAAAGATCAAATGACAAAAAGATTGGGTGACAGTCTAATTTGGACTATTTATACAAAAGACAAGAAAAACCGCCCAAAAATTGCAAGTATTCAATTATGTACGTAGTGGATCGTCATGGATGATATTACTTAAAAGCTTTGAAATGACCCTATTTGTATATGTGTACGAAATGTTTTCATACAAGCTGATCGTCCCGTATGAACTAAGTTCGTCCGGTACGAACGGTTATTACTAGGTCAGTTCTAGAAACTGCAGAAAAAACTGTCCTAAGTCTGTTGTATCGTCTGGACGAAAATTGGTTCATCTGGACAAAATTTTTACAGTGACCAGATCATCCTAGACAATAATTAATTTCATCTGGACGAAAATTTTACAGAGAGCAACTCGTTTTCTGACGATAATTAATTTCGTCTGGACAAAAATTTTATAGAGACCAGATCATCCTGGACGATAATTAATTTCATCTGTACAAAAATTTTATAGAGAGCAACTCGTTTTCTGACGATAATTCGTTTTCTGACGATAATTAATTTCGTCTGGACAAAAATTTTATAGAGACCAGATCATCCTGGACGATATTTAATTTCATCTGTACAAAAATTTTATAGAGAGCAACTCGTTTTCTGACGATAATTAATTTCGTCTGGAAAAAAATTTTATAGAGACCAGATCATCCCGGACGATATATAATTTCGTCCCGTACGAATAGGACTTAGAAAATTTTTCAAGCCAGTTCCTATTCATTCCATGTGCTCAATAGGAGATAACTGTCTGATCGTCCCGTACGATTTGATATCGTCCCGTACGATCAGTATAAATTTTATATGATCTCCTTATGTGTGTGTGTATGTTTTTATTCACTCATTTACAATCACTCCCTTTCAAATTTAATTCAAATAAAAGTACAAGCTTCAAATTCACAAAGTATATCATGTTGAATTTGATTTGAAGTCTTCATAGTCTGGAGTTCAATTTTTCTAAAATGTTAGTACACACAAGAGCAAATACAAATCTTTTAAAATTGTTAGGAGATAATTACACATTTGAACAATAATGTTTGGAATCATCAAAACTATACAAGTTGCAAAAATGTAAATCATGCAAATAGCAACTATCTTAACATTTCTATCATAAAAAATTATAATCTCAATCTTGATTCCTGAGTTGCAACAAGAGGGAGATAAGCATTTACAAAAATTCCATATGATGAAGCCTTCATTATTCAAAGGAGTTGTAGTACTCCAAACTATAAAAGATTGGTGGAAGAGGATAAAAAATATCTTTAACAGTATGTAGGGTCCAAAGAATAGTAAGGTACTTAGTTGTGTTCCTCTTTAAATAAGAAGATAAGATATGGTGGATTGGATAGTAGTGAGAGAAATTTCATAGGAGGATAAATGTTAAAATCACTTAAGATGAGTTTACTATAGTATTATGGATGTGGTTTATACTTATATCAACCAAAAAAATAGATGAAATAAGCTTTTATAGAGTTATAATAGAGAAACCTAAAAGTGATGTAGTATGTGATCGAGTTTACTGCTCTTACTAAGTTTAATCCTCACTTGATCCTTTTTACTCAGAAAAAATCTTTCAAGTTTTTACAAGGGTTGAATAGGGAGCTGAGATATCCATTAGTGCCTCTATGGATCTAGGAGTTCTCCAGGTTGGTGGAGTGGGCCAGACATATAAAGATTAACTTGGTAGTACAAGTATCAAGGTATGTGGTGAGCTCTTGGTGAGATGTTAGCTGGAGGTGGGGCAGAGAGGAAGAGAGAGAGAGAGAGAGAGAGAGAGAGAGAGAGAGAGAGAGAGAGAGAGAGAGAGAGAGAGAGAGAGAGAGAGAGAGAGAGAGAGAGAGAGAGAGAGAGAGAGAGAGAGAGAGTGAGTGAGTGAGTGTATTCATAATGGAAGGAGGCATTTAGGTTAATGCTACCTCTTGATGGAGCAATGCTTCGAGTATGGATAATAAGGACATAAGGAAGAAATTTATCCTAAAAGAGGATTTTGAGGAAGGAATAATTTGGGGAATGAAAGGATTACACATACTGAATAAAAGAGGAATGTAGGGTCAAGAGCTTATAGTGAAATATTAACAAAATGAGTTGTTAATAGAGCACTATGTGGTCTTAGTGCACCGACAACATCGATAAGACCAACTCAATCGATGCCACATATGTATAACTTGTAGTATTTAGATGATCAATAATAACCTGAGAGTTCTATGAAAGTTTGATAAGGATGTTAATCCTATGTGAACATATTCCTAGGTACACCAAGAGGGGGGTGAATTACTGAAATTTAAAATTGATTGCTTAATTTAAAAACAAAGATATTTTTTTTTTGGATTTTTTTTTTCATTATTTGGAAACCAAGTATAAATTATCACTTTGTAAGGAAGCATAAAAAATTTACCAAAACATGTAAATAACGTTGATGAAATTCTAATCATTAGAGCTAAGCCCTTACACAAATCATTTCCACCAATCCCGATGCAACAGAGAGCTGGAAGCTTTGTCACCCTGTAAGTGATGGTAGCGGACCTTTAATATTATCTTCCCTCTTGGAGAAAAAAGAGAACCTTGTACTCCTTTCTCACCATCCTAGTGATGGCATAGAACCACGTCCTTGGGATAAAGAATTTCTTGCTATAGCCACAGAAGAAATCTAGACAGACACTTAGAGAAACAAGGAAAGACACTTGCTTGGATCAACCTTGTGATCCCCTCACACTACTTCTCCCTCTCACACAAGAACTCCCTCTTCTTCCTAAAGCAATTCTAGATCTTCATCTAAAATTTCCCTCTCAAGAACACACGACAGCTAAAGACTTGAAACAAGTTAATGAGAGAGATTAAATACAAAACCTCACAAAAAGTCCTAAATTAAATTTTAGTGACACTGATTGTACAATATGATCTTGGATCATCTTGTATGATTAGTGTAAACTACTCTTGTTAGTATTGTATGAAGACCTTGGTTCTATATGACCATTTCAAAGAATTAAGCTGATTGTCCAAGCGAAATTTGGGTATCATCCAATACAATTAATGGAAATTGCTTAGATTATTATCTAGTATGGTTAGCGGTAATAAAATTATCATCCCATGCATGAATAAGGTAATATAGTATGATTGTTCAAATCATCCTATATGATATGAATAGTTAAATTAATCCAAATTAGTTCCCTAATCATAAAATTAATTTAAACAAATTTTAATTACATTGTGTAGTACAATACCAAATATAGAGTACAATGCATAAAAAATTTGAATTTTAAAATATTGCCAAAATTTTGATTGACATTTGGGATCCTGATTTAAATTTATTTTCCTATACAATATACATCATATAGTACAATTGGTTTATCTTACATTAATTATCATAATTAGCCATTTTTATAATTTTTGAATTAGTTTATAGTACAATATGATATATATCATATAATATAATTAGTTTATAAAATCCAACTTCTGATATTGTGACTAACTCTCTCCCTCGAGTGTGTGTTTGTATGATTACCAATCTTAGTATCCACCAAGCATATGATTTTATTCAAGAAAAGTAAAAATATATAATAACTAAAAATAAACACTTTTTATGACAAACTTGACCATAATTTTCCCATTCATGAGTTAATCAAACTTGCAAGTGCACAGTGGAGCTGAAATGTTAATGCAAAGGGAAAAATAGATATATAATAATAATAAATAATAGGAGATAGCACAATAAGAAATCCTAAAATATTTATTATCTTTAAAATCATAGGACTTAGGCCAAGATTTGCAACAATCTCCCTTTTTTGATGATGACAAACTTTATTGATAAATATCTCAATTATATTTTTATTATTTCCTTAACTCTCCCTTAATAGGTGAATCTTTTCACAAATAGGGAGTTTTTTGTTTTTATAAGGAAAATAATGCATAAGTAAAAAAACACAAAATAATATGAAAAGAAAAAATTAATCATTCTAATCACAAAGTACAATCTACCAACAATAAACACCACCCCCTTTTAGCATCACAAAAGGAGGAAATTGGCAAACAAAGACACCAAAGAGAAACATATACATCAAAAAGCATAAAATTAAAAACAATACAGACATAGGAATGAAAACATAGAGCAAACTAAAAGTATGAAGGGTCCTAATCAAGTGGAGGTGGTGGTGGTTGGAAGAATCAGTGGATTGAAGCAAATTTATCCCTTAACAAAGCTAAGTCATTGTCCTATTGTTGCTACTGCTATGCTACATAGTTATCAAAGGGAATTATATTATTATCAAGTTGTTGTTTCTTCTTTGCTACATAGGTGTCAAAATGAGCCTCCCGTTAGTCAAACCTCTAAACCAACATATTATATTGAGACTGCTGGTATACAGGTGCTAGTTTTGTAGTTAGTGCTGGACCTCCCTCTACTTCCACTATCTCATAATCAACATAACAAATATTATGGTAGCAAGTACTGTGAACAATGTGGAAGGAGCTATTGGAATAGAAAATTGGAAGGTGATCTAGTGGTGCAGAGAAGTGGAAGCTTTATTTAGATTCAAGGAAAAAAGCAATTATGTGACTTAAGGCAAGAATTGACTTTCTTTTATACCTAGGATCTCAAATGCACATTAGATATTGAAGATATCAAATGATTAGATTAACTAAATTGGAATTTATCTTGTCCATTATGAAGTAGGTAGTCATGGATAGAAGGGGTGTGATGTTAATTCGATCCCCACCTTTTGAAATTATTAAGTTGTGAAGGATATGCTAGATGATACTATCATCTTACGCTAAGGTATTAACATGAGCGATGTGATATCTACGATTTAATTCCTTAGGGGTATTTTTTTTAAGAGTCTAATCATAGTCAAGATTAGAAGCTAGAAGGTGAACTTTTCCCCAATTATAGAAAGGTGGAAGAATACATGAAAATCTTTGTAGGCAATTTAGATAGGCCTCCTATTTATGTAAGATTGGAGGGTACTACCTCACTATTAATTTGAAAACTTATGGAAAATTCAAAAGGAAGCTCAAAGTTGAATGGGTAAGCAAGTGTGTGAATAAACTAAAAGGCAGTGCGAGCAAAAAGAGAGAGTATCATAAAGTTTAAAACGTCCTAGTTATTATCTTGGAAGGCATGATCTCAGCAATTTTTGTACTGATGGTAAGCCTCTTCATCAATAGCTTCGGCAAATTTAGGATTCACAAGGCATCGAGAAGAACTTCTGATTAGAGCTTGTAAACATTTTCCTTCAGCCATTACAGAGGAAAAGATTTTTAGAGAGGAGGTAAGAAGAGTGAAATGGATTGAGTGAAGAAAAGCTTTGGTTTTCCCTCTCCTTAAATAAAGTGGCTATATTATATAGTATGATAGAGACATCATACAATATGATCTAGTGCATTCAATTTTGTCCAGTCCGATCAATAAGAAAGGTGGTCTTATTATATAGTGTGATTAGAATCATATTGGAAGATTAAAGAGAAGACATTCAACCTGAGGCATCAACCAAGATGATTATTGACTGGTCAGATCATCTTGTACAAATAAATGTTCTTATAGTGTAATAAAACATTAAATATCATATCGGCCGAATTCAATCCATCCAATGTCAACTACCATGTGTATCATATAGTACGAAGTAGGGGTTCGTATAGTATGATCATTAATGATTGATCAATATTAGCCATTGGATGTGATGTGATCAGTAATTTGATATTTTGTGAATATTGTATAATAGATGTGAATCATTTAGTAAGTTGTAAATGATATAGTACGATGTGAAAAAAAAAATTAAAAATGGTGTGTGATGATCAGGAAAGCTCTAAAAAATAAATCACAAAAAATTAAAGAAATAATACAAACAATCATAAAATTCATTCAAAATAAAGACAACAAAAACACTTATTTTTCCAATTTTGAAATCATCCTAATTCAAGAATGAATATCTATAACACCTAGTCTAGTCCTTAGAGTTCTAAAGGTTTCAAAAGCATGAATATTCATAAAAGTAATTGCCAATTAATTTTTAGTAGCTATGTGATGTAGCTCTATATCCCATTTTTTCACAAATTTTCTAATGAAATAGTGCCTTATGTATATGTGTTTAGGCCTTGAATGAGAATGGTGCCTATAGGTAGTCTAAGATTTTAGATTTATTATTTAAGCCATATGACTTATGCAACACAACTTCTTAAAACTATATATTCTACTTCAAAGACAAATAAGGCTACATAGTTTTTTTTCTACTAGACGAGGAGATTAAAGTTTTTCCTATAAATTGGTATATTCCAGAGGTGCTCTTTTTATTAACCCTACAATCTGTAAAGTTTGAATCAGAATATCCTATGATTTCTAAAGAGGTGTTATATCTAGGATACTAGATTTTTATGTTTTGGTTTCCTATAAGATATCTTAGAATTCTTTAACAGCACTCATATGAGATCTATTAGAATTAGCCTTAAATCTAGAAAGGAGACCAACATTAAAAATTTTATTAGGTTTACTGGTAACCAAGTAAAGGATTTATCCAATTATCCCTCTATACTTCTACTGATTAATTGATTTTCCCTATTAGTCCTTGTCTAACTGAATATTAGAGCTCATGGAAGTGTTTATTAACTTAGCCTTATCCATTTCATATTTCTTAAGGATATCCTTGACGTATTTTGATAAAATAAAAAAAAGTGTCATCATCTTTCTGCTTCACACTAAATCTAAGAAAATAGTTTAGCTCTCCCATCATGCTAATCTTAAACTCCTTACTCATAGTTTTTGAGAATTTATCACCAAAATTTTTATTTATGAATCCAAATAGTATATCATAAACATAGATTTGAACTATGAGTAGGTTTTCTCCTTCTTTGTTTATGAATAGGGTGGTGTTTACACTACCTTTAACTAAATCTCTATCTAGAAGGAATGTGCTTAGCCTCTCATAGAAGGCTCTAGGTGCTTGCTTCAACCCATATAAAGCTTTCTTTAGTTTGAATACACGATTAGGGAATTTAGATTTCTCAAAACCTGGGGGTTTCTTAATATATTCATACACTTTAATTTCCCCATTTAGGAAGGCACTTTTAACATTCATTTGATATAGCTTACATCGTTTTGGGTAATCTTCTTAAGAGCTTTTATGTATGCATGACAAAGTCTCTTATGCCATAGCTATGAATCATCAATAATAGTTTTCAAATGTAAAGAATCAGAATATTCAATGCAATTTAAATAAAGAAAATTTGACATTTAAACTAATCATGAATTTTGTAGATAAAAACTATATATAAAAACCCTTGTCACATAATTGTCTAATGCTAAGTAAATTATGTTGAAGGCCATCAATTGATAAAACATTTTCAATAATAAATTTGTCAGAATTGTCAATTATACCTGAGTAAACCACTCTCCTAGTGGTGTTGTCCCATAGTGTGACTATGCCTCCTGGCTTGGCCTCTATTGTAATGAACTGCTTCAAATCACCATTCATGAGCCTCAAGCATCCAATGTCCAGGTACCATATCCACTTACTATGTATTTTGTGAGAGCTTCCCTACAAAGTCATTAAACATTATATTTGGGAACCCAACTGAGTTTGGGTTCCACCTTATGCATTGATGAACGAGATGATTGCATGCATTGCTATGTTGCAATTAGTTTTTGCCTCCACACTAGATGTGTCTTATAGTTGATAGTGCAAGTGCGAGCTATGCGACCTAACATGCTACAAGAGAAACACCTGATACAAGAAAAAGGGTTCCCAAATTTATGTGGGTTATGGTGCCTCATCCTAGGGTCAAATGATGCATGTTGTGATGTAGGTTTACATTGTGCAAGAGTAGTTCATGGCTTTTTATTTTGAAGTGCATTTATTTTTTCTAAAAGGAATTTATTTACATTTTCTAGAATAGATATTTCTATTCTAAATGCAAGATCACCACTATCTAAGTCACCTACAATTATTTCAAACTCCTAAATGCATTTTCTTATTTGATAAGATTTTTCTTCAAGGATTCATGTATTATGATTAGTTTAACATGCTTCTTGTTTAAAGCATTAAATTCATCAAGTAAAGACATATGATCATTATCTAAAGTACAATGTTGAGTTATCAAACTAGTTTGCCCTTTTTGCATATTTGACAAGTCAATGTGTAAGCTAGCATACATCTTCTTTAGTTTCCTATACAAATTATGATTTTTTTTCTGAGATAATAATTCATCATAGGAAAGTTGACATACCTCTTCTTGATATGTTTGATCATTATTATCATTAACTATAAGATAGAGGTTTATTAACTCCTCCTCTACTTTTGGTTATGATGATTCTCAGGCAGAGTCAGCCCAAAATGCCTTTTGAGTTCATTGCTTGCCCTTTTTAAACTTTGACCTTTCTTCAATCTTCTCTTTGATTGGGTAAACTTTTAGATTGGGGAAATCTATCCTCAAGTGCTCTAGATTCTTGCATTCAAAATAAATAACATCAGAAGAAGCCTTAGAATTCTTAATTGATTTAGTTTTATTCCACTACTAATGATGCTTTTATTTTCTTCTTAGGAAACTTTAATATTTTCATCTCGTTAGTATTATATTCTCCTCTCCTTTAGCTGTAGAGCTGTAACTTTCTGACTCATTTATTTTGAGTGCTACCAGTTTGTCCTTCTTTTTATCTCCTGCATCCTACAATCTTTGACTCACACCTTACTCATATGAAATAAGCGAGCCTAATAAGTTATCTATAGAATAAAAATAAGATCCTTGGATTCATAAATGGTGAAAACCTTAACATCATAGTTACTAGGCAAACATCAAAGAATTTTTATTCTTTCTTAGATTTGGAAAGTTTTCTATCTGAATCATGCATATATGTTATGATATGCGTAAACCTAGTGTACATGTCTGAAATGGTTTCATTAGGTTTTATGTGAAAGAGTTCATAATCTTGCAATAAAATGTTCAACCTAGATTGTTTAACCTCATTGGTTCCCTCATATGTGATACACAATTTTTCTAGATTTTTTTTCCATTGGTACGGGTATAGACTTTTATATAATCTTCTAAGTTAAGAGAATGAAAAAAATAGTTCAAACACTTTTCATTTAATTGAGCTAAGCCTCTATCCTCATTACTCCATTCATTAAATGGTAACTCGATTTTAATGCCATTGATAAAATGAGATGGTACAAAATAACCCTCTTGTGCTAAAAATCACATGTAAAAGTTGATAGATTGTAAGAAAGTAGACATGTGTATTTTTTAGGAATCAAATGGTATATTGTCAAATAAAGGTGGATGATAATAGAGTAACCTTCTATTGTATTCCAATTCTAAATGTTCCATGGATCATTTTCATTTATGTTTTCAAAAACACTATTTTTGAGAATTGCTCTAATACCTATTAAATGTATGATAAGGATGTTAACCCTAAGTGAACTTGTCCCTAGGGAAACCAAGTCGGGAGTGAATTGGTTAATTTAAAAAACTTATTACTTAATCTAAAAATAATAATAATTTTTTAGGATTTTTTCAATATTTAGAAAATAAGTAGCAATTATCACTTAGTACGGAAGCAAAAAAATTTTACTAAAACATGAAAATAATTATAATGAAATTCTGATTAGTAGAGCTATGTGTTGAGTATGATTGAGATATAACTGAATTAAAGTGCAAAAAGTAAAATTGGGAAAATTAAATTTAGAACAAACACACCAGATATATATAGTGGTTTACTCAAATAGTAACCTACATCCACTCCCTAGAGTCCTCCACTATGAGTATTGCATTATCACTATAGTGTCCCCACTTTATCCCCACAGTAAGGAGGAGAAGCCCTTTCACAAATTACTTCCACCAAACTCAATGGGGTAGAGAGCCATAAGCTTTTTCACCCTCTAGGCGACGACAACAGACCTTCAATCTTTTTTTCCCTCATCGAGAAGGAAGATAACCTTGTACTCCTTTCTTAACCTCCTTGTTATGGCAGAGAGCTACATCTTTGGGCTGAAGAATCGTTTCTTAGATCCACCCTAGAAACTTAAAAAAATACTTGGAGGAATACGTTATGAGACTTACTTTGAGCAACTGTATGATTCCCTCACACTACTTCTCCCTCACATAAAAGCACTCCCTCTTCTTCCCAAAGCTCTCCTATATCTTCTTCTCCAACATCCCTCTCAAGAACACTCTATAGATAAAACATTAAATAAGTCAATGAGAGAGATTAAATATAAGGCCTCAAAAAAAATTCTTGAATTCAATTCTAGCAACACTAATTTTATAGTATGATATTGGATCATCCAGTATGATTAGTGTAAGGTATTCCTATTAGTATTGTATGAAGAGCTAGGTGTTGTGTGATAAGTTCAAAGAATTAAGCTAATCATCAAGGCTAATTTAGAGTATCATCCAATACAATTAGTGTAAAAAACTTGGATTATTATACCGTATGATTGGGGATGATTAAATTTTCATCCAATGTAGGAAACAGGTTGTATAGTACGATTGGTCAAATTATCTTAATCAATCTGAATGTATCAATTAATTTGAATTTATTCCCTAATCATAGGATAAATTTAGGCAAGATTTAATTACATCGTATAGTACGATTGCGATCATATAATACTATGAGTACAAAATTTCAATTTTAAAATATTTCCTAAATTATGATTGACAGCTAGGATTTTAACTGATTGTCCTATATAATATACATTATATAGTATACTTGGTTCATCTTGCATTAATTATCAAAAATAGCCATTTTAATCATTTTTAATTAGATAATCATATAATATGATATAAATCATATAATATGATTAGTTAATAAAATCCAAATTCTGATATTATCACTAACTCACTCCCTTGAGTGCGTGTGTGAATGGTTATCAATCATAGTATCCACCAAATACATGATTTGCCTCAAGAAAAGTAAAAATACATAAGAATTTAAAATACAAACTTTTCACAACATACTTAACCCTAGTCCATCCAACATGAGCTGATCAAACTTGCAAGTGTACGGTGGACCAGAAATGTTAGTGCGTAAGGAAAAATAGATATGAAATAATTGTAATTAATTAGAGATAGCATATTAAGAAATCCTGTGATATTTGTTATCATCAAAATCATAGGATTTGGGTCAAAATTTTTAATATTTTATTGGTAAGAAGTTTACTTTGAATGATTATCATTTTATTATAGAAGGAATGCAATGTGATCGACTAAATGACATAATTGTATAGCAGGAATTGATTGAGTTTGATGATCTTTAATTTGAATTTTGATTCAAATTAACTTTTAATTGTATGGATTTAGTTTATATTGATTTTTTTCCTGAATCCTTTAGGGAAGTATTGGGGGAGATATTTTTTTAAGGTGGGTAGATTGTAATTACCTAATCAAATAAATGTTTTATGAGTTATTATAAGTTCAAATTACAAATCTTCTTTGCCAAAACATAGATATTGTTGCAAACTATTTTCATGGCTTATGTTTTGATGATTGACAAACACTATCTCTCTTGGACTACTTGTTGCTTCTAACTTTTCAGGAATCGAAGATCGGACGATCAAGAGGAAGCCAAGTCCAGGATCGCGTAGGTTTAGGGTTGAGTCAGTCTGTAATTTTATTTTTCATCTTTTGAGTCTACTTGTAATAATCTAAAAGACTGATGCTAAGTAACCCTTCACACACACACTTGAGAGGCTTAGAAATTCTGTTTTTGCCCACATCGGCCCGGCCGATATTTATATCGTCCGGGACGATCAGCTTAAAACAGAAAGTCTAATTAAGGATTCTTAATTAAGGCAGCCGACATTAACATATCGTCCTGGACGATACGTGTATCAGCCAGGACGATAAGCTCAAAATAGAAAGAGATAGCCGCCTTAGACAGTTTAGGCATACTGAATTTTAAATTATCGTCCCGGACGATTCCAGGATCGGCCTGGACGAAATTACCAAATTATGCCTTAATTGATCAGGAAATCAAGGGAGTAATTAAGGATGATTGATACGATCATATCGTCCAGGACGATCTTGAGATCGGCCTGGACGATCAAGCCACATTTCAATCGGCCAGGACTGTTCCCAGGGCTATGCTCAGGACGATTTACCTCTGATTTAAACTAATCGGTCAAGACGATCGTGAGATCGGCCTGGACGATCAAGCCAAATTTCAATCGTCCAGGACTGTTCCCAGGGCTGTGCTCTGGCCGATCTTCCTTGATTTGTACTAATCGGCCAGGCCGATGTCCATATCGGCCAGGACGATAAAGTCGGCTACTTGCAATTAATGAGCTCCTCTTGAGCTCTTCTATTTAAAGAGCTCTTCTTCAACGTTTTTAAGAGACCTTTGGCTGCTGCCTTGACCTGAGAAGACCTTGAGGAGAGAAAGAGAGAGAGGGAGAGAGAGAGGATCTTGTGAGGGGGAGCTTGTGAGGGGATTCACAAGGGTTGCTCAAGGATCGCTCTGCTTGTCTTTCGTCAGGAGTTTCTCGTCCGTGGAAGGGTCGGTAGAGGTAAGGAGTTTTGCTTTTGGTTGTGGTTCTCTGCCAGCTTCAGAAGGAAGCAAAAGAAGGTAGGTTCTTTGCCTTGCCGGGGTGGCAAAAAGGAGTTTCTTATGAGGGCTTCTCCGCCTAGCTGTGGGGGCTAAAGGAGAGTCACGTTTTGTAGTGCAATACTTGGAGGGTGCCTCCAAGGAGTGGACGTAGGTCTTGTCGACCAAACCACTATAAATCTTGTGTTCTTATTTTTGCTTCCGCACTTTTAAATTCTGCATTTGGTTTGGTGGTGTGATTTGGTTTGTGAATTTATTTCTTTGTCTCAAGAATTTTTTAAAATACCAATTCACCCCCCCTCTTGGTTAGCTTGGGACTAAGTTCATAAGGGCTTAACATCCCGAACGAACTTTCAAGTGGTATCAGAGCGGGATTCGAAAAATTAAGTTTGAAAACTTTTTGAATTTGATCCATGGCTAACATAGGAAATAGAAACACTACTGAAGGTTATTCGATTACACGACCTCCTCTATTTGACAACTTACCTTTTGATTTTTGAAAAACCCGCATGTCAAGGTTTTTACAATCTACTGATTATCGCATGTGGATGCTTGTTCAAGAAGATTATTCTCCACCTTCTCGTGAAATTAATGGTATTAAAACTGAAGTTGCTTTTACTGAATGGACTTTCGATGAATGTGATTTGGCTCAGTTAAATGCAAAATGTTTGAACTGTTTTTTCTATGCTTTGAAATCTGAAGATTACATGCGTATTTCAACTTGCAAAACTGGTAAAGAGATTTGGGATAAATTATGCATCACCTATGAAGGTACTAATGAAGTTAAGCAAACCCGTTTGAACTTTCTCTTGCATGACTACGAACTTTTTTGTATGAAAACTCATGAATCGATTTCTGACATGTACACTAGGTTTACTCAGATTGTTACTTCATTGCATGCACTAGGAAAAGAGCTTTCGAATTATGAAAAAGTTAACAAGATTTTGAGATGCTTGCCTTCGTCTTATGATGCAAAAATAACTGCAATCACTGAATCAAAAGATTTGAATACTTATTCCATTGATAACTTACTTGGCTCACTCATTGCTTACGAGCAAGGTGTGAATCAAAGAAATCTTGATGCAGGTGAGAAGAAAATGGAGAAAACAATCGCACTGAAGGCGCACAAATCGGATTCTGAATCTTCCGGGTCTGAGAGCGATGAAGTTGCCTTCATCACAAGGCAATTCAAAAGCTTTCTAAGGAAGAAACATAGGCATCATCAAAATTGGAGGAAAGGTAAGGATCACAAATATATTAAAGAATCTTCTGATGTTGTTTGTTTTGAATGCAGGAAGCCTGGACATGTGAGAACTGACTGCCCTACACTTAGAGATCAATCAAGCAAAGGAAGAAGAGAGAAGAAAGATAAGTCTAGGGAGGACAAGAAGAAAAACCAAAGGAGCTTTTTGGCAGAATCTGGTACTGACTCCTCTGAAACTGAATCAGAGGAAGAAACTACAAACTTATGTTTCATGGGAAAAGACCAAAGCGATCAAGAAGAGGTATGTGAACTTTCCTACGATCAACTTCTTGAAGTTTCAGAAAAAATTCATGCATCATATAGAAAACTAAAGAAAACTCATGCTAGCATGAAACTAGAATTTTTAAATCTACAAAAAGAGCATGAAATTTTGATTAAAGATCATCAAACAATTGATTCAAATCACATGACTTTACTTGATGAATTTGATGAATTAAATAAAAATCATGATGAGGTAGTTGAAGAACTTGATGCATTAAAAATATCACACACATCACTTGAATCAGATTTTAAGAAGTCTAAGGAGAAAAAGAAAAATTTGGGGATTGAAAATGAAGTTTTAAAAAGCACAAATTTGAAAATTCAAAATGATTTAGAAGCATATAAGAAAAATCGGATGACTTCTACTTTTGATCAATTGCCAAAACCTAGGAAGAGGCATTATAACTCAAATCATTTAAGAAATCCCTTTCCTGGAGTTAGATGTTTTTCATGTGGCATGCTAGGACATATTTCACACACTTGCACAATTCACCATAGTACACATTGGGTGTGGAAACCTAAGGTGCATAATCCACAGCATACCACACATGCATTGCATTCTTCTCTTCAAAAGAAGGAACCCAAAACTGCTTGGGTTCCTAAAACTAACATTTCATAATTTTTGCAGGAAGGCTCTCACAAAAAACCTCGTGAGAGTATGTGGTACCTGGACAGTGGATGCTCTCGACATATGACTGGTGACGCTAGCCAGTTTGTTGTACTCGAGTCCAGGACTGGAGGCAAGGTTACCCTTGGAGACAACACCACTAGGAAGGTGGTAGGAGCAGGTATAATTGGTAATTCCAAGAACCTTATGATTGAAAATGTTTTGCTTGTAGATGGATTAAAGCACAACTTGCTCAGCATCAGTCAATTATGTGACAAAGGCTTCATCGTACAATTCTTTACGGATTCATGCATTGTAAGTTTAAGTAATAACACTATTTTGTAGGGAAAGAGGATCAACAACGTCTACATGCTTGATTTAAATAACATTGAATGTGCTGCTTCTTTTTGCTTAAAAACTGTGATTGATGATTCTTGGTTGTGGCACAGGAGGCTTTGTCATGCAAGTATGAAAACCCTTAGGAAAGTTACCCAAAAAGACCTAGTTAGAGGTGTCCCCAAACTTAAGTTTACAAAAGACCACCTTTGTGATGCCTGTAAACTAGGAAAGCAAGTCCACTCCACTTTTCACCCCATCAAGGACATTAGCACCTCTAGACCTTTAGAAGTCCTTCACATGGATTTGTTTGGACCCATTAGCACGGCTAGTTTGGGAGGGAAAGTCTATGGTTTTGTGATTGTTGATGACTACTCGAGGTTCACTTGGACTAGATTTCTTTCACATAAAAATGAGTCTTTTGAGGAGTTTAGAACTTTTTCTACTTGGATTCAGAAGAAGCTAGGTTGTGAGATTTTGACCATCCATAGTGATCATGGAGGAGAATTTGAAAATGAAAGATTTGGAGATTTTTGTGAGGACAAGGGGATTAGTCACAATTTTTTAGCTCCTAGGACCCCTAAGCAGAATGGGGTAGCTGAAAGGAAGAACCGGACCTTGGTAGAAGCCGCTAGAGCCATGCTTGCGGAGTATTCACTTCCAAAATACTTTTGGGCTGAAGCGGTTAACACAGCTTGTTATGTGTTGAATAGGGTGAATGTTAGAACCAAATTAGAAAAGACACCCTATGAGATCCTTAAGGGTAGGACACCCAATCTTTCCCACCTTCATGTCTTTGGTTGTAAGGTTTTTATTCACAATAATGGGAAATCTCACTTGGGAAAATTTGATCCTAAATCTGATGAGGGAGTATTCTTGGGATATTCTAGTGTTGGGAAGTCTTTTAGGGTGTTTAACAAGAGAACTCTAATGGTGGAAGAGACAATCCATGTAGTTTTTGATGAGTCTGAACCTAAGAAACATGGAGTAGAAGATGATGATATTGGAGAGATTACTAGTGGAGTAGAGAATTTGGGGAAGGGGTGTGAGCACCCAAGTAATGAAGGAGTAGAAGGTGTCACCCAAGGAGTAGAGAGCTTTGTTGAAAGGGGGGAAACTTCACACACTTTGCCTAGAGATTGGAGATACTCTACAAGTCACCCCAAGGATTTGATCTTAGGAGACCCTTCTAGTGGAGTTAAGACTAGACATGGACTTAGGAAGGAGGTGAACCACTCTGCTTTTATTTCTATGACTGAACCTACCACCATTAACCAAGCCCTTTCTGATGAGTTTTGGATTTTAGCAATGCAAGAAGAATTGAATCAATTTGTTAGGAATGATGTTTGGGAACTTGTGGAAAGACCTAAAGGACAAAGTGTAGTTGGAACAAAGTGGGTCTTTAAGAACAAAGTGAATGATTCAGGAGTGGTGGTGAGGAATAAAGCAAGGTTGGTGGCTAAGGGGTACAATCAAATAGAAGGGATAGACTTTGAGGAGACTTTTGCTCCTGTAGCTAGATTGGAAGCCATTAGGGTGCTATTAGCCTTTGCCTGTTATAAAGGATTTAAGCTTTTTCAAATGGATGTCAAGAGTGCATTTTTAAATGGGGAGATAAAAGAAGATGTGTTTGTAGAACAACCTCCAGGTTTTGAGAGCTCCCAATTTCCAAATCATGTGTTTAAATTAAAAAAAGCATTGTATGGTTTAAAACAGGCACCAAGAGCTTGGTATGAGAGGCTTAGCACATTCTTACTAGAGAGGGAGTTTGTCAAGGGAAGTGTAGACACCACCCTTTTTCTTAAGAGAGTTGGAGATGATTTACTCATTGTTCAGATTTATGTGGATGATATACTCTTTGGATCTTCTAATAAAAATTTGTGTGATAATTTTTCTAAAATAATGAGTAGAGAGTTTGAGATGAGTTTGATGGGAGAGTTGTCCTACTTTTTGGGGTTTAACATAAAACAATTGGAGGATGGAACTTTTCTAAATCAAACAAAATACATAAAGGACATTTTGAAGAAATATGAGATGGACAAAGCCAAGCCAATTAACACTCCCATAACTTCTAGTGCTCCATTGGATAAGGACCCAAGTGGTAAGTCTGTTGATCAGAAGAAGTATAGAGGCATGATTGGATCTTTACTTTACTTGACTTCGAGCCGACCTGACATCATGTTTAGTGTTTGCTTTTGTGCTAGGTTTCAGGCTGACCCTAAGGAGTCCCACTTGACTGCTGTTAAGAGAATTTTTAGATATCTTTTGGGGACACAAGGATTAGGGATTTGGTACCCTAGACATAGCACTTCTTTTGAGATTATTGGTTTTTCTGACTCTGATTTTGCAGGATGCAAGGTGGATAGAAAGAGCACTTCTGGAACTTGTCAATTCATTGGACAATCTTTGGTCTCTTGGTCTAGTAGGAAGCAAAACTCTGTTGCTCTTTCCACTGCTGAAGCTGAATACATTGCTCTTGGAAGTTGTGTGGCCCAAGTCCTTTGGTTGAAACAACAGGTATTGGATTTAGGATTACATGTAAGTACCATCTCAATCTTTTGTGACAATACTAGTGCCATATGCATCTCTAAGAATCCTATCCAACATTCAAGAACTAAACACATTGACATTAGGCATCACTTCATTAGAGATCATGTGACTAAGGGAGACATTGAGTTACATCATGTGACAACTGAAAATCAACTAGCAGACATCTTTACTAAACCACTGGCCTTCGATACTTTCAGCTCTTTAAGGACCAGGTTGGGTGTGATTGATATAAATGCATGAAACTTTTTACTTTCTTTTATTTTTCTTTCCTTTACTTTCTTTCAGCTCTCTCAAGTTAAAGATTGTTTATGGAATTGAGAACTTTTTCTTAAATTTGCTTCAAAAACTCTATCTTATACTTATAATGTTTAAAGTTTTTTTTTCACATCCAAATTGCTCGTTACTCTTGTCCTTGATTATTGATTCTGCTTGTGATAACTCTTCCTTTGGTTAGAGAGAGTGCTCCTATTCTCTAATATAAGAGAAGATCTATTCACAACTTTGTCTTTAAAAGATCATAAAAGAGACTATAGCTTGCAAAAAGAAAAAAAATGGCCAATGATGCCAATAAAAGATGCACAAAGCGCCAAATTGAAAAATATAGAATACACAAAGTGTATCAAAAGATGCGCAGTGCGCCAACCAATTGTCAAGAGGAATGAGCCCACTCTAAAACAAGCTACTCTCTCTTTTTAAATCTTTTAGAACTTAGAAGTGTTGGTTATCAAAGACATGACTTCGATTAAATTGCGATTGTGATAAATTTACTCTACCTCATTATTGTATGAAGATAGTTTTTCTTAAGCCAAGTGATAAGTAAATTCTTTTTTTCTCATAACCAATTAATTTCTTGAGTTAGGTCATTGATTTCAAAAGACAATTCTACCCTAAAAAATGTCTGAGCTAAGGGTAGCCATGATCGGATATTCTAACTCTATAGATTGATGAGCTTATTAACACATTAACTCACAAATTTTTGAATCAATCACATGGAATGCTATCATGTTCATGCCTTGATTAAAAAAAAAAAAAAAAAAAAAAAAAAAAGTGGGCCTCTTCGCTCTGCTTTCTTGAATCCTCCTTTTTGATATGTCAAAAGGGGGAGAAGTTTATGAGGTTCCTTTTTACATCAATCCTGAATTTTTTTTTCCATCGGTTTTCGTAGAGGTTTGCCATCATCAAAAAGGGGGAGATTGTTGCAAACTATTTTCATGGCTTATGTTTTGATGATTGACAAACACTATCTCTCTTGGACTACTTGTTGCTTCTAACTTTTTCAGGAATCGAAGATCGGACGATCAAGAGGAAGCCAAGTCAAGGATCGCGTAGGTTTAGGGTTGAGTCAGTTTGTAATTTTATTTTTCATCTTTTGAGTCTACTTGTAATAATCAAAAAGACTGATGCTAAGTAACCCTTCACACACACACTTGAGAGGCTTAGAAATTCTATTTTTGCCCACATCGGCCCGGCCGATATTTATATCGTCCGGGACGATCAGCTTAAAACAGAAAGTCTAATTAAGGATTCTTAATTAAGGCAGCCGACATTAACATATCGGCCTGGACGATACGTGTATCGGCCAGGACGATAAGCTCAAAATAGAAAGAGATAGCCGCCTTAGACAGTTTAGGCATACTGAATTTTAAATTATCGTCCCGGACGATTCCAGGATCGGCCTGGACGAAATTACCAAATTATGCCTTAATTGATCAGGAAATCAAGGGAGTAATTAAGGATGATTGATACGATCATATCGTCCAGGACGATCTTGAGATCGGCTTGGACGATCAAGCCACATTTCAATCGGCCAGGATTATTCCCAGGGCTATGCTCAGGACGATTTACCTCTGATTTGAACTAATCGGCCAGGACGATCGTGAGATCGGCCTGGACGATCTAGCCAAATTTCAATCATCCAGGACTGTTCCCAGGGCTGTGCTCTGGCCGATCTTCCTTGATTTGTACTAATCGGCCAGGCCGATGTCCATATCGGCCAGGACGATAAAGTCGTCTACTTGCAATTAATGAGCTCCTCTTGAGCTCTTCTATTTAAAGAGCTCTTCTTCAACGTTTTTAAGAGACCTTTGGCTGCTGCCTTGACTTGAGAAGACCTTGAGGAGAGAAAGAGAGAGAGGGAGAGAGAGAGGATCTTGTGAGGGGGAGCTTGTGAGGGGATTCACAAGGGTTGCTCAAGGATCGCTCTGCTTGTCTTTCGTCAGGAGTTTCTCGTCCGTGGAAGGGTCGGTAGAGGTAAGGAGTTTTGCTTTTGGTTGTGGTTCTCTGCCAGCTTCAGAAGGAAGCAAAAGGAGGTAGGTTCTCTGCCTTGCCGGGGTGGCAAAAAGGAGTTTCTTGTGAGGGCTTCTCCGCCTAGCTGTGGGGGCTAAAGGAGAGTCACATTTTGTAGTGCAATACTTGGAGGGTGCCTCCAAGGAGTGGACGTAGGTCTTGTCGACCGAACCACTATAAATCTTGTGTTCTTATTTTTTCTTCTGCACTTTTAAATTCCGCATTTGGTTTGGTGGTGTGATTTGGTTTGTGAATTTATTTCTTTGTCTCAAGAATTTTTTAAAATACCAATTCACCCCCCCTCTTGGTTAGCTTGGGACTAAGTTCATAAGGGCTTAACATCACGAACGAACTTTCAGATATTGTGGTGATTGGATTACATTAATTTTTCATAATTTGTGGTCATTGGTGTAAATGTCTAAGAAATTTACAAATATTGGTAAAAGTGGGAATTTGGGATCATCAGATGTTTCTTTTATAAACCAATTTGACCAAAATTTTCTAAATAAATTGGGCTATTTTTATGACATTATCCCTAAAAGGACTTATATAAATTTTATACAAAACATTGATCAAATTATATATTTATAATAATATCATATTATTAATTTATTATAAATATCTCTAATTATTAACAAATTCCATTAAAAAAATTACTTTATCAATTCTGCTAAGCGAGAACTTTAAGAAATGAAATGAAAGAAAAGTAAAGAGAGATAAAAAGAAAGTTAAGTTTTGGAGGTCATATAATGATTTTTGTCAATCGGTCCTGTTAGAAGATTTACCCTTCTCATTGTAAGGAACCATTAACCTATTTTATATTTCATTTATTTGGGATTTTTGAGATTTTTTTTTATCAAAATTTTCTTTTAATTACTAAAAATTAAGAATAAATTTTTATTAGTAAAACTTTTACCATGTAACCTTTTATATGTTAGAGAGATTCAGATTATGAATATTCTAAGCACTTATTTGAGATTCTTTATAGGTGATTTTAAAAAGTAATGATTTTTACCAATTTTAAAATTTATTTTAACATCTAAAATAGTACTTTAGTTCAATTTAAAGTTTAAAATGTTGTTATATATGATCTCTGATAATTTGATTAAATTTAAAAAATATTAATTTCTATTCAGAAGCATTTTCTATTTCCTACTATTAAAACATTTGGACACTTTCTAAATTAAGCCAAATTATGCTTTATTTACTAGAAGGCATTAGAAATAAATGGAGGTATGTAATTGAGTAATAACTGGGTGTTATTATTATTATAGTATTATGCTAATAATGAATTAGTAGAGGGCATAAGTAAAGACTGGTTATTATTATTTTTTTTTTGAAGAAATGCATATAGAATTAGAAATAAAAACTATTACGAACTAGAAAGCAAAAAGCAAAGTCCACCCTTCAAAACTTTCATAATGGAAATGAGATCTACTAATTCTGATTTTAAATCCATTGGGGTGATGGGGATATCAAATATTTAAACAACCTAAAATGTTGGTTAGTATCCTAGAGTTCCCAAAAGATAAAAATTGACAACTAGTAAGAATATCATATAATATTACAATAATTCCAAAAAAGTAAACAAGAACAACTAAGAAAACAAAGTAAAAACATAATTCCAAGAAGTAAAACTATAAATAATTATAGAAAAAACCCTTCCAAATGAAGCTTCAACTCCATCCTTTGATTAGAAAGAGTCCCCATCATGATTTAGCATTTCCTTCTTTGATTTGGCTAAAAGCTAATATTTTCTGCAATTTATAATCAAATCTTCACAACTATAATTGTCATCTTCACCATGCAAGAAGATTGGAATAAAGAAATATGCATCTTTAAATTCACAATAAATGCAAAATTCTTTTTTAATATCCACATTTCTAAAATAAATCATAGCTTTCCTCATAAAAGCTCCTTCAAATTGATATTTTTTTTTGTGTATAAATTGATATTTTTAAACCACTTATGAATATTTTGTTTATAATTCTTATAAAAAATACCAATTGGATTTAAGAATAGAAGACTAGTTATTCACTGATATTGGTTGTAGATTGATTGACCTGTATAGGATGATGAGATGATGGGCTTTCTTTTAAATATTATTGTTTGGTTTTATCATTTATGAATTCATGTGATACTGATTAGGAGTTATAATAAGATGATTACTATGCTGAAGGACAAAGATTGACAACTCTATTTAATTAGCCATCTATTTACTAATACTAATACGATACTAGAAGATTACTAATTAAGCTATGATTTCTTACTTGTTTATGTTACTATAGAACTGCATATTATTGAGGCATTATTCCTATTATTATTTGGATTTTTATTACCATATTATTTTACTACTCTTTCCGCTTTAGTGTTACTATTATTTAAACAGACATTTACTATTGGATGTTACTAATTCACTTTACTAATAATAAGAATATGATATGTTAAACACATAAAATAGTAATTTGATAATGTAATAAACTAACTGGATAATATATGTAAACTCTTATATAATTTTACTAAATTGATAAAATTTTGACATTCTTTATTGGTGCTTTGGTTTTATAACTTTATATGATTTCTCTACTAATTGATAATACTGATATGATGACAGCTTTAGTGATATGACACTTTTAGTGATATGACACTTATTCTAGCTTATTAATTTTATAGTATATTGCTTTACTAGCTTTCTTACTGCATCACTTTATTGGTTATAGACTTTATTGCTACTATATGTGTGTTTTACTAATTTTGCATTAATTCATGATCATATAAATATTATTATTATTATTTAGTTGCTAACATATATATTGCTCCATTTTCATGCTTAAAATTCAATTTTAGGTTTTAATTATTTATTGAACTTTTCAGCTCATTATATGCGATTAATTGATTTCAAATTAGGGCAAGGTAGATGAAGTGAGAGATTAACAATGATTCTTCGAGTTAAGATTCTTATTATTTTTATTTTTCTTTTTAAACCATGACTTAGTAGTTATGATATGATTATATAGATCTTAAGTAGTATATATAATTTTTGTAAAAATGAATAAAAATGCTATATTGATGTTTTGATCAATATTTTTATTGTTTATTGTATTTATATTGATAAAGGAATTTAGATAACTATCGCTATCATATAATAAAAGATAAAAAAGAATAATTATTTAAAATTAGATTATGAGGCATCACAGAATGTGCACCAATAAGAAATGTAATTATGACATCCAGAACATTGGAAAGTAAATAATAAAAAATAAGACACTCCAAAAGTAAGGTATCTATATCACATTAAACCACACCCCCTACCAAGCCTAAGTTAGAAGAAGTAGCCTTATCAAACAATCTAAGGTATGTGCAACAAGCAGTGTGGCTTGGATATGTTTATTGTTTAATGTTATATAATATTTTTATTTTTATTTTGAATTAGGTTAATGGAATTAATGTAAATTTTAATTTTAATTTTCTTAATAATTTATTTTTTTTAATGAATTTTTTTTCAGTGTTAGAAATCTTTATTTTATGATTTAAATAACACATCTCTCAATAACTACCATATGCAAGGAGACATTGAACAATAAGTCCTAGGCTCATATTTATAATGCATTTGGCCTCCCCAATGGGATCAAATCTATTACATAGAGTCATTTACTTTATTTAGGTGTTTTAATCATTTAATTTTTAGTGAATCTTATCA
This sequence comes from Dendrobium officinale, assembly GCA_019514585.1. Lineage (NCBI taxonomy): Eukaryota > Viridiplantae > Streptophyta > Magnoliopsida > Asparagales > Orchidaceae > Dendrobium > Dendrobium officinale. The sequence continues at coordinate 38,255,923 of CM033686.1, forward strand.
ATTAATCACTTCAAGAGACTTGAAGCCCTAAATTAAATGATCCTAGTAAAAAATTTTATATCTTAAAGAATCTTTTTAGTTGATCACTTCTTAAAAATTCTAAAGGCAATATTGCTATAGTGTTTGATCATGGTACTGAGGTGTTGTGAATGATAATGCTGTGGTGCTTATGTTTGAAGCGTTGTGATTGTGGTAAAATACTTATGAAATTTAAGACTTTCCTAAGACATTTTTGTAACAACAACTAAAACTAATATTTTTATTGATATTTAAGATAGTAAAATACTACAAAATTTATACTTAACAAATTATCCGTAGCTTAAACTCTTACTTATCCTCAACTAAAGGTGTAATCACCTATTGATTAGATTACCAACTAATAAAAATAAAAAATTTATAATTACCAAAATGTATGAAAATACTTCACCATTTAGATATAGTTTGGAATGATCAAAGTTAGGTAATTTTAATTTGAATAATCATAAGTAATTATCCTAATCAATCATTAAAGTTATTGCTTGAATTAAACTTATCCACTATTAGTGTAACTATAATATTGACTACTGATTTTAGATATGAATAATATATCATTTCAAAATTATTTGTGCATGTAGTTAAATTAGAAGTTCATTAGTAAACTTTTATATATATTATTTTACTTACATTCTCCAATTTGACTGAAGTATTAGAATACTTTAAGTAATTAAGCTTTATCCAATATAGATTTTTGAAGTACTCATTTTTCTTTCTATTTTCTTCTTTTCTTTTGTTTTTCATATTTATCATATTTTCATATTTGAGTACATAATATGGATTTTGAATATCTAATTGCTTTCTTCCTTCAAGCAACCCTAAATTTAATTAATGTGAGGATGTTAGTAGGCTCACTAATTCAATTTTAAAGTTTACAACAGTTTTCATCATTTAATCTACATACTCGCTTCCTCTAAACTCAATTATTCAATCCTTAAACCATTCATTCATGCAAAAGTGTATTGCTTTCAAGTTAAAAACAAGTTAATACATTGGATGATTTTCATTGGCTAATTACTATGATTTTCAAATTAAAATTTATGGTACTTTATCCATGAAAATAATTATTTAGAATTAAGTATTATTCTTAATTTTAAATATTTTTTTTTTATTTTTTCTAAATGAGAAATCAAAGTGCAAGCGCTATATTGAGGACATTTTCAATATTTAAGCTATTATGAAAATTTGATTTAAATGTAAATTAAACTAACACAATAATAACATAAATAAATATATATAATAAGTAAATTGAACCATTGATAAATAAAACAAAACCAAATACTAAAAATACTCACGACAACAAACAACATATTTGGGTTGCCTCCCACCAATGCTATATTTTTTTAATCTTTTGCATGACTTGTCTAAATATGTCATTTTGACTAAAGTTCATTGACACCACTCCAAAGTTGTATGCACTTTAAAGTGTGATGTTAGGGCTACGAAGATTATTTGATTGGAAAAAAATATATAGTTTTGAAATAGTTTAATTTTCTTCGTGAAAAGATTAATTTCTAGAATTTTAAAATTGAACATGTCATTATAAATAATATATCACCTCGAGAGGTGAACATATCATTCCCTAATGGGTTCAAATTATAAAATTTTGAATTCATCCTAATTATTATAGTCAATCTCCAGAAAGAATCGCATATGAACCCGGAGGGTCAAAATGAAATTTAATTGAGTGTTTGACTAAAATAATCTGGATAAAGGGATCATTAATTTCATATTCAAAATTATGATAATAAAGTAATATATCTTCTAAAAAAAGGATATTGTCTATTATCAACATTTTGAATATGATGATAACGATCACCATTTTTTTATTTCCCATAGAGAATTAATTAGAGTTTTGAAAATTTTTAATGTTTGAAAAATTAGATCTGAGTTTCTAAATTTCCTATGAGTGCAAGCCCTCGTAGTTAATTACATCATAGGAAACTAGAGTTTTTTATGAATACTTTCGATTAAAATAGTGGTAAAACATTATATTTAAGATTTTCAAAGATTGATATCAAAGGAGGTTAAGGGTTGGAATTTTCAATCTGGATTGGTTTAAGGTTGAACATTTATTTTTAGAGTCAAAGGAAAAGAAGTAGGGAGTGTTTTAAGATTTTGAATTACTTCAGAAACATCCCAGCCTATCCTAAGTATTAGGCTTGAATTTTATTGAAAGTGATATTTAATTTAATGGTTAATTTTATTAGAAACACCCTGGAGGTTGAGGGCTTATAACCTGAGCATGCCCCAGAACTTAAGTCTAAAGTGGGTACTGAAAATCAGTAACCCGAACCTAGCTAATGCAATGTAGGTCTGGACTTACCCCAGCCTGGATTGGGGAGCCAGCTAAATCACCTAGGTGCTTTAAAACCATGAGTCTGGTCTTTTAATTTTGAGTGGTAGGGACATTATTTAAGATAGGTTTTTGAGAATACGGCCGACATCTAGAGTAGGTCCTAATTGGCACCTTAACTTATGTTAGGTATTTTATATCTAAATAAATGTAATTAAATTTTAGACCCAATTTAATTTGTTACTAATGCAATGCATGATTGTTGATTCAATTAAATGCATGAATTAAAATGAAGCAGTTGATGCATGAAAAACCCTCGGTGAGTCCAAGTTTTCTTCTTTAGACTGTTAGAGTTTCTATCTTATCTCAAAAATTTTAACTTTAATTAATATAAAAAAATTTTGGATTGGACCTTATGAGCCTATAATTGTACTCCAGGCTTAAACAAATATGACATGCAAGTAAAAAGACTAGAAAAGTAGGTAGTTCTTTTGTGCAATCAATTAAACAAATAAACTAAATTAATTATTCAAATTGAAAGTCAATATGGCAAGTGCCACTTAATATTACATCCCAAAAATGTAGAAAAGTAAAGTGGCCGGGCACCACTGACAAAAACCCAGATTTCTAATTCTAAGACTCAAGTGACTTTGAGAATGGGTCTTCTTGTTCTTCATTCCTTTGTTCTCCCATGAGCTTCTTGATTCATTGATTTTGGATATCCAAATTAAAAGAAACTCCCCTTTGAAAGGGGTGTTATCTTTTCTTTTTGGATATTTGAAAGGTATCCTAACTTGATCTTCCAAATGGAAGAGGACTCTCCGTTTTAGGGATGCCTTATCCTTTTTGAAATTCAAGTTGGATATAAATATCCCATTTTTCAAATCAGTTTTATAATTAAAACTCAAATATAATCAAATTACATTTAATAAAAGAAGAAAATTTTTTACATGATCCTACAGGGTTATCCTAATAATCAACAGTTATATATAATCCTAAGAAGTTAATATTTGAAAATTAAAATGCATAATTATAGCCACACTTGGCCATGCTCTTTTTAATTTAAAAGGGGGTCTTAAGCATAGAAAGCACCTGTGTAAAATAAAATAATTGTTTTTTATTTAATGCCCCCTTTAATTTTAATGCCCTGTATGAGTATGGCCACCTACATAAGATTGAATTAGTAGAAATCATCCCTAACCTAAGGGTAGATCTAACACACAATCAATCATAGAATATAAGAAGTAAGTAAACAAATACATTAATTCTAATCTAGCAAACATAATGTAGTGAAAACTTAAAACCCCGACACACAGCAGAAAAGTAAACACAAGCCTAGCCTAAGACTAGAGTTGGTTGTCCTAGCAAACCATCTAAAGTGTGCGAAGTAGGTTGTGTGGTTTGGATATGTCCTAGGTAGGGCAATTAGTTAAAGTTGTTTAAGGATTTGATTGGTTGAAAGGCTTAAGGGAATTGGTTAACATTTAAGTATTAATAATTTAAAATTAATTTTAAGATTAATTTTAATTATTTGTTGGATACCACCTTTGTTTTCATCGAGGCCATGAAGTTTATTTCACCTTCATTGGTGCTAATCTAATAGCCTCGTAGGCCTAAGTACCTAGTAGTTTCGGTATAATTAAGTGACTTAAGTTGATTAAGGTTTTAAAAATTAATAAATTTTAATTAAGGTTGGTTGAATTCTGGTTTTAAAGCTAAATTAATATTTTCTGGGCTTCTTAAGTGATTTTTAAATTTTAGGATTTTTTTTATTATTTTAATCATTTAATTAAGGGGTCAAAAATTGAATTTTTAATTAAGGTTGAATTCTGGAAAGTTAGTATTTCTATAAAATATTAGACCTTAAGATGAATTGTTAGACACTAAGTTTATTGGATTTGAATTTTTCTACATTTAGTTATGAAGGTTTGAAGATTTGACTTAGGTTTGATCGAATTATTGTCTTTTTTATATTTGAATGATTTCTAGAAGTTTGATATTTTTAATAAATATTTGATTTTATTATGAGTTGAATGCCTTTGAGTTTGTTCAATTTGGATTTTTATAGAATTAGTTATAATTTTTGGTGTTTGAGTATTTATTAGAATTTTCAAAATTGTTTAATTAAGGAGCTTTTAATGATTTGGATCTAAATGAAAATCTACCCTAGTGTAGTGAGAGAAACTCTGGGATTCTAGTGAGAGAAAGCTGTTCTATTTTCAAATTTTTGATTCGCAGCTTTCATGGCAGCGGACGTTCGTCGTCCGTCTTCCATGGCTAGCGGGCAAACTCTGAGTCGACATGAAATTCCGACTCAGTTCAACTCATCAAGACCGATCTCTCCTCCAGCATTTGGTAACGACGCTACTTCAAATAAGCTGGATGATAAGGTCCGCTACACAGAAAAGCCATTGATTATCAATGAAGGCGGGATTTTGAATCTGAAGAAACCTATGGAGATAATAGGGAAAGGAAAGAGCATAATCTCAGATAATTCTTTGATCTACATAAAATTGGATTCTCCAGTTGAATCCTTTGTAATGGCCAATGGAACTGACGTTGAAGCGTCTACATCCAATTCGAAGAAATATCTAAGTCATTCTAGGCTGGATATGGGAGATAAATTCAAAGGCAATAATATTATCCTTGATGAGAATTTGGATATTGAGGTTGGAACAAATCAGGAAACAAGGGATATAAATGATCTGCAGGAAGTTCATGTTTGTGAAAATGCGTAACTGAATGATTGTCCAGATGCTCTTTTTTAGAAGGAAGGTATTTCTAAAAACTTTAAGAATTGGATTCCTAATGCATGGACAAAGAAGAACAACATTAATGTCACTGACCTGGACTTCGGGAAGGAATTTATAAGTGAAGACAAGGTAGTCAAAATCCACTTGGCTAATGAACAGGAGAACTCAGTGAAGCTTCAAAATTCACTGGTTTTCAAGGTGTTTGGTCATAATGTTCCTTTCCAATTGATTTGCTGAGAGCTGAGGAGGCAATGGGCTCAATTCGGAAAATTCAACTTAACTATTCTTGGTTTGGGATGGATTCTTTGTGCTTTTGATGAGAAAGAGGCATTGAATTTAGTGTTATCCAGTGGGCCTTGGTATGTGAAGAATAACATAATAGGCATGGAAAAGTGGTCACCATCCTTCTCACCAGCTTCTTTGAAAGGACTCACGTTCCATGTTTGGATCAGAATGCCAAGCCTCCCTCTTCAATGCTGGGACAAAATCAACATGTGTAGAATTGCCTCCATGGTTGGTAAGCCATACATGATAGATGGAAATTCATTCCAGTGGAATAGAAGGGAATTTGCCAGGGTTTGTGTCCACATAAACCTGGATTCAAAATTGCCTTTGGGAGTATGGGTTGAAGGTTCTTTAGGCAAATTCTATCAAAAAATTGAATATGAAAAGATCCCCAACTTTTGTTTTTGCTGTGGCAAAATTGGACACTTGTTAGAACAATATCCAGATAAAGTGGAAAAGGTATCTCCTTCTTGTCTAGGTTGAAAATATGATTAATAGTATGGAATCAAATCTGAATGATGGCAATATCCAAGGGACAAATTCTAATGTGGTGGCTACGGGCCTTGGATTCATGTTGACTTCAAGAAAAATAAGTAAAAAAAGCAAGGCTTTTTCCCTAAGTTCAATTCTCAGAATAAATCAGTTTTGCATTCTGAAAATATACTCAAGCGTCCGAAGACCAATATGGTATATAAAATAGTGGAGAAGGCTTCCGTTGAAGGACCTGAAATGCAAATTCATGCTTCAAAAGACTCCTTAGCAGGTATGGAAGGAAGGCTGGAGGTATCTGGAGAGGAATCTATTGCTGCGGCACAAAAGGGGGAAGAAATAAATTGCTCTGGTATGGTAGATCTCCCTAATATCCCTCTTTTTAATAACAAATTTTCTTTGTTAAATAATGTGATTGAAGAAGGTGAAATTGTGGAAATTGTTATTGAAAATGCTTTAATTGGCTGTGACAATAACAACTCCTTGGTCTTGGAGAGACGTGGAATTAAAGACATATGTGAGGAGGCTAAAGTTACAAGCTCTAAGAAAAAAGGTTCTAAGAAACTTAAAAGCTTAGGTCTTATTAAATTAAACCTAAGGAGTAGAAGATTGGATGAAATTAAAAAACAAGAAGTAGGGGATCCCTCCCCTATTTTGCATAAATGACATCCATTGGCTTCTGGAATTGTAGGGGAGCTAGGAAAAGGAGAGCTTCCCTATATTTGAAGGAGTTTGTTAAAGTAATGGAGTTATGTTTATGGGATTGCTGGAAACTATGGTCTCTTTGTTTAATAGAAGAGATGTGGATTTGTTAATTGGATTGGGATTGAATTTTATTCAATTTCCTTCGGTTGGAAAATATGGAGGCATATTGATTACTTGGAAGTCTGATATGGCTTCTTTCAATGTTTTGGAATCTTCAAACCAATTCATTATTGGGGAGATATATATCAAAAACATAGGTAGTTGGAGAATTGCTACTATCTATGGTAACATAGATGTATACAAAAGGAGAATTTTATGGTAGAAATTGTAGCAGTACACTACAAATGATAAAGCTATGGTTATTGGAGGTGATTTCAATTGTATTCTTAATAAAGATGATAAGAAAGGAGGAACAAAATTTGTTTACTCCTTGGGTGCCAAAGAGATGGAGTCCTTTCTAGTTTATAATGATCTCCATGAGGTTAGGAGCATTAGACCCAAGTTTACATGGTGTAATAATAATTCTGGAGCAAACAGAATCCTTGAAAGGCTGGACAGATGTTACTTGAATCGAGTGGCTTTAAGTTCTCCTCATCGCCTTGTGGTTAAGCACCTTGCTAGAATTGCCTCAGACCATTGTCCTATCATTTTGAAAATTCAGAAATTCAATACTATCCTTAATAAAGGCATTAAGTGTGAAGATATTTGGGTCTCTAACCCAGCATCCTTTGCTGTGATTAAAAAAGCCTGGAGTAAAAAATCTGATGGGGATTTCGGCCGGATACTCAACAACAAGTTGAAGAGGTCTTTGAACGCTCTGTTTTACTGGGGTAAAGACAAACACAAGGCTTTATCACTAGAAAAAGAATTTCTTAACAAAGAAATCTTGGAGCTGCAAGATAAAGAATGCAAGGAAGGTCTTTGGATGATGAATGCTTGGTTCTTAAAATAAAAGTTGGGGAACTCAACTCAATTTTAGCACGTCTTAATACGTGGTGGAGGCAGCGTGCTAAGGTGAAATGGGCCCTGGAAGGAGATACAAATTCTATGTTTTTCCATGCTTTTTCCAGTGCAAGGAAAAATGCTAATTTCATAAATAGGATTAAGGGTGATAACGGGTTGGAGACGGAAGATCAGCCCTTGATTGAAGACATTTTTTTCCAATTCTTCAGGAATGGGAGTTCAGGGAATGTAATTTGGAAGGCTGGCCGAAGCCTTTATATATTCTGGAAGAGGAAGATATTCTTAGTATAAGCAAAGAATTTTCTATAGAAGAAGTTGAATTGGTTATCAAGAATATAGGAAGGTACATTGCCCCTGGATATGATGGAGTCACATACACATTCTTTAAGAGCTATTGGGAAATTATAAATGGTGATGTTTGGAGAGCTCTGAACCTATTTTTTCTTACTAGAAAAATGAATTCCAGTTGGAAAGAAACACTAATTGTCTTGATCTCGAAAGTTTCCAATCCTATCTACCCATCTAATTTCAAGCCTATTAGTTTTTGCAATGTTATATACAAAGTGGCTGCCAAGGTTTTATTAAATAGAATTATTTCTTTTATCCATAAAGTGATTTCTATTGAGCAAGCTGTATTCTTAAAGGGAAGAACTATGACTGATCACATTATGATTGCACATGAGATATTTCATAAATTCAGGTTCTCTAAAAATTCTAGCGGGATGGTCTCTTTCAAACTTGTTTTGGAACAAGCCTATGACTCTATGGGCTGGCCAACATTGGAAAAAGCTTTAAGGTATTTCAGACTCCCTTCTTCTATATCTTCCTTAATTATGGAATGTGTATCCAATGCTAAGTTTTCTATTATAATTAATGGGAATTCTTCAAATTGGATTGATGCCAAATGTGGATTTCGGCAAGGGTGCCCCTTCTCCCCTTACACGTTCATTCTTTGTGCTCAATTGTTGTCTAATGCTCTGATACAAAGAGGTGATAATTATGGTTTTAGTATTTCTCCTAATGGACCTAGGATATCACATTTGTTATATGCGGATTATATTTTATTATTTTTAAAAACAAATGTGAAGGTGGTCAAGTATATCAAAGGTATCATTAATGACTTTTGTGGTTGGACCGGCCAAAAAGTCAATAAAAATAAATCATGTGTACTCTTTGGGAAAGCTGTGAATACAAGAATGAAGAAGAAAATCAAGAAGATTATGGGGATTCTTAGTGTCAAAGAATTCTAATATCTTGGAACTAAAATTTCCTTGAGAATACTAGTTGCTCTAGACTTCCAATTCATTATTGAGAAAGCTTTGAAAATGATTAATATTTGGGGGAGTAAATTCATCTCTTTGGCTTGTAAATTCAATATTGTTAAAACTATTTTTTTGTCTTATACCATCTTTCATAGCACTCATTCCTTGATCCCAAAAGGCACACTTGAGAAGATGGACAAGTTTTGTAGAAGCTTCATTTGGAATATATCTTTGAATAATCAGGGAATGCATTTTGTCAATTGGAAAACCTTATGCTCTTCGTCCAAATGGGGAGGTAGAGGTCTTCATTCTTGCCATAACAAAACTGGGCCGTTAAGAGCAAGAATTGCTTGGAGGTATATTCAAGAAGAGGATTCCTTATTGCATATTGCATTATTTCCCAAATATAGTTCTTATTTTGAAAATCAGTTTTCAAGAAAAAAGGATCTACAGCTTGGGTTATTATCAAAAATGGAGGATAATTCTTAAGGCCTATTGTTAGATGGAAGGTTGTAAACGAGAGTTCCATTAATATACTTAATGACATATGGATTTTGAATAAAAATCTAAATAAATGGCCTACTTATCTTAATCCCCAAGATCTAGAAGGTGCCTTACTTGATAAATTTGTTATTGATGGAAGATGGAATGTAGATGAGCTGAACAAAACTTTCGGTTCAGATCTTCTTAATTTGATTCTACAAATCAATCTCACGGTTGGAGATTCGAAAGATAAAATGGAACTTTTATATAGTACATATGGGAAGTCAATATCTGCATTGGCTTTTGAATCTTCAATCCAAGTTTTTCAGCATGTAAACTATTGGAACTGGATTAAGAAGGCAAAGCTATCACCTAGAGTTGAAGTTTTCTGGTGGAGAATTTTTAACAAAGCAATCCCTACTTTCTAGTTTTTGTGTTACAGAAGATTGCAAACGTTTTTTGAATATCCTAGAAGCTGTAAAATGGTGGAAGACATTGAACATATTACATCTAAATGCAAAAAACTGGATGACATTTTTCAACATTTAAATAAATGGGGATTTGGCATTCCAAAATGCAGCTCATTCACATATTATATTCATTGGATTTCTATACAAAATAGTTGGGTGATCAATTTATATTGCAATGCTGTTTATTTCACTTGGAAGGCTAGGAATAATCTTGTACCCACAGGAAAGGAAGCGGGTTCTATTTTCATTGCAATGGAATCTATTTCTTTGGCTTCAATGTCTATTACAAATACAATGGCTATCTCGGGTAAATGGGGTGTCAATCAACTTAGTAAGCTGTTGGATGTTCATTGGCATCCTCCTCCAACCGGTTGGATCAAGTTTATTGTGGATGCTTCCTTACTACTATCTTATAAATGAGGTATTGGAGGAATATTTAGGGATTTCAAAGGCAGGTTCTTATTAGCATTTGGATATCCCATTACTCATTGGGATGTTTCTAAGCTTGAAATGCTTGCTGCTCTATCTGTTAAAGATGTTCTTAAAGATTATATGAAGAACTATGATGGCATCATAATTGAAGGAGATAATGCTAATGTTATCTAGGGCTTGCAAGATAGTGTTATCCATAAGAATGATGACTTGAGAGGTATGTTCAAAGATTATAGAAATATAATTTTTAATTGTGTAGATAGAAAGTGTAATAAGTTAGCAGACATTTGTGCTAACTTTGCTATTGTTACTTCCTTTTTTTGGGATGATTTAGTTCTTAATAAGGTTCCTCCTTCCTTTATTTCTTTGTTAAAGGAGGAATCTTATGGTTACATTTAGCTTCTTGATTTCAGTTTTCAATAAATTTTAAATGCACTTGGTTGCATTTTCTTCAAAAAAAAAAAATGATTTTGATCTAAATGAACTCCCAACTCCTTGAAATCAACTCTAAAGATCACGAATGACCTAAGGAGAGATTCCCAAGTGTTTGGAAATTTTTTGGAATATCTAATTATTTTAAATAATTAAATTAATTAAATATTCAATTCCATTTAAAATTTAATTAAGTTCATATTTGCTATCAAATCGAAGGGATTTTATTTTTCATTGATTAAGGATTTAATTTTTGTCAGTTAAAGGTATTATTTGTATTTTTGGATTTAAATTTTATTTATTAGAATTTTTAGAAATTTTGAATCTTAATTAGGGGTTTGAACTTAAGTAAATTAATTAAGAGGGCTTAATGATTTTTAAAGCCAGTAAGAAAATTTCTATGGGTTGTATGTGTCACTAAATTTAAGTGTTTGAAATTTCAAGTCAAAATGATGTGTATCTTAATTTCTTAAATTAATCTAAGTTTTCTAGACAAGGGTCCTTAATTATTGTCCTTAATGATGTCTATATGTTCATTAGGTTCAAATCAAAATTTCTAACCCTTGACCAAGCATGAAATAAACACATACAATAACACAATGAAGTCCTGAAAGCTAAGAGAGCCTAGGCTAAATGGCGTGTGCTTCGTAAGCTTGCAAAGATTAACATTAATTAAAATAACTAATGATGTGATTAATGAATAATTAAAATATAACTATTCACTAATCAATCCCCAATAAATTCCATTCACATTTTCAACCTATGCTTAAGATTTCAAAGGGATCTCTCAAATTCTCAAGATATATATATATATATATATATATATATATATATATATATATATTAAAATATATAAATATATTTATACCTATATATGTAAATATATGTTTTAAAATAAATATATATATATACTAGTAAGAGAAGTTTGTGTAGATTTGAAGTTTGAATTGATTTTAATTGGAATTGACTGAAGTCTAGATTGGTCCTAGTGACCTCATACAAAAATGAGGTCAACAGAGATGTCAGCTATAAATAGTGTAAGTGTGCAATACGAATATGCTTAGATTTACTTTGATTTGAAAATGATGAACGCCCACTAGATATATATGCGTACGTGCCAATCAAGTAATAAAGTGATAAAGAAGAATTTTGATCCCACATGGAAGTGTTTTACTTAATTAAAAAAAAAACTACTACTATCTAATATAGATACATGTTTTATCCTACTGAATGTAAAGTGGTTGTTTTATAGTTTTCATCACTTAATGGATGCTTTTAAGAAAAATATATACTATTGTAAATAAAATATTTTTGACTGATAAATGAAAAACAATATAGTTTTCATAATGAAACTCCTAATTTCATATATGAATTAGGGCATATGAATCCCTAGACCTTTATCAAGCTTATAGTGGAGAAAAGAGAGCTTTATGGCCTTTCTACAATTATAATATCTTCATAAAACCTAAAAAGTTTAACATCTTATATCTTAGTATGCAAACATTCCATTTCAACAGTACTACTTATTCTAATATTCATCCATCATGTCAAGATGTTGAATAAGATAATAACTACCCATATGGCTATGAGAAGCATTAAATCAAGAAACATTAGATATTGAAAACATTTATAAACTAATTCAAGGCACAAGAATCTACATTAGTCTATACTATGTATTTATATAATTAACCCAAAATAGAGATATTTAGCTAGACATGGATACCAAGAAAAGCAAACTCATGTTAATTTCATTCATATAAGAAAAAAATATAGGAGAATTAATTAAGATAAAGATCACAACAAAGGATCAACTGATATTCTCCACACTCTTTCCTCCAACAACATAATTTCTTACACAATATTAGTTAAGATCTCCAAACGAAAGTATATTTCCCTTCCCTATCCTCTCTTAGACTTTACTTTAAGGGGGAGCTAAAGAAAGTCACTCAAAAGTATAAGACTCCACCAAAAAATGATAAAACTCTATAACAAAAGAACTAATTATAATAAGTGCAAAAATAGCCTCAGGCGCCATGACGCTAGAAGCGGTGGTGCTATGGTGTTATTAAATGAACTAGCACTTTGATATTTTTAGCCTTACTCCACTATGGCACTGTGATGACCTCCTATAATTAATGGTAAAATAAACATGTCCTTTGGCTAATTTTAGTAACTACTCTAATATGATGTTGCAAAAATTCAGTATTGCAGTGCTCAAAAGTGCAATTTGACATTGTAGCATTATGATGATAAGCACACCAATGTTCAAATTTCTGTGACTCAGTTTCAATAATGCAAATTTTTGATGTTATGATATTAACCTTGGCTCTACTGAGGTGCTAATTTTTCCTACATTCTAGAGCGGCTGACACTACAATGTCCAATTAGGTGCTGGGGCATTGTGGATTATAACACTATAGTTCTAAATCTACAGGGGCTATGAACCTCGTTCAACACTTGTGAATTCTTGCCTTCTCCTGAATATATCTTGCATGGGCATAACTAAAATAATAGATTTTTACTAAATTTTAACACTATACAAGTTATAAAATTTAGTAAATACCCCTAACTTAAACTCTTGATAATATTCAAGAAATGGTATGATCATCTATTAATTAACTTAATAGCTAAAGCTAAAATTGATAATTAAAAACTAATGAAATATAAGTTAATACATAATAATCTAGAAGTAATTTGAAATGATTAAAATTTTAATTCTAATTTGATAGGTCTTAAGAATTATCTCAATCAATCACCTTTGTTATCACTTGCATTGAACCAATCCATTATGAGTATTGGTGTAAAACTAAATTTTGATTTAAAAAATGATTAAAATATTACTTAGGGATTAATCATGCTTGTTGTTAAATTAAAAATTCATTAGTACACAATTATATCTATTATTTCACTTATCTTATCCTATTTCATTTAAGTTTTAGGATGCTTTTTAACTTAAGCTTTAACATAAGCCAATTTTTTGAATGTAGTTATCTCTATTCTATTTTAAATTTTCTCATATGATTATTCATATTATTCACTTTTTCATACTTGAGGAGTTCATATTTAATCATTTTGAACATTAGCTTTCCTTTCAACCTATTGTAACCTTAATAAATGTTTTGAAAGGATTTAATAAGATCACTAATTCCACATTTAAGTTTGATATGATATTTCTAATACTACCCAATTAATTTCCCAAAACTCAATTACTCATTATTCATCTCAATAGTTAGCGCACTAGTTTATAGTTTCTAAATTCAAAACAAGCGAAATACATATGTTTTATATTTTACTTAATTTTTAAACCTTTTAACTTATGAATTATTAAGCATTATTCATTCAAATAATAATCTAAGATTTTATTATTATCTTAATTTTATATAATTTTTATTTTTTTTTGGCTAAATTAGAAGAAAAATTGCAAGCATTATGTAGAGGATAATTTTTAACATTTAATCATGATCAAAATATAACCAAATATAAATAAAATAGAAATAAAGAATTGTATAGGAATTATAAAAAATAAACATAAAATAAAAATAACTTTTTATTGGACGATAATAAGATCAACGGCACTATAGTACAACTACTAAGGATAAACACTATATAACCATTGCATAAAGCTAGTGAAAGTTCGCTAGGGATGTTAAGCCCTTAAGAACTAGCCCGAGGATAACCAAGAAGGAGGTGAATTGTTATTTTAAAATTTTTCTTTAGGTAAAGAAAAAAATTAAAACTAAAATCACCACAGAAATCAGAGTACTAAAAAATAAATAAATGCGAAAGCAAAACAAAGAAAGATCACACCAGATTTATAGTGGTTCGGTTAATCATGGACCTACATCCACTCCTCGGAGGCACCCTCCGAGTATTGCACTAACTAAGTGTCTCTTCATTAGCTCCCACAGTTAGGCGGAGAAGCCTTTACAATAGATTCATTTTCACCAACCCCGATGCGGCAGAAAACCGACTCCTTTTGCTTCCTCCTCAAGCGGGCAGAGAACCCGGACCTTTTGCAGAAGTAGACCTCCCAAGAACCTCCCAAGGAATAAGGACGAAGAACGGAGATGATGACTTGGAACCTTGTTTGGAACAAACTTTGTGATCCCTCTCACAAACTCCCCCTCATAAGTTCCTCTCTCTCTCTCTCTCTCCCTCTCCCAAGGCTCTCTAAGGACAAGACAACATCACTTAAGGTTTTATTGCATGAGAAAATTTGGGTCCTTTAAATAGAATTTCAAGAACTAACTTTATTGTCAAGGATGATAGGAATATCGTCCTGGCCGATCAGTACAAAATAAGCTCAATCACCCGGGATGATTTGGGACGATCAGATGAAAATTGGTTACATCGTCAAGGTTGATACAATATCATCCTGGTCGATTAATAAAATTCGAGTACAATCATCCTGAACATCACCTGAAATAGATGCTGGCTAATGTCAATAGTTCAGGACATCGTCCCGACCGATTCTACGATTGGCCCGGCCGATGTGATTGTATCAATCATCCTTAATTGCTTTCCATAATTGCCAGATTAATTTAGGCATAATTATGCGGTATCATCCAGGCCGATATGGAGATTGAAAGTTCATTAGGGATGTTAAGCCAAAATAACACCACAAAAATAAATGCGGAATTAAAAGTGCGGAAGCAAGAAATAAGAACACAGAAATTTATAGTGGTTCGATCAACTCGACCTATGTCCACTCCTTGGAGGCACCCTCCAAGTATTGCACCACAAAATGTGACTCTCCTTTAGCCCCTCATGGCTAGGCGGAGAAGCCCTCACAAGAACCTCCTTTTTGCCACCCCGCCAAGGCAGAGAACCTATCTCCTTTTGCTTCCTCCTGAAGCTGGCAGAGAACCACAACAAAAAGCTAACTCCTTACCTTTACCGACCCTTCCACTGACGAGAAACTCTAGACGAAGAACAAGCAGTGCGATCCTTGAAGCAACCCTTGTGAATCCCCTCACAAGCTCCCTCTCATAAGATCCTCTCTCTCTCCCTCTCTTTCTTTCTCTCCTCAAGGTCTTCTCAGGTTAAGGCAGCAGCCAAAGGTCTTCAAAAATGTTGAACATGAGCACTTAAATAGAAGAGCTTCAAACGAGCTCATTAATTGCAAGTTGCCGACTTTTTCGTCCAGGCCGATATGGACATCGGCTTGGCCGATCAGTACAAAACTCAGAAGATCGGCCAGAGCATCGCCCTGGATACATTACTGAATGATTGAAATTTGGCTTGATCGTCCAGGCCGATCTCACGATCGTCCTGGCCGATCAGTTCAAATAAGAGGAAAATCGTCCTGAGAATAGCCCTGGATACGAGCTGGCCAATATTTATCGTCCTGAAGTAACTTAAGGTTTTTGACTGGATCGTCCTGGCCGATCCTGCGATCATCCTGGCCGATCCTGCGATCGTCCAGGACGATATGATCGAATCAATCATCCTTAAATACTCCCTTGATTTCCTGATCAATTAAGGCATAATTTGTGAATATCGTCCAGGCCGATCAAGGATCATCCTGGCCGATAATTTAAAAATATAGTATACCTTAATTATCTATGGCGGCAACTTCTTTCTATTTTGTTCATATCATCCTGGCCGATACACGTATCATCCAGGCCGATATGTTAATGACGGCTTCCTTAATTAAGAATCCTTATTTAGAATTTCTGTTTTAAGCCTGATCGTCCAGGCCGATAAAAAAATCGTCCTGGCCTATATGAGTAAAAATAGAAATTCTAAGTCTCTCAAGTGTGTGTGTGTAGGCTTACTTAGCATCAGTCTCTTTGACCATTACAAGTAGACTCAAAAAGTTAAAAACAAAAGTACAGACTGAATCAACCCTAAACCTACGTATTCCTGAACTGGCTTTGTCTTGTTTTTCCGATCTTCGATTCCTGAAAAGTTAGAAGCAACAAGCAGTCCAAGAGAAATAGTGTTTGTCAATCATCAAAACATAAGCCATAAAAATAGATTTGCAACAATCTTCCCCTTTTTGATGATGGCAAACACAAGTAAGAAAATATTCAAAAAATGCCATTAGAATTTCAATGTTACAAACCCAACAACTTTTCCTACCACACCCTACTCCCCCTTTTGTCATCACAAAAAGAGGGTCCAGATACAAAAAAAAAAAAAAACAAACAAAGACTAAAAAGAAAACTACAAAAAAATATGAAACAAACAACAGAAAACACAAACTAAAAGAACGAGGGATCCTGATCATCTGATGGAGGTGGTGGAGGTGGCTGCTTAAAGTAGCTAGCAAGCGTGGTAAACTGAGCATTGAACCAGGCGATGTCCTGGTCATGCTGCTGCTGCTGGTGAGTAAGGAAACTGTCAAATCGGGCTAAATCCTCAGTACGGTGCTACTCGTAGCGGGCAATGTCCTCAGAGTGTTGCTGCTCTTGTGCAGCAACGAAGGCGTCAAAGCGGGTCTCCCATCGATCAAACCTCTCAATCAACTGATCAACCAGTGAGTGCTGGTGGAGAGGAACAGGGTCAGGGAAGGGAGCGGGAGCGAGAGCCTCCTCCTCTCTAGCCCCTCGAGGTTCCTCAAGGTGGAGACGAGTACCGTAAAGGATACTGAAGGAACTGTTTGAGTAGATGGGAGTTGGGAGGTTTGGTGGAATAGGATACTGAAGTTGGTATTTGGTTTAAGGACATAGGCTATGATGTGTCCTAATGCTAGATTAGGTTTCCTTTTGTGACATGGATCGCGGATTGTAGTTGAGTGATCAATTTATCGAAAAATTAGGTCCGCAGTATTAAATTCTCTATGAGCCATGATGTAGAAAGTAGTGAGGGAAAGTAGAGGGGTGATGTGGATTCGGTCCCCATCTTTTGGAATTATGGAGGTGCGAAGGACATGTTGGATTGTCCTAGCATCTTTAACTAAAGAGCTAGTATCTCCAACATGATAAGGTGCATTGGTCTGGCAAAGGAAGTGATTCGCCGTGGACCAGTCAAGATCAGGATCTGAGGCGATTAAGTGCAGCTTATCCCTGGTGGTGGATAGCTGTAAAAGATCAACACAATCCTGATATGTGATTTCAACAGGGCGTCAATTCACATAGGAGGTCAGGGCTATGAAGGTAGGGTTAATGTGAAGGTTTGTAAAAAATTCTCGAAGAAACTCGGTATTGAAAGGCAAAGCAAGAGACATAATGAAGCAAAGGGAGGTGTGAGCGAAAAGATCCATTACCGGGTATGAGATGTGGGCAGGATTGATGATTCTGGAGACAGTTATCCCACACTCTTTGTAACGATGGTAGGTGGCTTCATCTTCTGCTTCCTTGAAACGAGGGTCAATCCTATCCCTCGAAGAACTCCCAGAAGTTTGTTGGACACGTTTCCCACCAGCCATAGAGAGGAGTTAGCAAGAAAACACAAGAGGAGAAAGGGTGGAGAGTGAAAAACCATGGCTGGAATGACCAGAATTTAAAGAAACGACTATATCATCTTGGCCGATCGCAGAATCGTCCAGGCCGATATGGCTCAATAATTACGTACAGGCCGATTGGTCAAAAAGGCGGTCCAATCGTCCGGGCCGACCAGATATCGGCCAGGCCGATTAGACACAGGCGATCGGCCCGAGAAGTCAATCCGAACGACCGTTGAAAAAGCAGATCGTTCGGGCCGATTAGGTGTATCGTCCAGGAAGATGCACAATAATTGATTGTACCGGCCGAAGTTAAAACGTTTTAAATCACTGCCACGTATATCGTCCAGGACGAACAGTGGATCGGCCCGGCCGATTGTCCAATAATGGATCGTCCGTGGCCGATTTTAAGGATTCAAACGTGCTGACACGTGGATCGTCCAGGACGATCCAGTGTATAGGCCAGGACGATGCACATAAAATGCATCGGCCAGATGAAATATTTTATCGGCCAGAACTATCATCATGATTGCAACAGAGTTCGATCAAATCGTCCAGGACGATATAGGATCTTCCAGGACGATGAGTTACAGCAACATAGAAAAGGTCAACAGATGGATTTTGAAGAGAATTTGCTCTATCGTCCAGGACGATAAAGGTATCGGCCCGGACGATGTGACTAGAATTTGAAACATAAAGAAGGATGGTGATGATCAAAGCCCTCAAACAAAAAACAAAAGAAAAACAGACAAAAAACACAGTAATAGAAAGCAAATATACAGGGAAATTCAAAAAATGAATTTTTTGGATTTTAATTTTTCTAATTTTTATTTTATTTTATGGAGGCATCATATGAGAATTTCTCAAAAAGTTAAACTTTTAAAGTTCCAAGAGATCAATGAGTTTAACAAATCCCAATCAGAAGAAGGTAGAACATCTAATTCTGTTAACCCTAGATCGGACATCCTTTAGGGTACAAAATTCTTTTAGAAAATAGAGGCCTAACTCAGAATAACTAAATAGGATAAGAAGATCCATTCAAGACTTGTTTACAAAGAAAATATCTCATAATTAATAAACAAAAGTAATTTTTCTCAATCATGGAAATTGAAATCAAGTCTTTGAAAGCATCACATAATCAATGAGTTCTCTAAGTTTTAAGAGTTTTAGCAAAGAGAGGATAGCTTGCATTTAGTGGGCTCATTTTATGCCTCTTATCACTTTGATTGGCTCTTTGAGCATCTTTTGATTCTTTGATACACTTTTGTGTATATAGCTTTCTTTTCAATTTGGCTTCATTGGCCTCTTTCCTTTTTAACTCTTGCAAGATAGAAACTCTTTAATAAACCCTTAAAAAAAACTTAGTTGTGAGTATATCCTCCAAATATTAGAGAATAGGAGCTCTCTCTCTAACATAGGGAAGAACAATCCACAACAAAAAATCAAAATCATGTGATAAATGTAATGGCAAGATTTTAAAAAACTTGAAAGATATATAAGAACTTTGGCTATTATGCATAAGATAAATTAATGTAGAAAGATAAGAAAAGGATCTTAATTAAAAAAAAAACTATTGGTTAAACTGAGTTTAGACTTTTGTTTAGAGAAGAAAATCATACCACTAAACAAGGTCAGAAGGAGGGAAAAACATCAATATTATTTCTCCCTTTAACTAATTTAGAAAAGCTAAACACTATCTCCAAAACTCCAAAATCTAAAAGCATGAAAAGATTCACCATATGTAACACCAAACAGAAAAAAACAAAAAAATGAAAACAAAGAAAACTAGAACAACACAAAGCAAGCACAAAACTAGCACAAAAAAAATAACATAAAAACTAAAAATTTCAAGCAAGTTATAAGGCAGCGAGTTTAAGCAATTTTGAGCTGCCAGCCTCCTTATGTCTAGTTATCCTATGCTCCCACGAGGTCTTTGGTGAGAGCACACCTGCAAAACTCAACAACAGTCAGATTTAGGAACCCAAACTGGTTTGGGCCCCTTCTTAGGAACAGTAAAGTGCAATGCAGATATGGTATGTTGTGAATCATGTATCTTAGGTCTCCACACCCAATGTGTACTACCGTGAACGGTGCAAGTGTGTGAGATGTGTCCTAGCATGCCACATGAGAAACATCTAACTCTAGGAAAAGGGTTTCTTAAATGGTTTGAGTTATAATGCCTCTTCCTAGGTTCTGGCTTAGGTTTAAAAGTAGATATCATCCAATTTTTCTTACATGTATCCAAATCATTTTGAATCCTCAAGTTAGTTCTTTTTAATGCTTCATTATCAATCATCAAATTTTTCTCAATCTCTTTAGATTTCTAAAGATCAGAATTAAGTGAGGTGTGTGAAACTTTCAATGCCTTATGTTCATCAATTAATTCTGAATGCTTTTTGTTCAACTCATCAAATTCATCAAGAAGAGCCATGTGATTAGAATCAATCGTTGAATGATCTTTAAGAATGACTTCATACTCTTTCTGCAAATTTACAAGTTCCACTTTTAAGGTAGCATGTGTTTTCTTGAGTTTTTTATATGATGTATGCATTTTCTCACAAATCTCAAATAATTCATCATAAGTTGGTTTACATACCCCTTCCTCATCACTTTGCTTAAGATGATCTTCCCCTATTAAGCACAGGTTCGTTGTCTCTTCCTCTGGTTCAGTCTCAGAGAAATCAGTATCAGATTCTGCCCAGAATGCCTTTGGGATTCTCTTCTTCTCCTTCTTAAACTTAGATTTTTCCTCAATCTTTTCCTTGCTTGTGTTATCTTGAAGTGTTGGGCAATCGGCTCTCACATGTCCAGGTTTCCTACATTCAAAACAAACAACATCAGAAGATCCTTTAACATGTTTATGATCCTTACCTTTTCTCCAACTTTGATGATGCTTTTGTTTCTTCCTTAGAAAGCTTTTGAATTACCTTATGATGAAGGCAACTTCATCGCATTCAGACCCGGAAGATTCAGAATCCGTTTGTGCGCTTTAGTTGTAATTGTTTTCTCCTTTTTCTTCTCACCTGCATCAATATTTCTTTGATTCACCCCTTACTCGTAAGCAATGAGTGAGCCAAGTAAGTTATCAATAAAATAAGTATTCAAATCCTTAGATTCAGTGATTGCAGTGATTTTAGCATCATACGACGAAGGCAAACATCTCAAAATTTTGTTAACTTTTTCATAGTTTGAAAGTTCTTTTCCTAGTGCATGCAGTGAAGTAACTATCTGAGTAAATCTTGTATACATGTTAGAAATCGATTCATGAGGTTTCATACAAAAAGTTCGTAGTCATGAAAGAGAATGTTCAAACGGGATTGTTTAACCTCATTAGTACCTTCATAGGTGATGCACAATTTATGCCAAATCTCTTTACCAGTTTTGCAAGTTGAGACACGCATGTAATCCTCAGATTTTAAAGCACAGAAAAAGCAGTTCAAAAATTTTGCATTTAATTGAGCTAAATCTCGTTCATCAAAAGTCCATTCAGTAAAAGCAACTTCAGTTTTAACACCATTAATTTCACGAGAAGGTGGAGAATAACCTTCTTGAATAAGCATCCACATGTGATAATCAGTAGATTGTAAAAACGTTGACATGCGGGTTTTCCAAAAGTCAAAAGGTAGGTTATCGAACAGGGGAGGTCGGGTAATAGAATACGCTTACATAGTGTTACGATTCCCAAGGTTAGCCATGGATCAAATTCAAAAAGTTTTCAAACTTAAATTTTCGAATCCCTCTCTGATACCACTTGAAAGTTCGTTAGGGATGTTAAGCCCTAATGAACTTAGTCCCAAGCTAACCAAGAAGGGGGGGGGGGGGTGAATTGGTATTTTAAAAAATTCTTTTCACAAAGAATAAAAAATTACATAAACCAAAATCACACCACAAAAATAAATGCAAAATTAAAAGTGCGAAAGCAAGAAATAAGAACACAAAAATTTATAGTGGTTCGGTCAACTCAATCTACGTCCACTCCTTGGAGGCACCCTCCAAGTATTGCACTACAAAATGTGACTCTCCTTTAGCCCTAACGGCTAGGCGGAGAAGCTCTCACAAGAACCTCCTTTTTGCCACCCCGGTAAGGAAGAGAACCTACCTCATTTTGCTTCCTCCTGAAGCTGGCAGAGAACCACAACCAAAAACTAACTCCTTACCTCTACCGACCCTTCCACGGATGAGAAACTCTAGACGAAGAACAAGCAGAGCGATCCTTGAAGTATTCCTTGTGAATCCCCTCACAAGATCCTCTCTCTTTTTCTCTCCTCAAGGTCTTCTCAGGTCAAGGCAGCAGCCAAAGGTCTTCCAAAACATTGAACATAAGCTCTTAAATAGAAGAGCTTCAAAGGAGCTCATTAATTGCAAGTTGCCGACTTTATCGTCCAGGCCGATATGGACATTGGCCTGGCCGATCAGTACAAAACTCAGAAGATCGGCCAGAGCATCGCCCTGGATACACTCCTGGATGATTGAAATTTTGCTTGATCGTCCAGGCCGATTAGTTCAAATCAGAGGAAAATTGTCCTGAGAATAGCCCTGGATACGAGCTGGCCGATATTTATCATCCTGAAGTAACTTAAGGTTTTTGACTGGATCATCCTGGCCGATCCTGCGATCGTCCAGGACGATATGATCGTATCAATCATCCTTAATTACTCCCTTGATTTCCTGATCAATTAAGGCATAATTTGTGAATATCGTCCAGGCCGATCAAGGATCGTCCTGGCCGATAATTTAAAAATACAGTATACCTTAATTATCTATAGCGGCAACTTCTTTCTGTTTTGAGCATATCGTCCTGGCCGATACACGTATCGTCCAGGCCGATATATTAATGACGGCTTCCTTAATTATGAATCCTTATTTAGAATTTCTGTTTTAAGCCTGATCGTCTAGGCCGATAAAAAAATTGTCCTGGCCGATATGAGTAAAAACAAAAATTCTAAGTCTCTCAAGTGTGTATGTGTAGGGTTACTTAGCATCAGTCTCTTTGACCATTACAAGTAGACTCAAAAAGTGAAAAACAATAGTACAGACTGACTCAACCCTAAACCTACTAATCCTGAACTGGCATTGTCTTGTTCGTCCGATCTTCGATTCCTGAAAAGTTAGAAGCAACAAGCAGTCCAAGAGAAATAGTGTTTGTAAATCATCAAAACATAAACCATGAAAATAGATTTGCAACAGAGATCGTCCGGGCCAATATTTTAAAATAAAGAATGCCTAAATTAATCATAGTAGCTGATTTTTTCTGATTTGAGCCTATCGTCCTAGCTAATATAAGTATCGTCCAGGACGATTTTCTTAATGACGATTGCTTAACTAGGATGCCCTAATTAGGTTTTTTGTTTTTAATTAAATAGTTCTGGCTGATATAACATCGTCTAGGCCGATGTAATCAAAATAGAAAAACTCAGAAAACCCCTCAAGTGTGTGTGCAAGGTTACTTAGCATTAGGAACTACTTTTACAATTGACTCAAGAAAGGATAAAATATAAACTTGACTCAACCTAAATCTACCTGATCTTGAGTTGGCTTGAGCTGCATTCGATCTTGTGGACCTAAAAAGTTAGTAGGCAAGGCAGTCGTATGAAATCATGAATGTTTACTATCATCAAAAGTCTAATCCATAAACTTAGATTTGCAAAAATCTCCCCCTTTTTGATGATGGCAAACCAAAGTAAAGAATTCCAAGCAGTTATGGTAGTTCAGTAAAAATTGTGTGATGAAAAAGGCAATTCATTAAGTTCCAGAATTCAAAGTACAAGATACATTAGACTACTCCCCCTTTTGACATCACAAAAAGGAGGGGGAAACTAGAAGCAAACTAAAGCAACTAAAATTAAAAGAGAAACAAAATACAAAAAAATAAACTAGAGAAAAAACAACATAAAGAAAATCAGAGAAACGAGGGCCCCTAATCATCAGACGGAGGTAGAGGTGGTGGTGGATGCTGAAAGTAACTAGAGAGCGTAGCAAATTGTGCCCCAAACTAGGTAATGTCCTGGTCGTGTTGCAGCTACTAGTGTGCAACATAGATAGCGAAACGGGTCTCCCACTGATCAAATCTCTCCACCAAGTGATCTAGCTGAGAGTGCTGGCGGAGAGAGACAGGTTTATGAACAGGAGCAGGAGCAGGAGCCTCGTTCTCCTTGGCCCCCTGAGCTTCCCCATTCCCTGGGTGGAGACGAGTACTATGAAGGGAACTAAAGGAACTGTTTGAGTAGTTGGGTGGCTGAAGGTTGGGAGGAGCAGGATATTGAAGTTGGTATTTAGATTCTAGAACATAGGCAATGAGGTGTCCTAGAGCAAGATTGGGTTTCCTCTTATGACCTGGATTGTGGATTCTAGTTAAATGCTCAATGTAGCAAAAAAATAGGACAGTAGCATTGAACTCTCTATGGGCTAGAACGTAAAAGGTAATAAGTGAAAGCAGTGGAGTGATGTGGACTCGGTCCCCGACTTTTGGTATAACAGAAGTGCAAAAGGACATGCTGGATTATCCTAGCATCTTTGAGAAAAGAGCTAGTCTCTCTAACATGAAAGTGTGCATTGGTGTGGAGAAGAATGTGATTTGCAATGGACCAGTCAAAGTCAGGATCAGAGACAAGGGTATGCAGCTTATCCCCAGTGGTGGACAGTTGCAACAGTTCAGCACAATCCTGATATGTGTTCTCGACAGAACGTCAATTCACATAAGAGGTGAGAGCAGTGTAGGAAGAATTTATGTGTAGGTTTGCGCAAAATTCAAAAAGAAGTTTAGAACTAAAGGGGACTGTGAGGGTGAGAATAAAACAAAGAGAAGCGTGAGAGAAAAGATCTAGTACCGGATAGGAGAGATAGGCTGGATTGATTTTTTGGGAGAGAGTAACACCACACTCTTTATAATGATGGTAAGCAGCCTGATCGTCCTCCTCCCAAAAATGAGGGTCCAGCATGCCCCTAGAGGAGCTGCTAGACATCTGATGAGCACACATTTAGAAGAAAAAATCAAGGAAACAGTAAGCAACAACAAGTACAAAGCCCAAGAGAAGGTGTGAAGAAAAAATGGTTGAATTCGGGCTCTATTTAAAGAATCGGCCAAATCGTCCAGAATGATCGCAGGATCGTCCAGGATGATTCGGTGCAATTATTGTGAACAGTCCAATTGGTCAAAAAGGCAGTTTGATTGCCTGGGACGATCAGATATTGTCCTGGACAATTAGACACAAGCATCATCCCGAGGAGTCAGATCGGACGACCGTTGAAAAAGTAGATCGTCCAGGCCGATTAGGTGGATTGTCTAAGACAATGCTCAATAATGGATCGTACCGGCCAAATTTAAAAAGTTTTAAATCATGTGCCATGTGTATCGTCCAGGACGAACGTTGGATCGTCCAGGATGATTGTCAAAAAAGGGATCATCCCGGGCAATTTTAAGGATTTTAAACGTATTAACACGAGTATTATCAAGGATGAACAAGTGTATCGGACGGGACGATAACTAATAAATGCATCATCCAGGATGAAAAAAGCTACCGGCTAGGATAATCAAGATGATTGTAGCAGAGGTCAATCATATCGTCAAGGATGATAAAGGATCGTCTAGGACGATGAGAGTAGAAAAGTCAGAATATTTAGCAGATGGAGTTCTTGAAGCATGAAAAACTGATCGTCCAGGATGATATAAATATCGTCCAAGACGATGTGAAAAAAATTTTCAAATCAAAGGAGGGATTGAGATGATCAGAGAAGGCCATAAAATAGCAAGATCAATAAAAAATAACAACGATAAAACAAAAGCCATAAAAAAAACAATGATTTTTTAAATCAAAACATGAACATGATATTGTCTCTATGTGATTGATTTTAAAAATTTGTAAGTTAATGAGTTAACAACTTTAAAAACCCAAAAAATGGTAAAATATCCGATCATGTTAACCCTAAGCTTGGACTTCTTTTAGGGAAAAATCTTCTTTTGAAATCAAAAGGCCTAACTAAAAAAAAAACATTTAGCATTTTAAGTGCTTTCTTCCAAAAAAAAAAAAAAACTAAAAAAAAAATATTTGGATAAGAAAAAGAGATCTGATCAAGACTTGGTTTCAGAAAAATATCTCATAAAATAAAATATCAAAGTAGTTTGTTAAATCTCGAAATTCGAAATCAAGTCCTTGAAAATCTCAAGTGATATATGAAATCTTCTATATTTTAAGAGTTGGAGAAAAGGAAGATAGCTTGCTTTTTGATGGGCTCATTTTATGCATCTTATCCATTGAATGGCGCACTTTGCTATATATATATTTTCAATTTGGCGTCATTGCACATTTTTTATTTTTGGCATCATTAGCCACCTTTTTTCATTATTTTTTACAAGCTAGATTCTTTTCCAAAAACTCTGAAATATTCTTAGTTGTGAGTATATCTTCCAGATATTAGAGAAGAAAAACTCACTCTCTAATATAGGGAAGAACAATCCACAAAATAGAATAAAAAATCATATATATGAGAGATGCATTGACAGGATAACGAGAAATATTGAAGTAACATAAAAACTTTGACTATTATGGTATAAGCAAGATTACTATAGCAAGGTAGAAAAGATCTTAATTGCAAAATCTAATTGTTAATTTGAGATAGCCTTTTGTTTAGAAAAGAAATTTTTACCACCAAAATAGGTTAGAGAAAGAGACACAATCAACGATATTTTTACCCTTTAGCAGATTAAGAGATGTAAAATATTAACTCCAATTTTTCAAAATAAAAAAAATAAGGCATAAGATATCAATTCAGCGATGATTTGAAAAGAAAAAACAAAGTAAGGCATATGGAAAAATAAAGTTCCAAAAACAAAACAAAAAAATAACTAACAAAAAAAATAAAAAATTAGAAAAATACAGCAAAGTGATCAGCAGATAAAACATCAGTAGAAATCAAGTTCATGCATTAATGTCAATCATAGCCAATCTGGTTCTTAAATTACTGAAAGTGTCGAAGGCCAGTGGTTCAGTAAAAATGTTAGTCGGTTGATTCTCAGTCACCACATGATGTAACTCAATGTCTCCCTTAGTCACATGGTCTCTAATAAAGTGATGCCTAATGTCAATGTGCTTACTCCTTGAATGTTGGATAAGATTATTAGAAATGCACATGACACTAGTGTTGTCACAAAGAATTGAGATGGTGCCTACAGATAATCCTAAATCCAGTACTTGATATTTTAGCCAAAAGACTTGGGCCACACAACTTCCTAAAGCAATGTACTCAGCTTCAGCAGTGGAAAGTGCAACATAGTTTTTCT
The DNA here is from genome assembly GCA_019514585.1 of Dendrobium officinale. Taxonomy (NCBI): domain Eukaryota; kingdom Viridiplantae; phylum Streptophyta; class Magnoliopsida; order Asparagales; family Orchidaceae; genus Dendrobium; species Dendrobium officinale. The sequence continues at coordinate 38,283,190 of CM033686.1, forward strand.
TTATACTAAACCACGAGACTAAAGATTATCCTATGAATTGGCAAGTTCCAGAAGTATTTTTTCTATCCACCTTACATCCTGCAAAATCAGAATTAGAAAGTCCAATATTCTCAAAAGAATTACTATGCCTAGGATACCAGATTCCTAGGTTTTGGGTCCCTAAAAGGTATCTAAAAATTATCTTAACTGCAGTCAGGTGAGATTCCTTAGGGTCGGCTTGAAATCTAGCACAAAAACAAATGCTAAACATTATATTAGGTTGGCTAGCAGTCAGGTAATGTAAAGATCCAAACATCTCTCTATACTTCTTCTGATCATATGATTTTCCATTTGGATCCTTGTCAAATTGAATTCCTGAGATCATGGGAGTATTAATTAGTTTGTTTTTATTCATTTCATATTTCTTCAAGATGTCCTTTATGTACTTTATTTGGCTCAAAAAAGTTCGATCATCTAATTGTCTAATGTTAAACCCCAAAATGTAGGACAATTCTCCCATCATACTCATCTCAAACTCCTTACTCATTATTTTAGAAAAATCATCACATAGCCTTTTATTAGAAGATCCAAAAATTATATCATTGACATAAATCTAAAAAATGAGTAAATCATCTCCTACTTTCTGTTACAAATCTATTTTCATGGCTTATGTTTTGATGATTGACAAACACTATTTTTCTTGGTCTGCTTGTTGCTTCTAACTTTTCAGGAATCGAAGATCGAACGAACAGACGAAGCCAGTTTAGGATTGCATAGGATTAGGGTTGAGTCAGTCTGTACTTTTGTTTTTCACTTCTTAAGTCTTCTTGTAATGGTCAAAGAGACTGATGCTAAGTAACCCGACACACACACACTTGAGAGACTTAGAATTTTTGTTTTTACTCATATCGGCCAGGACGATATTCACATCGTCCTGGATGATCAGGCTTAAAAACGGAAAGTCTAAATAAGGATACTTGATTAAGACAGCCGTCATTAACATATCGGCCTAGAAGATACGTGTATCGGCCAAGACGATAAGCTCAAAATAAAAATAAATTGCCACCATAGTCAATTAAGGTATACTGTATTTTTAAATTATCGGCCAGGACGATCATTGATCGGCCTGGACGAAATTTTCAAATTATGCCTTAATTAATAGGGAAATCATATCATCCAAGATGATTGCAGGATCGGCGAGGACGATCCAGTAAAATACCTTAAGTTACTTTAGGATGATAAATATGGGCCAGCTCGTATCTAGGGCGATGCTCTGGACGATTTTCCTCTAATTTGAACTGATTGGCCCGGCCGATATTAATATCTGCCTAGACGATCAAGCCAATTTGCAAACGTCCAGGAGTGCATCCAGGGCGATGCTCTGGCCGATCTTCTGGGATTTGTACTGATCGGCCAGGTCGATGTCCTAATCGGCCTGGACGATAAAGTCGGCAACTTGCAATTAATGAGCTCCTTTGAAGCTCTTCTATTTAAGAGCTCTTGTTCAACATTTTAAAAGACCTTTGGCTGCTGCCTTGACCTGAGAAGGCCTTGAGAAGAGAAAGAGAGAGTGGGAGAGAGAGGATCTTGTGAGGGGGAGCTTGTGAGGGGATTCACAAGGATTGCTTCAAGGATCGCTCTGCTTCTTCTTCGTCTAGAGTTTCTCATCCGTGGAAGGGTCGGTAGAGGTAAGGATTTAGCTTTTGGTTGTGGTTCTCTGCCGGCTTCAGAAGGAAGCAAAAGGAGATAGGTTCTCTGCCTTGCCGGGGTGGCAAAAAGGAGGTTCTTGTAAAGGCTTCTCCGCCTAGCTGTGGGGGCTAAAGGAGAGTCACGTTTGTAGTGCAATACTCGGAGGGCGCCTCCGGGGAGGGAACGTAGGTCAAGTTGACTGAACCACTATAAATTACTGTGTTCTTGTTTCTTGCTTCCGCACTTTTAATTCCACATTTATTTTTGTGGTGTGATTTTGGTTTATGCGATTTTTGTGAAAAGAAATTTTAATATACCAATTCACCCCCCCCCTCTTGGTTAGCTTGGGCCAGTTCTATAGGACTTAACATCCCTAACAAACTTTTAAGTGGTATCAGAGCGGGATTCATAAAAATTAGTTTGTTAACTTTTTGAATTTTGATCCATGGCTAATCTTGTGAATCGAAACACTACAGAAGGTTATTCAATTACACTACCACCCTTGTTTGACAACTTACCTTTTGATTTCTGCAAAACTCGCTTGTCAATGTTTTTACAATCAATTGATTATCGCATGTGGATGCTTATTCAAGAAGGTTATTCTCCACCTTCTTGTGAAATTAATGGTGTTAAAACTGAAGTTTTTTTTACTGAATGGACTTTTGATGAACAAGATTTAGCTCAATTAAATGCAAAATGTTTGAACTATTTTTTCTGTGCTTTAAAATTTGAGGATTACATGCGTGTCTCCACTTGCAAAACTGGTAAAGAGATTTGGGATAAATTGTGCAACCTATGAAGGTACTAATGAAGTTAAACAATCCCGTTTGAATATTCTCTTGCATGACTACGAACTTTTTCGTATGAAACCTCAAGAATCGATTTCTGACATGTATACTAGGTTTACTCAGATAGTTACTTCACTGCATGCACTAGGAAAAGAACATTCAAACTATGAAAAAGTAAACAAAATTTTGAGATGCTTGCCTTCGTCATATGATGCTAAAATCACTGCAATCACTGAATCTAAGGATTTGAACACCTATTCTATTGATAACTTAATTGGCTCACTCATTGCTTACGAGCAAGGGGTGAATCAAAGAAATCTTGATGCAGGTGAGAAGAAAAAGGAGAAAACAATTGCAGTGAAGGCGCACAAATCAGATTCTGAATCTTCCGGGTCTGAAAGCGATGAAGTTGCCTTCATCACAAGGCAATTCAAAAGCTTTCTAAGGATGAAACAAAAGCATCATCAAAATTGGAGAAATCTAAAGAGATTGAGAAAATTTTGAGGATTGAGAATGATGCATTAAAGAGAACTAACTTGAGGATTCAAAATGATTTGGATACATGTAAGAAAAATTAGATGACATCTACTTTTGATCCTAAGCCAGAACCTATGAAGAGGCATTATAACTCAAACCATTTAAGAAACCCTTTTCCTGGAGTTATATGTTTTTCATTTGACATGCTAGGACACATCTCACACACTTGCACCGTTCACCATAGTACACATTGGGTGTGGAGACCTAAGATACATGATTCACATCATATCATATCTACATTGCACTTTACTTTTCCTAAGAAGGGGCCCAAACCTGTTTGGGTTCCTAAATCTGACTGTTGGTGAGTTTTGCAGGAGTGCTCTCACCAAAGACCTTGTGGGAGCATAGGATAACTGAACATATGAAGGCTCGCAGCTCATAAATTGCTTAAACCTGCTGCTTCAATAAATTCTTGAAATATGTTTTGTTTCAGTGTGTTTTATTTCTGCTTTGTTTGTGTTTTTATGTGTTTTGTTTTCACGTTGTTTTTAAAATTGGCCTTCCATATGTTGAATCATTTCAAGATTTTAGATTTTGGAGTTTTGAAGATTGTGTTTAGCTTTTCTAAAATTAGTTAAAGGGAGAAACACCGTGGATAGTTTCCCTCCTTCTAACCTTGTTTAGTGGTATAATATTTCTTCTCTAAACAAAAGTCTAACTCATTTTAGCCAATGGTTTTTGAAGCTAAGATTCTTTCTATCTTGCTACAATATTCTATCTTATACATAATATCCAAAGCTCTTACATATCTTTCGAGTTATTTAAAATCTTGTCATTGCTTTTATCACATGTTTTTGATTTTGTTTTGTGACTTGTTCTTCCCTATGTTAGAGAGAGAGCTCCTATTCTCTAATATTTGGAGGATATATTCACAACTCAGATTCTTTTAAAGTTTTTTTAAAGAGCTTTTAGCTTGCAAAAATTAAAAAGGAAAAGAGGGCAATGACGCCAAATTGAAAAAAAAAATTATACACAATTGTGTATCAAAAATCAAAAGATGCTCAAAGAGCCAATCAAAGATTCAAGAGGCATAAAATGAGCCAACTAAAAAGCAAACTATCCCCTCTTTTCAAAACTTTTAAAACTTAGAGAACTCATTGACTATTTAGATGAATTCAAAGGCTTGATTTTAAATTCCATGATTGAGAAAAAGTACTTTGTTTTATTATTTATGAGATGTTTTTTGTAAACAAGTTTGATTGGATCTTCTTTTTTGCCCAATTAGGTTTATTCTGAGTTAAGCATTGTTGTTTTTCAAAAGAAATTTTATACCATAAAGAACGTCTGATTTAGGTTAACAGAATCAGATATTCTACCTTTGTCTGATTAGGATTGGCTAAACTCCTTGATCTAGTGGAACTCTAAAGTTTAATTATTTGGGAACTTCTCATATGATGCCTTGATAAAAAAAAAATATATAGAAAAATTAAATTTCAAAAATATTCGTTTTCGTTGTTTTTGCTTTCTTTTACTGTGTTTTTGTCTGTTTTTCTTTTGTTTTATTTTTTTTAAGGGCCTTGATCATCACCATCTTTTCCTTGGTTTCATTTTCTAGTCATATCGTCCTGGCCGATACTTTTATCGTCCTGGACGATAGGACAAATTCTCTTCAAAATCTATCTGCTGACCTTTTCTGTGCTTGCTATAACTCATCATCCTGAACGATCCTATATCATTATGGACGATCTGATCAAACTCTTTTGCAATCATGATTGTAGTCCTGGCCGATAGAATATTTCGTCTGGTCGATGCATATTATATGCATCGTCCTAGCCGATCCACTGTTCATCCTGGATGATACACGTGGCACAGATTTAAGATGTTTTAACTTCGGCCGGTATGATTAATTATTGTGCGTCGTCCTGGACGATACACCTAATCGGCCCGGATGATCTGCTTTTTCAACAGTCGTTCGGATTGACTCCTCGGGATGATTGCCTGTGTCTAATCGGCATGGCCGATCTCTGATTAGCCCAGACGATCAGACCGCCTTTTTGACCAATCCGCCTGTATGCAATTATTGAGCCATATCTGCCTGGACTATTCTACGATCGGCCAGGACGATATGGCCGTTTCTTTAAATTCTGGCCGTTCCAGCCATGGTTTTTCACTTTACACCCTTTCTCCTCTTATGTTTTCTTGCTAACTGCTCTCTATGGCTGGTGGGAAATGTGTTCGACAAACTTCTGGGAGTTCTTCAAGGGCTAAGATTGACCCTCATTTCAGGGAAACAGAAGATGAAGCCGCCTACCATCGTTATAATGAGTGTGGGATAACTGTCTCCAGAATCATCAATCCTGCCCACATCTCATACCCGGTAATGGATCTTTTCGCTCACACCTCCCTTTGCTTCATTCTGTCTCTCGCTTTCCCCTTTAATACTGAGTTTCTTCGAGAATTTTTCGCAAACCATCGCATTAACCCTACCTTCACAGCCCTGACCTCCTATGTGAATCGACGCCCTGTCGAAATCAAATATCAGGATTGTGTTGATCTTTTACAACTATCCACCACCGGGGATAAGCTGCACTTAATCGCTTCTGATCCTGACCTTGACTGGTCCACGGCGAATCACTTCCTTCGCCAGACTAATGCACCTTTCTATGTTGGAGAGACTATCTCTTTAGTCAAAGATGCTAGGACAATCGAACATGTCCTTCGCACCTCCATAATTCTAAAAGCTGGGGACCGAATCCACACCACCCCTCTACTTTCCCTCACCACTTTCTACATCAGGGCTTATAGAGAATTTAATACTGCAGACCTAATTTTTCGATACATTGATCACTTAACCACAATATGCGATTCAGGTCACAAGAGGAAACCCAATCTAGCCTTAGGACACATCATAGCTTATGTCCTTGAAACCAAATACCAACTTCAGTATCCTATTCCACCAAACCTTCCAACTCCCTTCTACTCAAATAGTTCCTTCAGTACCCTTCACAGTACTCATCTCCACCCTGAGGAACCTCGGGGGGGCTGGAGAGGAGGAGGCTCTCGCTCCCTCTCCCATTCCTGACCCTATTCCTCTACATCAGCACTCACTGGTTGATCAGTTGATAGAAATGTTTGATTGATGGGAGACCCGCTTTGACGCTTACGTTGATGCACAGGAGCAGCAACACTCTGAGGACATTGCCCACTACGAGCAGCACCGCATTGAGGATTTAGTCCGATTTGGCAGTTACCTTACTCACCAGCAGCTGCAGCATGACCAGGAAATCGCCTGGTTCAATGCTCAGTTCACCACACATGCCAGCTACTTTCAGCAGCCACCTCCATCAGATGATCATGGTCCCTCATTTCCTTAGTCTGTGCTTTCTGTTGTTTTTTTCCTGGTTTATGTAGTTTGCTTTTTAGTCTTTGTTTGTTGTGGTGTTTTATTTTGTATATCTGGACCCTCTTTTTGTGATGACAAAAGGGAGAGTAGGGTGTGGTAGGAAAAGTCGTTGGGTTTGTAACTTTGAAATTCTAATGAATTTTTTTTTGAATTTTTCCTACTTGTGTTTGCCATCATCAAAAAGGGGGAGATTGTTACAAATCTTTTTTATGGCTTATGTTTTGATGATTGACAAACACTATTTTTCTTAGTCTGCTTGTTGCTTCTAACTTTCAGGAATCGAAGATCGGACGAACAGACGAAGCCAGTTCAGGATTGCATAGGATTAGGGTTGAGTCAGTCTGTACTTTTATTTTTCACTACTTGAGTCTTCTTGTAATGGTCAAAGAAACTGATGTTAAGTAACCCGACACACACACACTTGAGAGACTTAGAATTTCTGTTTTTACTCATATCGGCTAGGACGATATTCACATTGTCCTGGACGATCAGGCTTAAAAATGGAAAGTCTAAATAAGGATACTTGATTAAGGAAGCCGTCATTAAAATATGAGCCTGGACGATACGTGTATCGGCCAGGACGATAAGCTCAAAATAGAAACAAATTGCCATCATAGTCAATTAAGGTATACTGTATTTTTAAATTATCGGCCAGGACGATCATTGATCGGCCTGGATGAAATTCTCAAATTATGCCTTAATTGATTAGGAAATCAAGGAAGTTATTAAGGATGATTGATACGATCATATCGTCCTGGACGATCACAGGATCGGCCAGGACGACCCAGTCAAAAACCATAAGTTACTTCAGGATGATAAATATCGGCCAGCTCGTATCCAGGGCGATGCTCTGGATGATTTTCCTCTGATTTGAACGGATCGGCTCAGCCGATATTAATTTCATCCTGGATGATCAAGCCAATTTTCAAACGTCCAGGAGTGCATCCAGGGCGATGCTCTGGCCGAACTTCTGGGATTTGTACTGATCGGCCAGGCCGATGTTCTAATCGGCCTGGATGATAAAGTCGGAAACTTGTAATTAATGAGCTCCTTTGAAGCTCTTCTATTTAAGAGCTCTTGTTCAACATTTTGAAAGACCTTTGGCTGCTGCCTTGACCTGAGAAGGCCTTAAGGAGAGAAAGAGAGAGTGGGAGAGAGAGAGGATATTGTGAGGGGGAGCTTGTGAGGGGATTCACAAGGGTTGCTTCAAGGATCTCTCTACTTCTTCTTTGTCTAGAGTTTCTCGTCCGTGGAAGGGTCGGTAGAGGTAAGGAGTTAGCTTTTGGTTGTGGTTCTCTGCCAGCTTCAGGAGGAAGCAAAATGAGATAGGTTCTCTGCTTTGCCGGGGTGGCAAAAAGGAGGTTCTTGTAAAGACTTCTCCGCCTAGCTGTGGGGCCTAAAGGAGAGTCACGTTTGTTATACAATACTCGGAGGGCGCCTCCGGGGAGTGGACGTAGGTCAAGTTGACCGAACTCCTATAAATTACTGTTTTTTTGTTTTTTTGTTTCTTGCTTCCACACTTTTAATTCCGCATTTTTTTTTTGTGGTGTGATTTTGGTTTATGCAATTTTTATTCTTTGTGAAAAGAAATTTTAAAATACCAATTCACCCCCCTCTTGGTTAGCTTGGGCCAGTTCTATAGGGCTTAATATCCCTAACGAACTTTCACTTTCCTCAGGAAAAGGGTGGTGTCTACACGCCCCTTAACAAACTTCCTTTCTTGTAAGAATGTGCTAAGCCTCTCATACCAAGCTCTGGGTGCCTGCTTTAATCCATATAAGGCCTTTTATAACTTAAAAACATGATTTGGAAATTGGAAACTCTAAAAACCTGGGGGTTGTTCTAAAAACACATCCTTTTTTATTTCCCTGTTTAAAAAGGCACTCTTAACGTCCATTTGGAAAAGCTTAAATCCCTTATAACAGGCAAAGGCTAATAGCACTCTAATGGCTTCCAATCTAGCTACAGGGGCAAAAGTCTTCTCAAAATCTATCCCTTCTATTTGGTTATACCCCTCAGCCACTAATCTTGCCTTATTTCTAACTACCACTCCAGATCATTCACCTTATTCTTAAAGACCTACTTGGTTCCAACTACACTTTGTCTCTTAGGTCTTTCTACAAGCTCCCGAACATCATTCCTAACAAATTGGTTTAACTCCTCCTGCATGGCTAAGATCCCAAATTCATCAGAAAGGGCTTGGTTTATGTTGGTGGGTTCAGTCATTGAGATAAAGGCAAAGCTGTTCACTTCCTTCCTAAGTTCATGTCTAGTCCTAACTCCATCAGAAGGGTCTCCTAAGATCATATCTTTAGGATGACTCGAAGAGTATCTCCAATCTCTAGGCAATGTGTGTGAAGGTTCAACCCTTTCCTCTAGATCTATATTTTCTACGCCTTAGGTAACCTCTCCTACTCCTTCAATGTTCTAGTGTTCTACCATCTTCTCTAAATTTTCTAATCTAGTGGTAATCTCTCCAACATCATCATCATCCTCAACACCAGGCTTTCTATGATCAGACTCATTAAACACTACATGTGTAGTCTCTTCCACAACCAAAGTCCTCTTATTAAACACCCTAAAAGACTTCCCAACACTAGAATATCCTAAGAACACTCCATCAAATTTTGGGTCGAATTTTCCTAAGTGAGACTTCCCATTATTATGAATGAAAACCTTACAACCAAAGAAATGAAGGTGGGAAAGATTGGGTGTCCTACCCTTAAGGATCTCATAGGGTGTCTTATCTAATTTGGCTCTAACATTCATCCTATTCAACATATAATTAGCTGTGTTAACCGCTTCAGCCCAAAAGAGTTTTGGAAGTGAATACTCAGCAAGCATGGATCTAGCAGCTTCCACTAAGGTCAGGTTCTTCCTTTCAGCTACCCCATTCTATTGAGGGGTCCTAGGAGCTAAGAAGTTGTGACTAATCCCCTTGTACTCACAAAAATGTCCAAATCTCTCATTTTCAAACTCTCCACCATGGTCAATATGAATGGTCAAGATTTCACAACTTAGCTTTTTCTGAATCCAAGTGAAGAAGACTCTAAACTCATCAAATAACTTATTTTTGTGTGACAGAAATCTAATTTAAGTAAACCTCAAGTAATCATCGAGAATCACAAAACCATTGACTTTCCCTCCCAAACTGGCAGTGCTAACTGGTCCAACCAAATCCATGTGAAGGACTTCTAAAGGTCTAGAGGTGCTAATGTCCTTAATGGAGTGAAAAGTGGAGTGGATTTGCTTTCCTAATTGGCAGGCATCACAAAGGTTGTCTTTTGAAAACTTAAGCCTGAGGACACCTCTAACTAGGCCTTTTTGGGTCACTTTCCTAAGGGTTTTCATACTGGCATGACATAATCTTCTATGCCACAACCATGAATCATCCGTAGTAATTTTTAAGCAAAATGAAGCTCCACATTCAATATTATTTAAATCAAGCATGTAAATATTGTTATTATTTAAGCTCATAATGCATGAATTTGCCAAAAAATTTATGATGAAGCCCTTATTGCAAAGCTGACTGATGCTGAGCAAGTTGTGTTTTAGTCCATCTATAAGAAAAATATTTTCAATCAGAAGATTCTTGGAATTACCAATTATACCTGCTCCTACCACCTTCGTGGTGGTGTTGTCTCCAAGAGTCACCTTGCCTCCTGTCTTGGTCTCTAACACTATGAATTGATTAGCATCGCCAGTCATATGTGGAGAGCATCCGCTGTCTAGGTACCCCATGCTCTCACGAGGCCTTTTGTGAGAGCTTTCCTACAAAATTATCTAATGTCAGATTTAGAATTCCAAACATGTTTGGGTTCCTTCTTATGGAAAGTTGAATGCAATGCATGCTGTGGATCATGTAACTTGGGTCTCCAGACCTAATGTGAGCTTTGGTGAATGGTGCAAGTGTGTGCTATGTGTCCTAGCATGCCATATGAAAAACATCTAACTCCAAGAAAAGGATGTACTAATCTACTCCTATGATGATACTTTTTATACGATGCATGAAATGAAGATTTTTTATTTTCAAAGGTTTTTAAATTTTTTATTTTTTATATTCTTTTTCTAACTCATAATGGGAAAAATTTAAAGAATCAAAAGAATCAGATAACTCAGCATGCTTTTTATTTAATGCATCCAATTCATCAAGTAAAGCCATGTGATTTGAATCAATTATTGAAAGATCTTTGAGAAGAATTTCATGCTTTTTTTTTAAATTAAAAAAATTTTGATTTCAAGTTAGCATGAGTTTTCTTAAGTTTTCTATATGATGCATGTATTTTTTTAGAAATTTCAAGGAGTTGCTCATATTTTAGTTGACATATTTCTTCTTGGTCACTTTGACTAAGATTATTGTCTGCCATTAAGCACAAGTTTGTTGTCTCCTCCTCATGTTTAGTTTCAGAGGAATTTGATGCAGAATCAGCTTTAACGTAGAACAATCAGCCTTCTCCTTACTTGGGTGTGCCTTTAGCATAGGACAATCATCTTTAACGTGTCCAGGCTTCCTACATTCAAAGCAAATTATTTCATTATAATTCTTAAAATTTTTGTTACCCTTACCTTTATTCCACTTGTGATGATTCTTATGCTTATTCCTTAGAAAGCTCTTAAATTACCTTGTGATTAAAGCAACATCATCACTTTTAGACCCAAAAGAGTCAGTGTCCTAATCGTTCACCTTAAGTGCCACCGTTTTCTCCTTATTCCTTTCACATGTATCAAGATTTCTTTGGTTCACCCCTTTCTTGTAAGCAATGAGTGAACCAAGTAAGTTATCGATCGAATATGTATTTAAATCTTTAGAAAACATCTAAAAATTTTGTTTACTTTTTCATAGTTAGAAAGTTCTTTTCCTAATGCATGCAATGAATTAACAATCTGAGTAAACCATGTATACATTTCAGAAATCGATTCAGAAGGTTTCATATGAAAAACTTCGTAATCATGCAAGAGAATATTCAAACGGGATTACTTGACTTCATTAGTACCTTCATAGGTGATACATAATTTATCCCAAATTTCTTTACCAGTAGTGCAAGTGGAAACACACATGTAATCTTTCAATTTCAAAGCATAGAAAAAATAATTCAAACATTTTGCATTTAATTATGCTAAATCCCTATCATCTAGAGTCCTTTCAGTAAAAGGAAGTGGAACAGTAACGCCATTCAATTTTCCAGTTGGAGGTATACAACCATCCTTAACAAGCATCTACATACTATAATAAATTGATTGTAAAAACATAGACATGCGAGTTTTCCAAAAATCAAAAGGGATATTATCAAATAAAGGTGGTCGGGTAATAGAATACCCTTCTGCAGTATTATGATTTTTGTTGTTAGCCATGGATCAAAATTCAAAAAGTTTTCAAACTTAGTTTTTATGAATCCCGCTCTAATACCACTTGAAAGTTCATTAGGGATGTTAAGCCATTAAGAACTAGCCCAATGTTAACCAAGAGGAGGGGTGAATTGGTATTTTAAAATTTTTGTTTAGGTAAAGCACAAAATTAAAACCAAAATCACCACAGAAATCAGAGTGCGAAAAATAAATAAACAGGGAAGCAAAATAAGAAAGATCACACCGAATTTATAGTGGTTCGGTCGATCCTTGACCTACGTCCACTCCTTAGAGGTGCCCTCAAAATATTACACTAACTAAGTGTCTCCCCTTTATCTCCCACAGCTTGGCGGAGAAGCCTTTACAACAGACTCACTTTCACTAACCCCAATGAGGCAGAGAACCGACTCCTTTTGCTTCCTCCTAGAATGGGTAGAGAATCCGGACCTTTTGCTGAAGTAGACCTCCCAAGAAACTCCAAAGGATGAAGGATGAAGAATGGAGATGACGACTTGGAACCTTTCTTGGAGCAACCTTTATGATCCCTCTCACAAACCCCCCCCCCCCTCACAAGTTCCTTTCTCTCTCTCTCTCTCTCTCTCTCTCTCTCTCTCTCTCTCTCTCTCTCTCTCTCTCTCTCTCCCCCTCTCCTAAGGCTCTCTCATGTCAAGATAGTAGCACTCAAGGTATTATAGCATAAGAAAATTTGAGTCCTTTAAATAGAATTTCAAGAACCTACTTTATCGTCCAGGAAGATAGGAATATCATCTTTGCCGATCAGTACAAAATAAGCTTAATCAGCCGGGACAATTTGGGACTATTATAAGAAAATTGGTTACATCATCCAGGTTGATACAATATCATCCTGGCCGATTAGTTCAAATTTGAGTACAATCATCCTGAACATGCCCAGAATAGATGCTGGCTAATGTTAATCATCCAGGACATCGTCCTGACCGATTCTGCGATCTGCCCGACCGATGTGATCGTAACAATCAGCCTTAATTGCTTTCCATAATTTCCATATTAATTTAAGTATAATTGTGTGGTATCATCCAGGCCGATATGGAGATCATCCGGGCCGATATTTTAAAATAAAGAACACCTAAATTGATCATGGTGACTGATTCTTTCTGATTTGAGCCTATCATCCTGGCTGATATAAACATCATCTAGGCCGATATACTCAAAATAGAAAAACTCAAAAAACCCCTCAAGTGTGTGTGTGTAAGGTTACTTAGCATCAGGAACCACTTTAATAATTGACTCAAGAAATGAAAAAATACAGACTTGATTCAACCTAAACCTACCCGATCTTAAGCTGGCTTGAGTTGCATTCGATCTTGTGGACCTGAAAAGTTAGCAGGCAAGGCAGTCATAGGAAATCATGAATGTTTTCTATCATCAAAAGTCAAATCCATAAACTCAGATTTGCAACAGCTATATTCTCCTAATTCATCTCCATCTAAGAGCCACATGTTTGTTCTCATTATATAATAATAATTGCTCTCATAGCTATATTATAACATCACTATCACGACATCATGATCAGAACATCATGGGGATCCCCCAAAGAAAAATGAACTAAAAAAATAAATTAAAGATAAATAAGCAATAAAAAAATATAATAACATTAAAACTCTCTCTCTCTCTCTCTCTCTTTGAAGATTTCCAAGAACAACCATATTGAGAAAATAAAAGAAAAATGACTTCTTCCACTCTGAATTATTATACTCCTCATCGTCCTCCTCCTCATCATAAAGCTGGGTACAAATAAATGACTGGTATTATAGGGAAGTAGAGAAATACAGTTGGTCTAGATTCTCCATAATAAGGCTCCTCCTAAACATCTCACTGAAGTCTAATTTAATTTGATTGTATAGTGATAATGTACTTCCTACATACTCATGTAATGAGCTTGCCATTCCCTATTGTCCTAATAGAATTAAGTCACACCGTCCATCTACTCTCTCAACTCGGCCAACAACTTAAATAAAGATTTATGAGTCCTAGAACTCATAGTACTACTAGGCCTACTAATATGCCTAGGTGTTGCAACTCGAGCTCATGAGTTTATATTTTTGATTATAACAAATATTATGGCTCACATCCTTATGTCTACTTGTATTTGAAATATATATTTGTATTTTTGTGTATACTAACATTTCAGAAATTCCATTTACTATCCAATGAAGATTCAAGGCTTAAGATTGGGTAGAATAGGTTATGCTATAATGATTTTTGTAATATTCATTGATGTATTTTTATTTCTAGAGTTAAGACCTGTGAGAGTGCATGTTTACTTAGTGAGTAATCGCAAGTGGAGTGAGATTGGGTCAAAACAAGAAGTTTAATTTTTGAACTAATCATACTATATGATTTATATCTTACTGTATGACCAATTCTTCTAATAAATTATATTGGATGACTTTGATCATCTAGGATGATCAGTTATAATCATGAAAAATAGTCATTAATTATAATTTAGATAAGATTTTGAATTATATATTTTGTTCTAATCATGCAGGATGATATATATCAACTGGACAATCTATGAAAATCATGCCTAAATTATTTCTATTATAAGTCAATTGAATCTACTTAATTTTGATATTATGATCATATTGTACAATCTAGATCATACTCTATGATCAACAGAGACAATTTTTGTTCATCCCATATTTCATCCTGGATGAACTATATTTCTATTGAACTAATTATCTCGAATGATCTAAATATTATATAAGATGATCTGTATAAATTTGAACTTATCATATTGGACTATCTGGAGATCATTTAGGACTATTAGGTCAAATTAAGCATATCGTACTATATGATCCTACGATTATACTAGACGATATTTATCACCATAATTAATTTTTTAGGATTTTTGATGCCCTCTATTTAAGCTTTATCAAGACACTTGGTAAGTGTCTTTTGTAGCAATTGTTAATTCATTCTTTCGGAGAAAAAATACAGAGGTAACTTAAAAGGGAGAAAGGAAATGGTGCAGTTTGAGAGGGAGAAGATCCTTGGAGAATTTCAAGGGATTATGGAGGTATTTCACATGGCTACTCTAGAAATCTTACACCTCAGTATCATCAAATTCAAGGTTCATATTGAGAAAAGGTTTGGGAAGAAGAAGACCTTTTTAGTGTCAAAAGACGCGACTACTTCGCCACACTAGGGAAGGTGGAAGTGATTTTGTAATGGCGTCTATGCCTAGCTGTGGGAGCTAAAGGAGAGTCACTAAATGATTAGTACAATATGGGAGGGTACCTCTATGGAGTGGACGTAGGTCAAGTTAGACCAAACCACTATAAATCTAGTGTGTTCTTTATTTTATTATTTTTCACAATTATTTTGCTTATGATTAACTACGTGGGTGAAAATATTGATTTATCTTTTTGTTATGAATATAATATGCTTTTGCATCAAGTTATAAATTTTTTATTCTTCATCATTAAAGAATTTTTGAAATATCCAATTCACTCCCTTATAGGTTAGCCTTGAAACTAGTTCTTTAGGGTTTCACAACCCTCATGATCTTTCAAGTGGTGTTAGAGTAGGATTCATAAATTAAGTTTTAGAAAACTTTTGAAAAAAAAGATCAATGGCTAACTTTTGTAATCATAATATTGTGAAAGGACACTCAATTACATGACCACCATTATTTATAAATATTTCTTTTGATTTTTGAAAAATTTGTATGTCTACTTTCTTGCAAACAATTGATTATTGAATATGGCATATTGTTCAAACTTGTTATTTTGAACTGTCATGTATTATAGATGGAGTCTAAACTAATATTCCTTTTATTCAATAAAGTATAATAGAGCAAATTAATGCTCAATCGAATACTAAATGCTTGAATTATGATTTATATGCTTTGAATTATGAAGATTGCATATTAATATCCACATGCACTACTAGCAAATAAATTTTGGATAAATTACACACTATATATGAAGGTAGTAGTGAAATCAAGCAATCCAGGTTGAATATTTCAATGCAGGATTATGAACTTTTTTGCATGAAATCTTATGAGACTACTCTAGACATGTATACTATATTTACTCAAATAGTGATATCATTACATGACTTAGGTAAAGAACTTTCAAACTTTGAAAAGATAATAAAATTCTATATTGTCTACTTGATAAGTTTGATGCCAAAGTCAATGTTATTTATGAAAAAAAAAATTGAATGAATATTCTTTTGATAATTTGATTGGCTCACTCATTGCCTATGAGAAAAGTTTGAGTCAAAAGATTTTGGATGCAGGTGAAATAATAGTGCTGAAAACTAAAGAGATGGATAAGAATGGCTTAGTAGATAATGAGAGAAAGTAGATAGTGCCATTAACAAGTGAATTCAAAAAGCTACTAAAGCATAAACATCAACATCAATAAAAGTGAAATAAAGGTAAAAATGATAAGAATGCTAAGATTTATTCTAAAATTATTATTTTTGGGTGTAGGAAGCCCGAACATATGAAAAATGAATGCCATTACTTAAAAACTCTTCCAGCAAAGAAAAATGATAAAAATAAGCTAATTGTAATAAGAGTAAATGATAAAAAGTAAAAGATCTACAAGGCAGACCTAGTTTTTAAATCATCAGACCAGATGTAAGATAATAAGGTATAAGTTTTGTTTTTGTGTTTATGTGTTGTAATTAATGTATGCGTATATATTCTTTGTTTTATTTTTTCATTAAAAAATATAACACCACCATGTAGATTCGGTGTTCTCCTATTATGTAATCAAATATTGCATTAACAACAAAGTACACTCTTGGGAGACTAACATAATATTCTATACTGGATTCAATATCAAAATAAGGTATTGGAAAATGATATTTATATGATTAAACATAGTTCAAATAATAATATATCATCTCGAATGATGAACATGAAATTGTATAGAATGTGTTTAAAAATATTTTTTTTTTTTGAAAAGTTTATCCAATTTTTTATTTAGATATAAAAAGGGGAATAGCATATCATCTTAAAAGATGAACATAACATTGTTCAATATATCAAAAAGCAAGAATGGGTTTTATAAAATTCATTTTTTCTAAAGTTAAATATAACATGTAGGATATTATATTATTTGAAAAGAAATTATAACAAAGTAGGCAATCCCATTAAATCGTATGCTTGTTCCACGTTTATCTTAAAGGAAACTAAACCTATAGAAGATTTAGACTACCTAAACTTGTGGAAGATTTCATGAGCCACTAAAACATGATCCGAAAGTGACCTCCCTTTCAAAAAAGCCACTTGTTCCTCCAAAATTAATTTAGGAATAATAAGTAATAATCTATTTAAGATTAACTTTGTCGCTATCATATAAACAGAATTACATAAACTTATCGGTCTAAAATTGGAAGGAGACAAAGGATTCTTTACCTTTGGAATCAGCACTATGATAGTTTCTTTCCATTCTTTACACATCTACCTGGTCTTGAAGCCGTGATCCAAAGCATTCCATAAATCATCCTTAATTATAGACCAATATGATTTGATAAATGAATATGAAATACCATCATGACCCAGAGCAATATTCCCACCAAGATCTTTGATTACCTTCTCCATTTCTCCCTTAGAAATTCTCTATTCACCATAAGAAAATCTTCTTCATTCAAACTCTTCCACGACTTAGGCCACCTAACCATAGAGCAATTCCTCTCTTTCCACGTATCCTTGAATTAACTGAATAATATATTTGTAAGTTTGTTAGGGATGTTAGTCCCTTATGAAATAGTCCCAAGGCTAACCAAAAGGGGTGAATCAGTATTTTAAATAAAAGCTGTCAGCAATCAAAACACAAACCAAGATTCTCCACTAAAATCAAAGTGCAGAAATTAAATGCAAAAATAATAAAGGAAAGAACGCACCAGATTTATAGTGGTTCAGTCAAACCTTGACCTACCTTCACTCCTTGGAGGAACCCTCCAAGTATTGCACTAAACTGAGTGACTCTCCTTTAGCCCCCACAGTTAGGCGAAGAAGCCCTTACAAAATCACTTCCACCATCCCCGGTGCGGCGGAGTAGCCGGGTCCTTTGACACTAAGGAGATCTTCTTCTTCGTAGAACTTTCCTCAAGATATGTCTTAAATCCGATGCTACTAAGGAGGAAGCTCGTCGGAGAAATCGTGTGGAATCCCCCTCCACACTCCTTGAAACCCCCTCCAAGGATCTTCTCCCTCTCTCAAACTCCATCCTTTTCTCTCTCCCTTTCAAGCTCTCTGTTCAAGTTCCCTCCAAAAGAACGAAGCTACAATGGCTGCCAAAGACACTTACTAAGTGCCTTGTCAAAACTTAAATAGAAGAGCTCAAAATGAGCTCATTAATTATAACTTGCTGATTTTATCGTCTAGGCCGATAGGTATATCATCCTGGCTGATCAGTGTAAATTAAGCCCAATCAGCCAGGTTGATTTGGGACGATCAGAAGAAAATTTTTCATATCATTCAGGATGATAATATATCATCCTGGCCGATCAGTATAAATCATGGAATATCATCCTGAACATCGCCTTGAGTAAGAGTTATCCGATGTCCAATCATCTAGTGGATTGTCCAGCCGATCATGTGATCGTCTAGGATGATGTGATTGTGTAATCAAATCTTACTTGCTTTCCTTAAATACCAGATTAATTTAGGAAAAATTATGCTAGATCAGCTAGACTAATGCTCGGGATGATGCCCGGGATGATGTTCAAAAATAAGTAATACCTAAAAAGATTTGGCAGCAGATTCTTTCTGAATTGAGCCTATCATTTTGGCCAATACAAAATCATCCAGGACGATGTGCTTAATGAGGATTGCCTTAATAAGGTTGCCCTAATTAGGATTTCTATTTTTGAATCGATCGTCCAGGACGATATAAATATCATCTTGAACAATGTTACCAAAAATAGAAAACTCTAGGAAACAGTCAGAAATTCTCCCAAGGTGTATGTGTGCAAGGTTACTTAGCATCAGGAACTACATTATTTATAATAGACTCAAGAAAGGGAAAAAAAATACAAACTGACTCAGACTTAATCTACCCAATCTTGAGCTGTCTTGAGTTATGCTCGATCTTGTGGACCTGAAAAGTTAGTAGGAAAGTCAGTCGTCAAAAATCATGAATGTTTACTATCATCAAAATTCTAATCCATGAAAACAGATCCCAACAATCTCCCCCTTTTTGATGATGGCAAACAATACTGGTTGAATTTGAAAAAATGAAATGATTTTCTCCTAATCTCCCCTTACTAAAATAAAACTCTAAAAAATAGGGGAAATCAAAAGTTTTGTTGTTTTTAATTTTTGTAAAAAATGATACAAATACAACAGTATGTTCCCTCCCTTTGACATTATCAAAAAGACAAGGGACATGAAAAAGTTAAAAAAAAATAAAAAGTTACCTCGGATTTTATTCAAAATCTTAGTAAGGAATAAATAGACACCACATAATCCAATAAAGGTAAGAAATTTAGAAATGTTTAATCCAAGCTTAAGTTCTTTTAAAGGCTCAAAAACTTTTTAATCCAATATCTAAATCAAGTTTCAAATTATAAAAAGAAATATTAATTTTTTCAAAAATTCCTTTCATAAAATATATCTAATAGAAGATCAATGCTAAAATTGGTGAATCAGAAATCATGATTTTCAAACTAAAGTACCAAAAATATCAAAGGTTTTCTTTAGTTTTAAGAAATATAGAAAAAGTAAGCATACTTTTTGTGGGCTCATTTTATGCCTCTTGTTAATTCTTTGGCGCACTTTGCACATCTTTTACTTTTTCATACACTTTGTGTATCCTTTATCAATTTGGCATTATTGCGCATCTTTTGATTTTGCGTCATTGGCCACTTTTTTGATTTGGCGTCATTGGCCATTTTTTATATTTTGAATATGCTACCTTTCTAAAATTTTAAAAACAAAAGTAAACCCATTATATTGAAACAACGAACTACTTGATTAAAAAAAGGATTCATCTATAAGATGGTAGTGAGGCCTGCAATGCTTTATGGTGCCGAATGTTGGCCTTTAAAAGAGAAGCATAATACTAAGTTAAGTGTGGCAGAGATGAGGATGCTCAGGTGGATGAGTGGCTTTACCCTTAGAGATAGGATACGAAATGAGCATATACATGAAAAGGTTGGAGTAGCTCCAGTAGAAGATAAGATTAGAGAGAGTCTCCTTAGATGGTTTGGTCACATAAAACAGCGGCCTTCCGATGACCCGGTTAGGAGAGTAGAGGTATTAGATTTGACTTATGTTAAGAAAGGTAGAGGTAGACCTAAAAAGTCTTGGTTATAAAATATTAGGAATGACCTTTCTTTATTAGATTTAAACAAGAATTTGACTTTTAATAGGACACAATGGAGAAAAAGGATTCATGTAGCCGACCCCACGTAGTGGGATAAAGGCTTGATGTTGTTGTTGTTGCATTCAACAACTTGCACAAGATTCCTATGCGATAGATAAAATGCAGGGAGATGAAAAAAGTTCTATTTCAAAATCCAATTTAAAATAAGATGAATATTTTAAATCAAAAGTAGAATAACCTCTTTTAGGAAGTAGAGATTGAGAGTCAAAATAATGAGTTTACTTCTTTTAACTGTTTTTAGAGAAGTCACCCACAACTTACAGAAGAAATAAAAAAAAAAAGGAGGTAGATTTTTCATTTTCATCATTTTTTTTAAATGATGGCGATGTGTGTGTTGATCAGAGAAACACTATAAAAAGAAAAAGTAAAGACAAAAATAAAATAAATTAACAAAAAAGAAAAAAAATAAAAATTAGAATGAAAAAGAATAAATTAAAAAAAAACATAGAAAATACACAAAAATGAACAAAACATGCAAACACAGAAAAATAAAGCACACAAATAATGGTTTAAACATCATCTTGCTCCTGGTCTGATGATTCAGAAGCTAGGTCTGCCCAGGTGATTTTTTGCTTTTCATTATTTTCCATTTTTACAAATTGCTTAGCTTTATCCTTTCTTTTGTAGGAAGAGTTCTCAAATTAGGGTACTAATTTTTCATGTGTCTAGATTTCGTACATCCAAAGTAAATAATGTCAGAAGAAATCTTAACATTCTTACCATTTTTACCTTTCGTCCACTTTTGTGGATGCTTATGTTTTAGTGAGCTTTTCAATTTGTTTGATAAGTCATCAATAACGTCACCAACTAAGCCACTTTTCTATGAGTCTTCAGTGTTTAGTACTATCTTTTCACATGCATGCAAAAGTCTTTGGCCCAAACTTTGCTCGTAGGCAATGAGTGAGCCAATCAAATTATTAATAGAATATTCATTCAAATTTTTTGATTCACAAATAACAACTTTAGCAACAAACTTATCAAGTAGATAATGTAGAATTTTATCTACTTTTTTAAAATTTGAAAACTGTTTACCTAAAGCTTGCAATGATGTCACAGTTTGAATAAACCTAGTATACATGTCTAAGATCATCTCAGAAGGTTTCATGCAAAATTGTTCAAAATCATGCATTAAAATATTCAATATGTATTGCTTGATTTCACTAGTTCCTTCGTATATAGTGTGTAATTTATCCCAAATTTTCTTGTCAGTAGTGCACGTGGAAACAAACACAAAATCTTCATAATTTAAAGTACAAAAAAATAGTTTACTGATTTAGTATTCAATTGAGCATTGATTTGTTCTTCTCTACTCCATTGATTAAAAGGAATATCAGTTTTAATTCCATCTATAACACGTGATGGTACAGAATAACCAGTTAAAATCATTTGCCACATTCAAAAATCAATTGATTGCAAGAAAGTGGACATGCGAATTTTCCAAAAATCAAAAGTAATATTTTCAAACAAAGGTGGTCGGGTGATTGAATAATCTTCCGCAATATTATGATTATAAAAATTAGTCATGGATCAAAATTCAGAAGTTTTCAAAAACTAGATTTATGAATCCTGCTCTGATACCACTTGAAAGTTTGTTAGAGATGTTAGGCCCTTATGAACTAGTCCCAAGTCTAACCAAAAGAGCTGAACCGGTATTTTAAAAAAAATATTTTAGCAATCAAAATACAAACCAAGATTCACCACCGAAATCAAAGTGCGAAAATTAAATGCGGAAATAATAAAGGAAAGAACACACCAGATTTATAGTGGTTCGGTCAAACCTTTACCTACGTCCACTCCTCAGAGGCACCCTCCATGTATTGCACTAAACTCAGTGACTCTCCTTTAGCCCCCACAGCTAGGCGGAGAATCCCTTACTAAATCACTTTCACCTTCCCCGGTGCGGCGGAGTAGCCAGGTCCTTTGACACCAAGGAGATCTTCTTCTTCCCAGAACTTCCCTTAAGATAAGCCTTGAATCCGATGGTATTAAGGTGCAAGCTCGCCAGAGCAACTATGTGGAATCCCCCTCCACACTCCCTTGAAACCCTCTCCAAGGATATTCTCCCTCTCTCAAAATTCACCCTTTCCTCTCTCCCTTTCAAGCTCTCTCTTCAAGTTATCTCCAAAAGAACAAAGCTACAATGGCTGCCAAAGACACTTACTAAGTGCCTTGTCAAAACTTAAATAGAAGAGCTCAAAATGTGCTCATTAATTATAACTTATCGACTTTATTATCCAGGCTGATATATATTTCATCCTTGGCGATTAGTGTAAATTAAGCCCAATTAGCCAGGATGATTTGGAAAAATCAGAAGAAATTTATTCATATCATCCAGAACGATAATATATCATCCTGGCCGATCAGTACAAATCATGAAATATCATCCTAAACATCGCCCTGAATAAGAGCTGTCCGATGTCCAATCGTCCTGTGGATCGTCCAGGATGATGTGATCATGTAATCAAATCTTAGTTACTTTTCTTATATACCCGATTAATTTTAAAAAAATTGTGCTATATCAGCCAGGCCGATGCCCATGGATGATGCCCAGGATGATATCCAAAAATAAGTAATACCAAAATAGATATGGTGGTTGATTCTTTTTAATTTGAGCCTATCATCCTGGCCGATACAAAATCATCCATGAAATTGTGCTTAATGATGGCTGCCTTAATAAGGATGCCCTAATTACGGTTTCTATTTTTGAACTGATCGTCTAGGACGATATAATTATTATCCCAGACGATGTTACCAAAAACAGTAAACTCTAAGAAACAATCAAAAAATCTCCCAAGGTGTGTGTGTGAAAGGTTAATTAGCATCTAGAACCATATTATTTACAATAGACTCAAGAAAGAGAAAAAATACAAACTGACTCAGACTTAATCTACCCAATCTTGAGCTGGCTTATGTTGCACTTGATTTTGTGGACTTGAAAAGTTAGTACTCAAGGTAATCGTAGAAAATCATGAATGTTTGCTATCATCAAAATTCTAATCCATGAAAACAGATCCACAATAATATCTTCTATTTGGTGCTGGTCTTCAACAATCAATCCATTCTCATTTTTTATTTTATATATGAAGTTTGAATTCCTTCTAGCAGTAATATATGGATGAAAAAACCTTGAGTTTGAGCCACCTTCCATAAACAATTTAACCTTGGTTTACTATGTCCACCAAGTACAAAGCCGAGCCAATGTAGAATTCAAAGTATCGATTTTGTTTTTCAATAGCCATATATCCTCATCTGAAAGTGGAACGAATTTTGAAAGTTCGTTAGGGATGTTAAGCCCCATAGAACTAGCCCAAGCTAACCAAGAGAGAGGTGAATTGGAAAACTTTAAAACCTAAGATAAAACTCTAACCAAAATCATCACAAACAAAGTGCGAAAGAAAAATAAATGCGAAAGCGATAATAAGAAAAGAACACACCGAATTTATAGTGGTTCGGTCAAACCTTGACCTACATCCACTCCTTGGAGGCTCCCTACAAGTATTGCACTAAAATCGTGACTCTCCTTTAGGCCCCACAGTTAGGCAGAGAAGCCCTTACAAAATCACTTCCACCTTCCCCGGTGCGGCGGAGTCGCCGGGTCCTTTGACACCAAAGAGATCTTCTTCTTTGGTGAACTTACCTCGAGATAAGCCTTGAATCCGATGGTACTAAGGTGAGAGTTCGCCGGAGCAACCGTGTGGAATGCCCTCCATACTCCCTTGAGTTCCCCCCCTCACAGGATCTTCTCCCTCTCAAACTCCACCCTTTCCTCTCTCCCTTTCAAGCTCTCTCTTCAAGTTTCCCCCACAAGAACGAAGCTACAATGGCTGCCAAAGACACTTACAAAGTGCCTTGTCATAGCTTAAATAGAAGAGCTAAAAACGAGCTCATTAATGCAAGTTGCCGACATTATCGTCCAGGACGATAGACATATCGTCCTGGCTGATTAGTTCAAATATGAGGAAAATCGTCCTAAATATCGCCCTGAAATGAAGCTAAACGATGTCTAATCGTCCCGGACGATCTTGCGATCGGCCCGGACGAAATCACAATTAATTGCTTTCCAAAATTGCCATAGAAATTTTGGAAAAATTGTCCTGGATCGTCTTGGCCGATATTTTATAGTCCAGGCCGATCCACCAGGCCGATTTCTAAAAATAAGAATTTCCTAGGTAGATATGGCGGTAGATTCTTTCTGAATTGAGCCTATCGTCCTGGCCGATACAAAATCGTCCAGGACGATGTGTTTTGCATAATGATGGCTACTTTAATGAGGATGCCCTAATTAGGGTTTCTGCTTTTGAACAGATCATCCCGGCCGATATAAATATCATCCAGGATAATGTTATCAAAAACAGTAAACTCTAGGGAACAGTCAGAAACTCTTATACGTTACAAAGCATCAGAAGACACAACAAATACTATAGACTCAAGAAAGGAAAAAGTGTACAAACTGACTCAGACCTAGTCTACCCAATCTTGAGCTGATTCAAAATTGCAGTCCGATCGTGTGAATCTGAAATGTTAGTAGAAAGCAGTCATAAAGGAAAAGAATGTTGTTATCATCAAAATCATAAGTCATAGATCAGCAACAAATTTAGCATCCTTCAATTGCAAATCCAGAATTTGTTTCTTTAGCTCATCTTTAAATTGATTTAAGTCTTTATACTTTGCTCTACTCCAATGAAACAAAGCCTTTAGAGATCAATTCATCTTCTGATTCAGAATTTTAGGAAGTTCTTCAATAGATTTTCTCCTCCATGCATCTCTAACCACTTCCGTTGAAGCTGGAATTGAGGCCCATATATCTTCAAACTTGATATTCTTCTTACACGGCAAGTTGAACTCCAATAATTTCAACAAAATCGGCAATGGTTCGATGCAACTCTAGCCAAATTCCTAACCACCAAACGGTGAGAAGTGTTCAAAGTTGCTAAATTTATAAGAAATCTATCTAACTTCTCAAGGTTCCTGTCAACCCCCTTCTTATTGTTGCACCAAGTGTACTTGGGTCCAATACACCAAACCTCACGTAAATCATTACATGTTATAAAGGATTTCATCTCCTTAGGTCCAAGGGAATAAACAAATATTTTATCTCCCTATTTTTCCTCCCAAGATATTAAGCAATTAAAGTCTCTACCCACTACCATAGGAATATCTTTAGACACATGATATTCCAATCTCTCCCCTAGAGACCTCCTCTTATAAACATCTCTGCTCCCATATACAGCAACAATTTTCCACTTTCCTTTGTTAATAACATCTAACTCCCCTACTACAAGTTAGGAAGAAGATTCCAAGATATTGAATGAAGCCATATTAAGATTCCTTATCACTATAATGCCACAAGACAAACCTTTAGATGGAGCATGAAAAAAGTCCCAATCACTCCCTACCAGCAAATTAACATCTCTCCTATCAATAGAAGACTACTTGGTTTCAAGCAAACAAAGAAAGAACACCCCATGGTCCTTTATAAATCCCTTTAGGTAAAGAGAAGCATTACTTTTCCTAGTCTACTACAATTCCAAAATCCTATGAATGACATTATTGCATAATAGGGGAAGAGTTCCCCAACTTATCCTTCGATTCTCCTTCCAATGTTCTTTTCCTTGGAACCAATTTAATAGGTCCCAATCCTTTGAGCTGCTTTTTACCTTTTTTCTTCACATTAGATGAACCATCACCCAAGATGCCCACTTGAACGGCCTTTATTTCATTTTTCAACCTCCAAGATATTATCTACATTTTCAGCTCTAGGTAACGAAGCATTAGGAGACTCCAGTACATTAGTGTTTAGCCATTCCCCTTCCTTAACCAATTGACACAAGACATTAAATTTATTATCATTATTAGGAGTACAAGTAGAATTTGAAACAACATTCCTTCTTTAACCAGACGAATCATTCCCTATGTCTCGAACATCATTACAAGGAGGGAAGGAATTTACCTCAAGATGTAGTTCTTCAATCGTAGAGGCTGTTACCACATTAACATCTTCATTTTGTTTTCTTGTAGCATTCCCATCTACCTTCATTCCTTGAATTTTCCCAGCAACTCCATCTTCCTTCACACTCAAAGACTTGTTAGCTTCCTTCATTCCAAGTCTAGTTCAAGTATTTTTGAATTTCTAATTCCTGAATTTCTCTTCCCATAATCCACATGAATCCAAGGTCCATAGCGTCTTTATCAACCTCATTGTCTCCTTCCCATGATCTGGTATTTGAGTTAGGCTTATTTGAAATAGCATCACCTTCATTGGAACTTCTATTTTGATTAGTAACCAAGCTATTTTCTTAACCGACATTTGTACAACTAATCTTCAAATGCCCCATATTTCCACAGTTGAAACAAAAATAAAAAACTCTCTCATATTCAATCTTATGGTAGAATTTGTTAGAAATTCCCTCCACCCAAACACCTAATGGAAATTTATTCTTGAGCTTTATTCTAATAAATTTTTTGGCAAACTCCCTTCTCCCTCATTGAAACATATTTTCATCAATTAACAACGAATTTCCAATCTTTGATGCAATTCTACAGATATTAAGTTCATCCTAAAACTGTAATGGGAGATTAGGCATCCTGATCCAGGCAGGAGCCGTTAAACCTTTTAAAGAAGTAGGCTAGAATACAGGAGTCCATTTGTCCAAACCAGTGATATGCCCATTCACATACCAAGGTCCGCTAGAAAGAACATATTCAAGAGCCTTTGGGTCTTCAAATGCACATAATACCCTTCCCCTTCCAAGTAAAGTCGTATGTAATTTTCCAAATTGAATCCTTTGCCTCTTTAACTCCACCCCAATAGGATGGTATGGCACAAATTCTCCAAACACTTTCACCACTAAAAATTTGAGTAATTTGTTTGTATTTTCTACCTCATTTGCATATGAAGCTTCACTGCCCCATCTTTAGATAAACAGTCTCCAAAAATCAAAATCAACTTTTTTAAAATTATTTCTTTTATTCCAGGCATTGGCTATCACCTTGCTATATTGGGGATGAATATTAGAAATCAAATTTTCAACATCTTTGAAATTGCCATATCAACAGAAATGCACTTGCATACGATTTTCAAATCAACATCAAAATAATGCACACCATCAGTTCCCCTCATTACAGATGACTTCTCTATAGCTACAGCTTCTGAAACTTGAATAGAGTTTGAACCTCCACAACCAGAATCTTCATTTCCCATTCAAACCGAGACATCAGAACTTTCAACACAACCATATCAATTTTAATTCCAGAAAACTGAGAATCACCATTAGAGGAATGGAGATCAAATTTTACTTCTCTTTCAATACTAGACAGATTCTGGAATTTATCCGAGACATCCATCATCACCTTCTTACCCTTACCAATGAAATCCATCTATTCTTTTGGCTGAAGTAATCCACCCTCATTAATAACCAGGTGTAAAGCAGATTTAAACCTTGACTTGGCTTTATGATCAAACACCATGTTTGCTTCACTGAAAGCAGGAGGAGATGAACCATGATTGGGGCATGGAAGAATACAAATTGCATTTGACGATGAATGATGACCATCACTAGTGTCGGAGGATGGAGGCCGTCGGCCCTCCACCGTCATCGGCAGAAAGCATTTTGCGGGAAATAAAAAATTCAAAACAAAGTTTTTTCTCTCTATAGAAAATATGGGACTCTCTCTAAGTGTCATTTTATTTACAACCTAGAATTTGCTGAAAAGTAAAGTGGCTAAGTACCACTGAAAAAAACATATATTCTAATCTTAAGACTTACACAAATGATTTTGAAATGGTATATCTCTTTCTTTTATTCGCTCCTTTGTCTTCTTCCTAGACTTCTTTCCTTCTACGACCTCTTTAAATTTTCTGAGTCAAATATCCAAATAAAAAGAAACACATCCCTAAAAGGGATATTTTATTTTCTCTTTGGATATTAAACTCATCCTAACTCAGCTTTCCAAATAGAAGAGAATATTTGCCTAAGGGATATTCTCTTCTCTTTGGATTCCAAGTTGGATGTGAAATCCCTCTTTCAAGTTACTTTCACATTACAACTCTTTTTTTAAATATATTTAAATTACATTTCAAAAAAGAAAAATCTAGACCACCTACAAGGTTATCCTAAATAGTTATAATAAAATCATCCCAAGCAATTATATATTTGCATTTAAATTAATTTCACCAACCACACTTGGCCATGCTCTTAGGGGGCTTAGTATTTTGCACCCATAAGAAATTTATGTCCATTTAAATCTTTAATCCCCCCCCCCTTTAATTTAGTCCAGCATAAGCATGGCCACCTACATAAAATTTTGTAAGCATCCAAATCATTCCTAATCTAGGGGTAATCTATTGCCTATCATATCAATTCTCAAATTAAAGGAGTAAGTAAATAAACAAATATATCAACCATTACAATCAACATGTAGTAAAAATCACAAGAGAGTCTGTCATATAGAAGCAAGAAAGTAAACATCAGCCTAACCTAAAGCTAGAATCAGTTATCATAATAAACAAATTTAAGTGTATGCAGTAGGTTGTATGGTTTGGATATATCCTAAGTTAATTATGAATTGAAGTTTTCTAATTGAATAGATTTAATTTGTTAAAAGTCCAAGGGAAATGTTTGCTCGAGTTTAAATTTTAGTGTATTTATTATCTTGAAATTTATTTTAAGTTAAGTTTTAATTGTTAAAGTTGATTTTTAAGATTAGGTTATTTAAGGTATTTTAATTAACAATTTTTTAATTCTTAATTTATTTAATTTAATGATTTATTAAATTTTTAATGGTTGATTTAAAGTTTTGATGATTTGTTTATTTTTAAATGACTTATTGAAACTTTAATTGATTTATTAAATTATTAATGATTTATTAAATTCTTGAGGATTTTATTTGATTTTTTAAATTTATTTTTTTAATTATTTTTATTATTCAATTGATTATAATTTGTTATTAAACCTCTTTTTTTTAATTTTATTTTGGATTTATTTGTTTAATTTATTATAAATTTTTATTAGTGTTCAATTTTTTTATTTAAATATTTAATAATGATTTTTATTTTATTTTAATTTTTATGTTTAACTTTTATATTTGAGATTTTTATGTTTTCTAAATTTTAAAGAGAATTTTAATGATTGTTTGATTATTATTTAGGATTGATTTCATTTAGGTTAAATGTATTCACTAATCCTAAAGTGAGGTGTCATTAAGTTTTCTATGTTTTATGTTTTCTTTTCCAAAGGGTGCATGCATCCTAAATCTAAGTTCTCTAAGACCCATCCTTAATTTTTGTCATGAAGTGTTACTAATGTTTTATGGGATGAAAAGTATTGTTACTAACCCTTTGAGTATACGCGTGACTGTAAATGGATTTTGGTTTATAAACAATAAAACAAAATCTAAATAGCTAAACAAAAATAACTTGCAATTAATTTTGAATTTAAAATGTATAAAAAATAATACTAAGGTTTCTATAGGGCCCTATGGTTGGAAATCCGCAAAATCACATCAAGGTTTTTGGGCCTTAATGTTTATCTAACTTCTAGAATACTTAGTGTATCGGAGTCAACGTTTGGTATTTTCACCCATAGTATCTCTACCTAGTTAGATAGAGGTGATTGACGGCTTTGTCCCTTTTCCCTTTTGTTCATTTGATCGACATTGTTCCTCGCAGTTCACACAAGCAATGATAATAAAAAGGTATTAGAGGCAAATTTAATAATTAAAAATGAAATAAATTAAAAAATATTTAAATTAAAATGTACTTTTTTTTGGGCTTGGATGCTAGTTTGTTGGTTTTGCTTTTTGAACCACTTACTTTTTAAAGCATACTTTAAATTTTTCCAACATTCACCCTGAGGCACAAGAAAGGGGAAGAAGTAGAAGAGAGCTAGCAGTAGAGGGAGAAAAAGAGATCTTACTTTCAATATTTTCATTTTCTAGTAAACACCCAACAAAACCACTCTCCAACACCAACACCTTTCACCCTTCAACATAAACTTTCACTTTTTATTCTTTGACGCATTTCATTTTCCCAACCAAAACACTTCCCAACACATACTTTTCTAACTTACCCTTTCATTTTAAAACATACAATCTACACTTCCCACTTTTCACAGACCTCAAGTTTCACTTTTCAACATACACACACAATTCACTCCAACATACCATACACTTCAATATTACACTTTAGACATCTCATATTTCAAAGCATACACCTTTCATCTTCCAAAGATCACATAATCACATTACTTTTTACATAAACAATTTCCACCATTCCAAAACACACAAAAGCTTACTTAGATATAAACTCCACATCACCACTTTCCAAAACACAAGCAATTTCCATCTTTCAATGCACACACGTGAGTCTCCTTTTCTTACCAAACCAAACACTTTGCTTTTCAACTTCCTCACACAAAACTCTTTCAACATACACTTCTCACACAAAACACTTTCACTTCTCAAAACCATACATCATCAACTTTCAAACATACACTTTTCCCTTTCAACATACATTCTACTTTTCAACCTTTCACAAAAAAATATCAATTGAACCCTTCAAATCATATGTCTATTAAAACATTTTATCTTTTAAAGCCCTAACAACTCACCCTTCATCTTTTTCATGTAACACCCTTTGAAAACAATCACTCAACAAAACACTTTACTTTTCAAAATCCACAATTTTCAACTCTACCAAAATTCTCAACCTTTCCTTCTCTTGACAACAACTTGCTTCTCGTCATGAAAATAAAGCAAAATTCCACCATTTTCCTTTTCCAAAAAACACCAAATGAGACTACTCATGTTACAAATACATAGAATAAGCCACTAGAACTCTCACATGCATGAACATAGAGCACAACAAAATACACAAAATCCTTCAACTTGATTTGTAAAACCAAAATCTTTCCAAAAGTATTTAACAAATCCTCTCTCCAACCCCCACATGAGAATATGAAAATCACCTTGCTCACCTCCAATGAACCAGGACTCAACCTGAATATCAATGGAAGATTGAATGGAATAAAATAGTTGGAACAAACTTCTTTCCAATATCCTTCAAAGAGACACACATAAGGCTTATTAGCGAAGAATGATGACACAAAGCTTCATATGTCTCTAAAATGACAAAAGATGTATTCAAGATTTAAATATAGAAAACAAGATAGCAACAACTCCAACCACCATCCAATAAGCAATGTGTAAATATAGAAAATATTCATCTCCTTTCCTTCTCATGCATTGCTTTAGTTAAGATTTGGAATAAATTTATTCATTAATCCTTAATCTTTAAATAAATGGATAAAAGAAATAACTCAAATACTCCTTGAATGCACATTTTTAATGAAGAAGCTCAAAAATGATGGCTTTCAAATTTCTGAAGAAAAAGATTCCATAATCTCCAATTCTAATATATAACCACTAATTCTCCAAGGTTATGTAAGGAAGAAACAAGAAAATATAACCAATCAAAATGAAACGGGTCTAGTCACTCACCCTCCAAGGTAATAGCAAGTTTATGTCTATATGCACATTCTAACAAGCCTTCACATCTAGATCTCCCTCATTCTTCAAGAAACAACCCATTAATGGTTATCTTTCAATGATTGATTAAAAGGAATCCAAGCATTTAAAAAAAAAAATTCAAGGTACCATCTCAAAATACTTAAAATGGGGATAAAATTCACGAGGAGAGGAAGCTTTAATACCTGCATGTGAAAGAAGAATTAATTGAGTGGGGCATATATAGATTCCAGTCGAATACCCATCACCCTAAATATAGATCGAATGAGAAGGACCAAACACCTACTTTGATCTAAAAGGATTGAGGTGTTAATGGGGTTACTGGCTCAAGTCTTTCATGTGAGAGAGTTAGATGGACTAGGACAGGAAACATTTAGGGTAGGCGATGGATAGAGTGATGTCCATACTTGGGAGGTGCAAATGGAGAGGGAAAGGGGTTTCTCCCTTCTTACAAATAGAAAGGAGGCACGCTAGGGCCTTCATCCCTCTTATGAGTAGAGAGGAGGTTGGTTGGGGTCTTCAGCCCTCTTACAAACTAGGAGAGCAATAGGAGAAGGGGTGGTTTCCACCTGGGTCTTCTCATATGAGAGAGATCAATAGCGTTAGGCATGACATGGGAGTGTTCAATTCTAGCTTCCTAATTGGGAGAGCGGGGAAAGGCTTTTGAAATAATAAGGAAGTGGGGTTCAGTTCAACCAGCCTTGACCACATCTCTCTCTTCCTTATCTTAATTTAAATCAATGGTTGATATTGATTCATATTTTAAAGGACTTAAGGATTGATTTAAAAATAATTTGAGATAATTATTTTAATCATAGTTATAATCAATTCAATCAAATTAAATTAACTTAATATCAAGTTTAATTAATATTTATTTTGGTTTTATTTTATTATCTTTAATAGGTTCAATTTAATCAATTTTCCCTAATTAATATTGATTTGATTCTAATAGGTTTGAGATAAGTTTAATTTTGAATTTAATCAAAGCCATAATTTGTTAAATTAAATTTGCACTAAGTCAACTTTATCTGAATTAGTGGTGATTAGGTCGAGTTAGGAGGTTGAGTCAATGCTACGTCAGTGGGTATCTGCCTAAGGGAAACTCTATAGAAATGATATATATACTAAGCTGCAAAGACCTAGGTACTAGATATTGATTCCATGAAAATTGACCTCGAATAATGAGGTCGACATTTTTGTTCATTATAATTATTTTCTCTGCTATTTTTGATATTTTTTTATTTGTAACCATTTTATTTTATTTTTCATGTATAATTTTGTGATTTATCTCTAATCAAGACACACAAATCACTTTTCACATTATATTTTCATAAGAGAATCAATTAACTTCTCTTAATTTTCATAAAGAAAATATTACATCTTTTTTACCTAAAAATTTTAAGTAATTGGAGATTGACTTTTATAAATTACTAAAGGAAAGAAATTAAGGATTATGTCTCTCCTTGTCATTTCCTTAATCAGACTATTGCACTTTTGAATTAAAAAATATATCAATTTAAGAATTAGACTTTGAAATTAAATATTTTTTATCATCCTACATTTCTTCTATCTCATAGGAATCTTTTGCTAGCTGATGAATCCACTTCATAAATTTCTAATCAAGCTATTTATTTTTATCAATCGATTGGTTTTTCTTTGAGTCTTTAAAGATTAAGAAATGAAGTTAAATTACAAAAATGAAAAGATGCACAAAAAGGGCCCAAAAAGAAAAATGTGCAATATACATTAAAATTGAAAGATGAACAAAAGTGTATAAAAAAAGATACGAAGTGCACCAAAAACTAATAAAAAGCCACAAAATGAGCTCACAATAAGTCAACTTACTTTCTTGTATTTTTTTAAAATCTTAAAAAATCTATGTGTCAAATAATACTTTTGATACTTGAGTTTAAAATTATGACTCCTGACTCACCATTTTTTCATTGATATTCTATTAGATATATTTCATGTAACAAGAAAAAGATAATTTTTCTTCTCTAATTTTTTTCCATATTACATTTTTTATTTAAAAAGGACTTTAATCTGTAAGGAGAGGGTAGATGAAATTCAAATTTACAACCTTTTTGGATCTTAGTGCGGTGAATTCATTTCTTGTTAAAATAAATATTTAACTTTCTCATTTTGAGAAAATTTACATAAATTAATTAATTCTACTTAAACATCACCATCACCACCACCTCCACTTGATCAGTGCTCGTATGTTGTTTAATGTGCTTTCTTCTGACTTATTTTTTTATGTGCTCCTTTTCTTTTTGATAATGTCAAAGGGGGAGAATGTTTTTGACTGGTTGTATTTGTGTTTAAGCTATATATGTTCATCTTGTAATTTCATTAGTTTCTTTATTATTTTAGGTTATAAAAGTTTTTATTTTATTTTTTGTTTGTTTATATATTAAAAAAAAACTTGTTTTATTATCCCTATTTTAATATAGTTATCTTAGTGAGGGAGAGATTAGGAGAAAATAACTTTAATTTTACAAATTCAACCATTAATGTTTTCCATCATAAAAAAGAGGGAGTTTATTACAACTCAAGCTTACGAGTTTATATTTTTTATGATAACAAACATTGTGGCTCACATTCTTATGTCAACTTGTATTTGCAAGATATATTTGCTTGTGTGTATACTAACATTTTAAAAATGCCATGCACCATCAAACAAAGATTCAAGGCTGAAGATTAGGTAGAATATATTATGTTGTAACAATTTTTGTAATAACCATTGATGTATTTTTTTAATTCTAGTTAAGTCATGTAATAGTGCATGCTTTTTTGGTGATCATGCACACACGTACAAACTCATGAGGAGTGAGATTGAGTCAAAATCTAAAGTTTAATTTTTGAACTAATCATAATATATGATCAATTAATCGAACAGATTGTACTAGATGATTTGGATTTCCTAGGACGATCAGTTATGATCATAAAAAATTGTTGCCAATCATAATTTAGGCAAGATTTTGAATCATCCAAGATGTTCTACACCATACTAGATGATTTATGAAAATTATGCCAAAATTAATCATTATATAAGTCAATTAAATCTAGTTAATTTTAATATTTTAATTGCACTATATAATTTGGATCATATTGTATGATCAGATGAGAAAAATTTTGGTCATCCCATATTTCATCTTGAATGAACTGTATTTCGATTGAACTAATC
Organism: Dendrobium officinale; assembly: GCA_019514585.1. Classification (NCBI taxonomy): domain Eukaryota; kingdom Viridiplantae; phylum Streptophyta; class Magnoliopsida; order Asparagales; family Orchidaceae; genus Dendrobium; species Dendrobium officinale. The sequence goes on from CM033686.1 coordinate 38,317,969, forward strand.
TTCTTGGATGATCTAAATATCATACTAGATGGTTTGTACAAATTTGAATTGGTCATACTGGACTATTATTTAAAGATCATTCAGGACTATTAGGTCAATTTATGCATATCGTACTGGATGATTATGTGATCATACTGGATAATGATTTTCAGTAGAATTGAATTTTTAAGGTTTTTAATGGCCTCTATTTAAGCTTTATCAAAGCATTTGGTAAGTGTTTTTAGCAGCCATTATGTCTTCATTCTTTTGGAGAAAACTTGAAGAGAGACATTGAAAGAGAGAGTGGAAAGGGTGAAGTTTGAGAGGGAGAAGATCCTTGGAGGGGGTTTCGAGGGAGTGTGGAGGGACTTTTACACGGTTGCTCAGGAAGGCTTGCACCTTAGTTCCATCATATTTAAGGTAAATCTTGAGGGATGTTTTGGGAAGAAGAAGATCTATTTAGTGTTAAAGTATCGGGCTACTCTGTCGCTGTGGGGAAGGTGAAGTGATTTTATAAGGGCTTCTTCGCCTAGTTGTGGGGGATAAAGGAGAGTCATGAAAGGTTTAGTGTAATACTCGAAGGTGTTGCAACTCGGGCTTCCGAGTTTATGATCTTGATGATAACAAATAATATTTATTAATCTTTTATTTTTCCTAGTATTTGTAGTGCATGTTTCTTTCTATGTTGACTAATATTTCAGGTACACCATACATCGTTCTTTGAAGTTTTAAGGCTCAAGATTGTGCAGAATTGATTGTATTAAATGAGTCTGTAACTTTCTTTTCTTGAGTCAAGCCTTATAATGATGTATGTACGACCTGTATCGTACTATACGATCTAGTGTAACAGAAATAAAATAAAATATTTTATTTTCCTGAAAAAATATTTTTAAAAGATAACTAATCGTACTGTATGACCACCAAATCGTACTGTACGATCTGTTATAATTAGAAAGCCCGTCGTCCATTAAATTAGGCAAAAATTTGAATTTGAAAAGTTGTTCTAATCGTACTGTACAATCATGATCGTACTGTACCATATTTAAAACATTACCTAATTTAAATCTGTGATTATTCAATCAAAGCTGCTTAATTTTGATATTTTGATTGTACTATATGAACTGGATCGTATTGTACGATCAACAGTCAATTCTGGCCATCCCATGCTTCGACTTGGACAAACTGCACTTTTATTGAACTGTTCGTACAGCACATCGTACAGGACATCATATGGTACGAACTTTAATTGAACTGTTCATACAATACTAACTGGACATTGTACAGTACTAACAGGTCAATTTCTGCACATCGTACTGGATGATATTGCATTCGTACGGTACGATATTTGACGTCCGAATTGAGTTTTTTTAAGGGTTTTTTGAGCCCTCTATTTAAGCACTCTCATAAGACTTTGTAAGTGTCTTTTTGGTAGCCATTGTAGCTTAATTTTTCTAGAGAAAACTTGAAGAGAGGACTTGAAAGGGAGAGAGGAAAGGGTGGAGTTTGAGAGAGGGAGAAGAACCTTGGTGGGGGTTTCAAGGGAGTGTGAAGGAGATTTCACTCAGTTGCTCCGGTGAGCTTGCACATCAGTACCATCGGATTCAAGGTTCGTCTTGAAGGAAGTTTTAGGAAGAAGAAGATCTCGTTAGTGTCAAAGGACCCGACTCCTCCGCCTCACCGGGGAATGTGGAAGTGATTGTGTAAGGGCTTCTCCGCCTAGCTGTGGGGGCTAAAGGAGTATCACTAAAGATTTAGTGTAATACTCGAAGGGTGCCTCCGGGGAGTGGACGTATGTCATGGTTTGACCGTACACTATAAATCGATGTTTTCTTTCCTTATTATGTACGCACTTTATTCCCGCATTCATTTTTATTGTGATTAATTGCATGGGTGAAATTGATTATCTATCTTTTTATTGTGAATGAAATTCGCTTCCGCATAGAGTTATAAAAAGATTTTTTTTTCATTAAAGAAGTTATTAAAATATCAATTTCATGCCCTTCTTAACGCATCTAGCAATTTCAGAAGGGTGCCTCCAGGGAGTGGAAGTAGGTAAGGTTGGACCAAACCACTATGAATATGGTGTGTTCTTTCCTTTATTATTTTCACATTTATTTTTCTTGCGATTAATTATATGGGTGAAACCATTGATTTATCTTTTTATTGTGAATATAATTCACCTCCGCATCATGTTATTAAAAGATTTTTCTTCATCATTAATTTTTCTTTTAAATATCCAATTCACCTCTTCTTGGTTAGCCCCTAGATTAGTTCTTTAAGGTTTCATAACCCTCATGATCTTTCACTGGGATTACTAGATCATTCCTCCACTACACCTAATTTTTTTAATATCTCAATTTTTCTTTTTGTCAGGGATGAAATGAGAAAAAAGATATTCTTCATTAGGATCTTCTCACACACCGACATTAACACATAAAGCATAAGTAAGAGAATAACATCCTAAGCCTATATATGTGTTGAAAACCTGGATTTAAGGATTATAATTTTGATGATAGCAAACATTTATGGCATTTCTATTTCACTACTTTTTCCCTGCCTACTACTGTTTCAGGTCCACAAGGTAAAGTGTAAATAAAGCCAGCTCAAGATTGGTAGATTATGATTGAGTCAGTCTGTAAATGTAATTATAGTGTTTTTATCTTTTTTAAAGTCAAATATAATAAGGTGGTTCCTGATGCTAAGTAACCTTGCACACATATACTCAGGGGGAGAAATTTTGTAGGCTTAAGAGTTTTTTCTATTTTTAATCACATCATATAAGATGATCCAATAAAATGTCATGGATGATATGTTAAAATAAAAAAGCCTAGTTAGGGCATCCATATTAAGTCAGCCTCATTAAGCAAATCATCTTGAACAATATACACATCGTCCAGGATGATATGCTCAAATTAGAAAATCTTAGTCACCAAACTCATTTAGGAAAGATTTTATTAAAAGGATTTTACTCTAATTTATAGGATGATCCCATATCATCTTGGAAGATTTATTAAAATCTTTCCTAAACTAGTCAGGTGATTAAGAAAAGAAATTAAGGTTTGATTGATTGATCATATCATCTTGGAAGATCACAAGATCATCCTGGACGATCAATTAGAAAAAAACTTAATTTTCACATAAATCACAGGACGACTAGAATGATTTGTTGGACGATCAATTGAATTTCTTCATCATCTAGGTGAATCTTCTGGACTACCAAAATGATATGTTGGGTGATAATCCTTGATTTTGAACTAATCATACATGACAATCCAAGAATCATCTTGGATTATTAGTTATATTTCCTCATTATCCAACATGTATGTTCTGGACAAATAGAATGATGTGTTAAACAATATTTATGGTTTTGAACTAATCATATAGGATGATTTCTACATTGTCTTGGACAATCAGAACAAATATGGTTTCTAATAGTACAGCCCACCCAGATCGTCATAGCTGAAAGGGCTAAAAATACATTGATCGTATAGGATAATCTGTCGATTGTCCTGGATGATATTTGATGGAAAGTTGCAAATTAGGGTAATTTTTAACCTCTTTTATATAATATTTCTTATTTATTCAAAAAGGGATCTTTTGCTGGTGTCCTAACCTGAGAGAGCCAAGAGAAGGAGAGGGAGAGCTTGGGAGAAAGAGAGAGGATCTTGTGAGGGGGAGTTTTTGAGGGGTTAATAAAGGTTTCTCCAAGAAAGGATTTAGGTCATCTTCTATAGTCATCATCCCTGGTTCCTTTATGGCTCTAGGGAGTTCATCATCTATACAAGATCAAGGTTCTTTGCATGCTTTAGGAGGAAGCAAAAGGAGTGAAGGTTCTATGTCTGCTTTAGGAGGAAGCAAAAGGAGTCTGGGTACTCTGCCTCATTGGGATCAATGAAAAGGGGTTTATAAAGGCTTCTCTGCCTTAATATGGGAGAAAAAGAAGAGTCATTGTCATTTTAGTGTAATACCTCGAGGAGAGGCTCCAGGGAGTGGACGTAGGTCAAGTTGACCAAATTATTTAAAATATGGTGTGTTCTTTCTAATTATGTTTCTGCATTTTAATTTCCACACTTTGTTTTCAAGTGCATGATTGCATGATTTAATGTTTAAAACTACCAACTCACCCCCCCTCCCTCTTGGTTAGCCTCAGGCTAATTCATAAGGGCTTAACAACCCTAACAAACTTTTAAGTGGTATCAGAGCGTGATTCATAAAATCAAGTTTTAGACAACTTTTAAATTTTCATCCATGGCTAACTTTGGTAATAGAAACACCACTTAAGATTATTCAATTACTAGACCACATCTTTTTGATAATATACCTTTTGATTTCTAGAAAACTCATATGTCCTTGTTTTTATAATATATAGATTATTGCATGAGGATGCTTGTTAAATAAGAATATTTTATACCAACACATGAATTCAATGGAATTAAAATTAAACTTCTTTTTACTTAATAGACTTTAGATAATAAGGATCTAACACAACTTAATGCAAAATATTTAAACTATTTTTTCTCTACATTGAAATATGAAGATTATATGCGTATTTCAACTTGTACTGTTGGTAAAGAAATTTTTAATAAATTATGTATCACTTATAAAGGCACAACTGAGGTTAAACAATTTAGATTGAATATCTTGCTTCATGACTATGAACTCTTTTGCATAAAACCTAGTGAGTCAATATCTGAAATGTATGTTAGGTTTAAACAAATTTTCATCTCCCTACATGCCTTTAGAAGAGAACTCACTAACTATTAAAAATTTAACAAAATCTTGAGTTCTTTACTCTTTTCCAATGATGCTAAGTTAACTGCCATCATTGAATCTGAGGATTTGAATACTTATTCTATTGATAATTTACTCTGATCACTCATTACTTATGAGCGAAGAGTGAACCAAAGCAACTTGATATAGGTGAGAAAAAAAAAGGAGAAAATTATGGTGCTAAAGGCTAATGATATGGATACTGATTATTTCAGATCTAAAAGTGATGATGTTGCCTTAATCACTAGGAAATTCAAAAGCTTTCTAAGAAAGAAATAAAAACACCATCATAAATGGAACAAAGGTAAGAGTAGCAAGAATTTTAAAGATTCTTCTGATATGGTTTGCTTTGAATACAGGAAGCCTGGATATATAAAATCTTATTGTCCTATACTTAAGGATCACCTAAGCAAGGAGATGGGTGAGGACAGGAAGGACAAGAAGTGGATTCAAAAGGATTTCTAGGTGGATTCTACATCTGACTTCTCTGAGATTGAAGCTAAAGAGGACACTACAAACTTGTGTTTGATGGCATATGAACATCTTGGTCATTCTAACCAAGAAGAGGTATGCAAACTATCATACAATCAGTTGCTTAAAGTTTCTGAGAAAATTCATTCATCTTATGGGAAACTTAAGAAATCGCATGCTAGCCTGAAATTGAAATTTTTAAACTTGCAAAAAAAGCATGAAGTTTTGCTTAAAGATCATTCTAAAATGGATAACAATCATATATCATTACTTGATGAATTTGATCAGTTAAATAAAAAATAATCTAATTTAATAATTGAGCATGATTCATTGAAAGCAACTCACACTGAACATAAAAATGATTTAAAAATATTTATGGATGAATCTAAGAGTAGGGAGCATATTTGAAAGTTGATAATGTTTTTTTAGAAAGTGCTAACTCAATTTTTAAAGATGAATTGAAAGAACTTGAGGAAAATAGGATTCCACCCACACCTAAATAATTTTGAAATCCAGATCCAAAGACAAAAGTTTTGATACCTAGGAATAGGCACTATAACCCAAATAGATTAGTGAACCCTTTTCCTGGTGTAAGATATTTTTCATGTGGCATGCTAGGACACATCTCCCACACTTGAACCATTCACCATAGTACAAATTGGGTGTGGAAACCCAAATTACCTGATCTGTAATATAACACATATGCATTGTATTCTTCTTTCCATATGAAGGGATAGAAACTTATTTGGGTTCCTAAAACTAATGTTTGATGATTTTGTAGGTGTGCTCTCACACAACACCTCATGAGAGCATGTGGTACTAGATAGCTGATGCTCATGACACATGACTGGAGATGCCAATAAATTAATTTTACTGGAGGTTAGGGATAGAGGTAAGGTTACTCTTAGAGACAACGCAATTAGGAAAGTGGTGGGTGCAAGTATAATAGGAAACTCTAAGAACCTTTTTTTTTTAAATGTTTTACTTATTGATGGCTTAAAATACAACTTGTTCAGCATCAATCAGCTTTGTGATAAGGGCTTTATCATAATTTTTTTTTCAAACACATGCATCATAAGCTTGAATAATAACTTCATTTTGTAGGGAAAAAAGATTAATAACATTTACATACTTTATTTAAATAATATTAAATGTTTTATATATTTCTATTTAAAAACTATTGCTGATGAGTCATGATTATGACATAGGAGGTTATGTCATGCTATCATGAAAACACTTTGAAAAGTTACTCAAAAAGACTTAGTGAGAGGAATCCCCAAGCTTAAGTTTACTAAGGACCACCTGTGTGATGCCTGTAAACTAGGGAAACGAGTCAAATCTTCTTTTCATTCCATTAAGGACGTTAGCACCCCTAAAACTTTAGAAGTCCTTCACATAGATTTGTTTGGACCCATTTTCACTGCAAGCTTAGGGGAAAAAATCTATGGATTTGTTATAATCAATTACTACTTGAGATTTACTTGAATTAGATTTTTGTCACATAAAAGTGAATCTTTTGATGAATTTAAATCAATCTCCATTTGGACTCAGAAAAAGCTAGGTTGTGAGATCTTCACCATCCATAGTGACCATAAAGGAGAGTTTAAAAATGAGAGATTTGGAATCTTCTATGAGGATCAAGGGATTATTCACAACTTCTCAGCTCCTAAGACTCCTCAGTAGAATGGGGTAGCTAAAGGGAAGAATAGGACCTTAGTAGAAGCCTCTAGAGCCATGCTTGCTATGTATTAACTTCCAAAATACTTTTGGGCTGAAGCAATAAACACAACTTGTTATGTGTTTAATAGGATGAATGTTAAATCCAAACTAAATAAGACACCCTATATGGTCATTAAGGGTAGGACACCCAACCTTTCTCACCTCCTTACCTTTGGCAGTAAAGTTTTCATCTTAATAATGGGAAATCGATCTTAGGAAAATTTGACCCAAAAAATAATGGAGTGTTCTTAGGATATTCAAGTGCGAGAAAATCCTTTAGAGTGTTTAATAAGATGACATTGGTGGTGGATGAGACTACTTATTTAGTATTTGATGAATCTAATCCTAAAAAGTCTAGAGTTAAGGAAGAAGATGAAGTAGGAGAGATTACCCAAGGAGTAGAAATTGCAAATATGGAGAAAAGAGTAGAGCCTCAAAACACTAATGGAGTAGGTGAGATTACCCAAGGAGTAGAAATTACAAATATGGAGGAAAGAGTAGTACCTAAAAATACATTGCCTAGAGATTGGAGATATTCTTTAAGTCATCCTAAAGAATGGATCTTAGGAGATCCTTCTGAAGGTGTTAGAACTAGGCATGAACTTAGGAAGGAAGTAAATAATTCTGTCCTTATCTCAATGACTGAACCCACCAACATTAATCAAGCCCTTTCTGATGAATTCATGATCTTAGCTATGAAAGAAGAACTTAAGCAATTTATGAGTAATGATATATGTTAGAAATTGGGTAGGATTAGCAAAAACACCTAGAGAGAGAATGTCTGAGATTCTAGAGAGGGAAACCTCATCTTCTATTTTTTGAATTCTTGTTTTTTCGCGGTTTCTCCATGGACGGTGGAGTTGATGATGGATGATCGCCGGCTGTCTTCAACTGAGTTCATTGCTTCTTCACGACCATCTGTTACCATTCGTACCACTGGTAGAGCAACTAATAATCTTATGATCAGGGAAGGTACAAGAGCTCTGGTTCGCCAAGAAGTATCGTTTGAAGGTAAAGGGAAGAAAGTGCAATCTGATCATGTGGTGGGAAATTTCAAAGAAATCATTGATTTGAATGCTAATTTAGGTGTCTTTAATCATGATGCATCATTGTCTGCTGGGTTGGTTTTAAAAGTGAATAATTTTATGGGAAATCTTGAGGAGAATGGCGGCCGTAATATAACAACTAAACTGGAGACCATGGGAAATCATAAAGGAGATGATAAGATCAATTCTACGTCGGAACCTGAGATTAATGTAAATTTGGTTGGCAATGATGTCAGAGACAACAATAAAAATGGTATAAATGGGGATTTTATTAGAGCTTGGAAGAAACCTCAGTATATCAAGATTTCATTCAACTGGGATCAAGCAGAGATGTTGGATGACGGGATTGCAGTCAAACTTAATGCTGATATGAAACTCAAGAATGCATAAATTCTGAAGTATTCATTGGTGATTAAAGTTTTGGGAAACAAAGTGCCTTTTCCTGTCTGCAGTTTGGAGTTGAGGAGGCAGTGGAGCAAATATGGTAGTTTTCATATGACTACGATTGGTATGAACTGGATTCTATGTTCATTCAAGACTGCTGAAGCAATGGATGAAGTTTTGAATGGTGGTCCTTGGTATGTACAAATGGTCCCCTTTGTTCGATCCCAACTCTTTTAAAGGTATTTTCGCACCCGTCTGGATTAGATTTCCCTGGTTACCATTATATTGTTGGGACGAGGAGAATATTGCAAGAATTGCTTCGTGTATTGCGGTACCTATGTATATGGATGGGAACTCCTTTATATGGGGAAAATGAGAATTTACTCGTGTTTCTGTTAGAATTAATTTGGAAAATAAGCCACCTAATGGTATTTGGGTAGATGGAATAGCTGGAAGATTCTTTCAAAAAGTAGAATATGAGAAAATTGATTTGTTGTGTTATCAATGTGGTAAAGTGGGGCACGATAGAAAGGATTGTCCTGATGATGTGATGCATGGTATTAAAGATCAGACTGTGAAGAAGCAAAATATAGTAATAGAAAGAGATATGGTGGCTCCATCTGAAATCAAATCCTCTCTGCATAATTTTGAATATGGACTGTGGATTCATGTTCAATTTAAAAATAAAAGGTTTAAAAATGGAAGGGCTACTGGTGGAGGAAGGTTTGGTAATAATGTGAATGATGTGAAGGACAAGGGGGATAAAAACTGTGAAGTAGCTGTGTAGGAACCAATCTAAAGTAAGATGGCTGAGGTAGACACAGAGGTTGTTGATCAACTTCTCTTGGCTGAAGATAGAAGTCTAGATAAAGGGAAAGTTGATGGGGAGAAGAAGATGATTATTGTTGTAGAAAATAAATTTGATGTCTTGCTTGATGATATCGAAGAAGGAGAAGTTGAAATCATCTAGAGGTTGAAAAGTTACAGAATGCTGTTGCTGCTACTGTTAATCCAGATAAATTGGAAAGTGTTGTTTCTCATAACAGCAGTTTGGTTAAATTGAAGTTGGCCAAGGAGCTGTAGTCTTTGGGTCCCTTAGAGCCTGAACATAGAAAGAAAAAGAGGAATGGAAAGGGGAATGTATTAGACGGGGATGTTTCCCCTTTGATTATCTAAATGTATTCCTTGGTCTCTTGGAACTGTATTAGGGCTAGGAAGAAGTAGGCCTCATTGTATCTTAGGGACATTGGTAGGGATCATGATGTTTTTTTTTATTAGGTTGATTAAGACTAAGTTATCTAGTATTGATAGGAGGGATGTTGACTGCCTTATTGGGAGTGATTGGGTTTTTTTCCACTATCCTACTGTGGGTACCTCAGGGGGGTTTTACTTGGTCTGGAATAGGAAGGTGGTGTCTTTTGTGGTAGTTGAGAGTTCTTCTCAAGTGGTGGTTGGTGTACTTTCTACTCCTTCTATGGGGTTGTGGAGGGTGGCCACTATTTACGGGAGTAGATGTTGTAATGAGAGGAGTATTTGGAGCTTGCTTTAGAAGTGTATGTTGGGTACTATTCCATCTATTGTATGTGTGTGGGGGTGTGGGGGGGGGGGGGGGGGGGGGGGGGGGGGGGGGGGGGAGGAATCTTTAATTGTATTTTGAGTAAGGAGGAGAAGAAAGGTGGAAAGAGGTCCCTCTTTTCTAAAGGGCCCAGAGAGATGAGTGGTTTTATGACTAACTTGAATTTTTCATGATGTAGGGATCATTGGACCATGTTATACTTGGTGTAATAATAAAGAAGGAGCTTCCATGATTTGGGAGAGGCTGGATAGGTGCCTGGTGAATTCTGTAGCACTTCGAAAGTTCCCTTTAGCAAAAGTTAGACATCTTGCAAGGGTGGCGTTTGACCAAAGTCCAATTGTGTTCAAATTGGAGGAAAAATAGTTTAACAAGTCAAAAATTATCAAATTTGAAGACACTTGGAGATCTTACCCGACTGCTTGGAGTATTGTGTATCATTCTTGGAGGAAAACTGATTTTGGTGATGAGGTGGAGGTCCTACATAGGAAGCTTCGAAGAACTTTTAAAGCTTTATTCTTCTGGAATAAAAACAAGTGTAAAGATTTATGTCAGCTGAAATAATAATTAAAGAAGGAAATCCTGGAATTAGAAAATAAGGAAACCGCGTGTGAGGATTTCTCATTGGAAGATTTGTTTCTTCTTAGAAGCAAGGTTCGTGAACTTAATATCACGTTGAGAAGGCTTTCCACCTGGTGGAATCAAAGGGCAAAGGCAAGATGGCATGAGGAAGGGGATACCAATTCCAACTTTTTTCATAATTTTGCTTCAGCTAGGAGAAATGGAAATTGGGTGAGACAAATTAAAGATGCTACCAACCTATTGTTGGAGGAGGATGAACATATAGAGAAGGTGTTTATACAATTCTTTGAGGAGAAGTGGAAGTACAGAGAATGTAAAGTATCAGATTGGCCAATGATTTCCAAAAAATAGAAATTTGCTACTGCAGATGTAGATGTTGTGGCTGCTGATTTTTCTCTGGAAGAGTTTAGGGAATCGGTTTTCTGACAAGGTAATAATAAATCACCTGGTATGGATGGAGTGACATCTTCTTTTTATAAATATTATTGGAGCATAGTATGGGAAACTACTTGGAATGCTATCAGAAGTTTCTTTAATTATGAAATTATGAACAAGGAGAGGAAAGACACTTTAATTGTCTTATTCTCCGAAGTGAAGAATTCAATGTTGCCACCCAATTATAGGCCTATAAGCCTTTGCCAAACTAATTATAAGATATTTGCTACTATGTTGGTCAATAGATTGAAGAAATGTATGTCCAAGATGAAATCAGAGGAAAAAATGGCATTCATTCCAGGTAGATCAATGTCAGAACTTTGTCTATTGGCTCAGGAGATCTTTCATAAGTTTAAAACCTCTAAGAACAAGAAAGGTATGTTGGCTGTAAAGTTGGATATGGAGTTGGCATATGATAGTATGGGATGGTCGACACTTGACCAAATACTTAAATGGTATGGTTTCCACACTATTTTTTCTAATCTACTCATGGAATGTGAGGTGAATGCAAGGTTTTCAATTATCCTTAATGGGAAAATTTTAAAATGGATCAATGCCCAAAGCAGATTTCGTCAAGGGTGTCCATTGTCACCATACTTGTTCATTATGTGTTCCCAACTTATTTCCAATTTGTTGGAGCAAAGGGGACAGGATTTGGGTATTCAAGACTCTTCTAGAGGACCGAAGATTACACATCTCCTTTATGCTGAAGTTGTGCTAGTGTTTTCACAAGCAACTTCCACCTTGGCAAGATCATTGAAGAATATTGTAGAGGAATTCTGTAAATGGATGGGTCAAGGAGTTAACATCAGCAAATCACAAATTATGTTTGGTAAGACTGTTTAGTACTCTATTAAGAAGAAATTTGCAAGAGTACATGGTTTTAAAGTGGTGAAGGAGATGTGTTATTTCGGTATAAAAGTTACTCTATGCATATTAGGAATGGCAGATTTTCAGAATTATTGAGCCATGTGATGGTAAGACTTAATGTTTGGGGTAAGAAGTCTTTATCTTTGGGAGGTAAACTCACTCTCATAGAAACTTCTTTATTAGGAATGCCTAATTTTTTACTTATACATTCTTTTTTCCCTAAAAGAGTGTTGTATGAGTTGGAAAAATTGTGTAGGGGTTTTATTTGGCATAAACTGGATGGGAAGAAAGGTTTGCATTATGTTGCTTTGGAGAAGGTGTGCAAACCAAGATGTAATGGTGGGTTGGGAGTGCATTCATCGGTACTTAGAGGTGGGTCTCTAAGAGCAAGGTTGGCATGGAATTTTATCCATAGATTGGATTCTTTAGTTCACCGAACGTTAAGATCTAAGTATGGTAATGGTATCATGAATGGCACATGTAAAAAGAATACCTCTAGTGCTTGGCAAATTATGTTGTATGGTGGTAAACACCTTAAACATATTATCAAATGGAAAGTGGGTAGAGGTGATAAAATTAATGTGCTAAATGACATATGGCTGTTATACAAATGCATTAATACATGGCCAACGTTTGCTGATTGTGGAGCTTTGGAGGATATGATAATTGAGCAGTTCATAATAGCTAAAGGAAAGTGGAATGAATCGTTGTTACAGAGATTCGTTCATGTAGAACTCATTTTATTAATTAGCCAAATTCATTTTGACTCTCGTTTGAAGGAAGATCAGGTGGAGACATTATGCAAGTATTCGGGCAAATTGATTTCAGCAATGTCATATGAACATGTGACAAAAGGTAGATGTATAGAGGATGACAGAGGCTATTGTAACTGGCTTAGGAAGCTTAAACTCAACAAGAAGGTGGAACTTTTTTGGTGGCACCTTAGTAAGTTTTCTATTCCTACAAATCACTTTCTCAAATACGGCAGGCTTGCTATTAATGACCCATGTGCAAGAGGGTGTCAACTGACTGAAAACTATGAATATATTGTGGTTCAATGCAAGTATCTAGTTGATGTTATTTTGCAAATTAGAGAATGGTGATTTTATATTCTTGTTTTCCAATCTCTTAATTGTTGTTTAGAGAAGCTGAGAAGATCAACAGGCATAATTCTGGTATTATCAAAATGTATTGCACTATAGTTTATTTGTCCTGGAAGAATCGTAATGAGGTCAAGCATGGTAAGGCTGCTTTGCCGAGTTCTTTGGTTGTAGCTAATGATCTTTCTATAGCCATGTTCAAATCTAGTCCATATCTAGATAGTCGGGGTACTAATCTCCTTTAGGAGTCTCAAAAAACTTGGTGCCCTCCACCACTATATTGGATAAAGATTAATGTGGATGCTTCAACGTTAAGTTCAAGCCATGCTGGAATTGGGGGAGTTTTTAGAGATTGCAAAGGCAGGCTTCTTCTTGCATTTGGTAAGAATAAAGTCCACTGGGATGTTGCATAGCTTGAGTTGGAGGCGGTGCTAACAACTAGGGAATTCATTCAAAGTTGGATGATTGAAAGTAAAGGAGTGATCATTGAGAGTGACAATATCAATATTATTACATTCATTCATAATTCTTTAAAGAAGATAAATTGTCAAGTGGATAGGTGGCCAGTCAAGGAGCTCTTCTGCCTCAATGATTTCAATAAAGTCATTTTTCATCATGTTAAAAGAGAATGTAATAAAGTAGCTGATCTTTATGCTACTTTGGCTTTAGATAGTAGTTTATCTTTTGGTAACATTGCATCCTCTTTGTTGGAACTAATAAAGGAGGAATGTTATCCTTTTATCAATTGTAACTAGTTTCTTTGTTCCTTATTGCAAAATCTACACTTTGTTCAAAAAAAAAGGAGTAATGATATCTGGGAGTTAGTAAAAAGACTTAATAATCAAAGTTTAGTAGGAACCAAATGGGTCTTTAAGATTAAAATGAATGATTCTGGTGTGGTGGTTAGGAATAAGGTAAGATAGGTGGATAAGAGGTATAACCAAATATAAGGGATTAATTTTGAAGAGACCTTTGCCTATGTAGCTAGATTGGAAGCCATTAGAGTGCTACTAGTCTTTGCCTATTATAAGGGACTTAAGCTTTACCAAATGGATGTCAAGTGTGCCTTTTTAAATAGGGTAATAAAAGAGGATGTGTTTGTAGAGCAACTCCCAGGTTTTGAGAGTTCTCATTTTCCAAATAATGTTTACAAATTAAAAAAAAAGCCTTATATGGATTAAAACATGCACCCAGAGCTTAATTTGAGAGGCTTATCATATTCCTACTAAAAATTGAGTTTATTAAGGGGATCTTAGACACCACCCTTTTTGCAAGGAAAGTAGGAGATGATTTACTCATTGTCCAAATTTATGTTTATTATATAATTTTTGGATCTTTTGATAAAAATTTATATGATTATTTTTCTAAAATAATGAGTAAAGAGTTTGAGAAGAGTATGATGGGAGAATTGTCCAACTTTTTAGGGTTTAGCATAAAGTAAATAGATGATGGAACCTTTCTTAATCAATAAAAATACACTAAAGACATCTTGAAGAAACATGAAATGGATAAAGCCAAACCAATAAACACTCCCATGAGCTCCAATGTCCAGTTAGATAAGTATTCAAATGAAAAATTTCTTGATCAAAATAAGTACAGAGGAATGATTGGATCAATTCTTTACTTGACTATTAGGCGACTTAATATAATTTTTAGTGTTTGTCTCTATGTTAGATTTCAAGCAGATGTTAAAGAATCCCACCAGACTATAGTTAAGAGATTTCTTAGATATCTCTTAGGGACCTAAAACTTTAAATATGGTATCCTAGGCACGACACTTCTTTTAAAATTATTGGATATTCTAATTTTGATTTTGCAGGGTGTAGGATGGATAGAAAGAGAACTTTTGGAACTTGCAAATTCATAGGACAGTCCATAGTCTCCTAGTCCAATTGAAAACAAAACTCTATTGCACTTTCCATTGCTATAGCTGAGTACATTGCCTTAGCAAGTTGTGTGGCCCAAGTCCTTTGGTTGAAACAACAAATTCTAAATTTAGGATTACCTGTTGTCACAATTTCAATTATATGTGATAACACCAGTGACATCTGCATCTCTCAAAATCCTATCCAATATTCTAGAACCAAACACATTAACATAAGGCATCACTTTAATATGGACCATGTTACTAAAGGAGACAATGAGTTACACCATGTAGCAACTAAAAACTAACTGGATGAAATCTTTACTAAACCACTGGCCTTTGACACATTCAATATCTTAAGGACTAGATTGGGTGTGATTGACATAAATATATAAACTTGATGATTTATGAACTCTAAACTTTATGTTTTTTATCTTTCTCTTATTTTGTTTTCTGATTTTTCTTTTGTTTCTGACCTTTCCTTTATTTTTATTTTGATTGTTTATTCCTTTTTATTTATTGGTGTTTTTTGAGTTTTTTAGTTTTATAATCTCTTTTCTCCTTTAAGTTTTCTTTTGGTCATTGTTGAAATAATATTTTACACCTTGTTTTTTATTTTTAAAAATTTGTAATCAATGGTTGACATCCCTAAATCACTTAAAGGAAGAAACACTGTTGATTGTTTCCCTTCCTCTTACTCCATTAGAGGTGTAAGTTTATTTTCAAAGAAAAAATCTTTTTCAAATTAAAAAATAGGGCTTTAAAATTGAGATCTTTTCTATCTTGCTACGGTAATCTATCTCATATGAATAATGTTCAAATTCATTAAATAACTTTCAAGCTTTTCTTGCTCAAGTTGTTGTATTTATCATATGAATATGATTCTAATTTGTGGTTTATTCTTCCTTATAAAAGAGTGTGAGATTTTCTTCTTTATTATCTAGAAGATAATCTTACAACTAAGAGTTTTTAAAGGTTTCAAAAGGGAGCTAGCTCATAAAAAGGATAAGAGGCATAAAATGAGCACAAAAAAAAAAGTGAAAAGATGCATAATGATCGCTAGAAAAATTAAAAGATATATAAAGTGTATCAAAAATCAAAAGATGCATAAAGTGAATCAAAGAATTGACAAGAGGCACAAAATGAGCTCACAAAAATTAAGCTTCCTTCTCCTTCAAAAATTTAAATCTTAAAAGAATTCATATGTCACTTGATATCTTTAATAACTTGATTTTTAAAACCCTTGATTTTGACTAATTACTTTGGTACATTACCCTATCAGATATATTTTTTTTTTAAAAAAAGTGTTGAATAGATCACTTTTCTTGGCTAATTTTCTTTTTGAGTTAATTTTTGTTTACAAAAGATCTTTACCCTGTAGGGAATCCGAGCTGGGGATAACAGGATCAGTTCCTCTATCATTTTTTAGATTTCAGTGATGTTAACTCATTTATTATAAAATTTTTAATTCAATCACATAGAAAATTTATCATATTCTTTCTTTGATTAAAAAAAACTTTATTTTTCAGTCTTTTTAGTGTCTCTCATTTAGCCCCCACAACAAGGCGGAGAAGCCCTTACAAAATCACTTCCACCTTCCTCGGTGTGGTGGAGTAGCCGGGTACTTTGACACCAAAGAGATCTTCTTCTTCTCAAAACTTCCCTCAAGATGGGCCATGAATCCGATGGTACTAAGGTACAAGCTCGCCTAAACAACCATGTGGAACCCCCTCCATACTCCCTTAAAACCCCCCTCCAAGGATCTTTTCCCTCTCTTAAACTCTACCCTTTCCTCTCTCCCTTTAGATCTCTCTCTTCAGGTTTCCTGTAGAAGAACGAAGCTTTAATGGCTGCCAAAAACACTTAAAAAGTTCCTTGTGAAAGCTTAAATAAAAGAGCTCCAAATGAGCTCGTTAATTGCAACTTGCTGACTTCATCGTACAGGACTATATTTATATCGTCCTGTACGATCAATGAAAAATAAGCTCAATCAGTCAGGATGATTAGGGATGATCAGAAGGTTTTTGTTTATATCGTCTAGGATGATAGTATATCATCCTGTATGTATTAAGAGAGTTGCTATTTGCATATGTTACATTCTTGCAACTTGTATAGTTTTGATGATTTCAAATATTATTATTTTATGTGCAATTATTTCCTAACACTTTTTGGAAGAATTGTTTTTGCTCTTGTGTGTACTAAATTTCAGGAAAATTGAACTCCAAACTATGAAGACTTCAAATCAAATTCAGCATACAATTCTTCGCAAATTGAAGCTTTAAATCGTTCTTTGGAATTGAGAGGGAGTGATTGTAATTGAGTGAATAAAAACACACACACACACACTTACTTAAGGAGATCTTACAAATTTGTACTGATCGTACGGGATGTACATAGTTCATAAGGGATGATCAGGTCAGTTTTCTCCCCGAAAGAGCAATGGAACGAATAGGAGTTGGAGGAAATTTTTTTAAGTCCTGATCATCCCAAACGAAATTATTTTCGTCCCAGGACGAAATAGGCTCTGTAAAAATTTTGTTTAGATGAAATCTATAATCGTGCCAGGATAATTTCTTCTCTATAAAAATTTTTGTCCAGACAAAATTCAAATCGTCCCAGGATGAATTCTTCTCTATAAAAATTTTGTTCAGACGAAGTTCATTATCGTGCCAGGATGAGTTGCTCTCTATAAAACTTTCATCCGGACGAAGTCCTGTTCATCCCAGGATGATGTGAACCAACTTACCAAAATTGGTTACGTCCATCCAATTATTTGGGAACCGACCTATGGTATAACAAATCGTACCGGACGAACCTAGTTCGTACGGGACGATGATCATGTACGAACATAGTTCATACCAATATACATAAGGATCGTTTCTGACACTTTAAGTAAAATCATCCAGGACGATCCCCGATCGTACGGGATGATTCATTTCGTGTTGACTTGAAAAATTTATAGTTTTGGACGGTTTTTCTTGTCTCTCATATATATAGTCCAATTTAGACTGCCACGCAATCTTTTCTCCATTTGATCTTCGTGCCTATTGAAAGAAGAGTCATGGAGAGAGTGTGAGAGAGCATTCAAAGGAGGATTCCTACTACTGGAGTGTGAAGGCTTCGCTTTGTATTCAAAGGTAAGAATATCTACTAGTGATTTGGGATTACTTCATTATTTACTTTCTTCCTTCTAGAATTATTGTGAAAAGATATGTCAAGAAGATCTGGTTCTCTACCGACACTTGGAGAGTGTGAACAGCTGCGGGTTCTCTGCCCACACTAGGAGAGTGTGAAAGGATAAGGGGTACTCTACCCACAGTAGGAGAGTGTGAAATGATGAAGGGTTCTCTGCCCACATTAAAAGAGTGTGAAAGGACGAACGGTTCTCTGCCAACACTGGGGATAAGTGTAAAAGGATGACGGTTCTCTACCGCACTGGGTAGTGGTGAAAAGAGTGTTTGTAAAGGCTTCTCTGCCTTGCTGTGGGTGCAAAAGGAGAGACACTATTGATATTAGTGCAATATTCGGAGGGTGCCTCTAGGGAGTGGATGTAGGTCTGGTTTAGACCGAACCACTATAAATCTTGTGTCTTTTATTTTTACTACTTTTTATTTTCCTCATTTTATTTTTGTTCCAAAAATTGTGGTTGAAAAACTTTTTCTAAAAATTTATTAAAGTTTATTTTCGGTTTAACATACTCAAGAGGGATATTTTTTTTTTTTTTAAAAATACAAATTCACCCCCCTCTTGGATAGCCTTGGGACATAAGCTTAGGTTTAACAACCTAATTCATAGTGAATGAATCTCAACAGTATGATTAGTTCAAATCAGCACATATCATCCAGAGCATCACCCTGAATAGAAGCTGTCTGATATGTGATCGTCCAAGAATAACTAAGGTTTTTGAACTAATCATTCCGGCCAATCCTGCGATCATCTAAGACGATGTGATCATATCAATCAAGCCTTAATTTCTTTCCTTAATTATCAGATTAATTTAAGTATAATTGTGTTGAATCATCCAGGATGATGTCTAAAAATAAAGAATACCTAAATAGATCTGGCGGCTGATTCTTTCTAAATTGAGCCTATCGTCCCGGCCAATATGAATATCATCCAGGACGATGTGCTTAAAGACGATTGCCTTAACTGGGATTCCCTAATTAGGGTTTCTATTTTCAGCTGATCATCCAGGCCGATGTTTGGATCGTCCCGGACGATGTGACCAAAAATAGAGAACTCTAAAATAGAAATAAGTGAGCAAGGTTACAAGCAAGTAAACACCCTTACAAACCAAGAAATAAGTTAATGAAAATTACAAATAGAATATGTTCTGCCAAAACTTGAGCCTTGTAAGGTGCACTGTAATCCTGAAATGTTAGTAAACACTGAAGAAAAATATATTGCAAAACTAGGTAGACAAAATAAAAGTGAGCCACAATATTTGTTATTATCAAAAGCATAAATTCATAGGCTCGAGTTGCAACATATGTATGATAGTTTATTCTCAACGAAGCAAATAGAAAAAACATCATGGCCTCTAACAATTTCTTTAAGATACAAGGAGGCATCTTTCTTTCTAGCCTTCCTACAATTACAAAACACAATGGAAGACATTTATATAACCAAAGAGACATCCCTGTCTTTTTTACTTCCTCTTCCTTCACCTCTTTTCTTTCTATTTTCAGGTTCAACAGGCCCCAAAGACCTTATCTCTTTTGCTAGTTTATTCTTAACCAAAAAATTTAGAACAACACTTTTTTTCTTTCATTACAATTTGTATACCATCGAACTATACAGAGGTTCAGATTCTAAATAGCATGCTATATCTTTATTATTCTCCATAATCTTCTTAAGCATCTTAACATCAACTTCTCCATCTTTGACTTCCTCAGCTAAAACATTGAACTTATTTTCCATGATATTATCATTAATCCCATCATCATTTGTACAAAGTTTTTTAGTTATGACCAGCTCAACCGCTGCTGTTTCAGACAATATTTCCATGTCCACATTAGACTTGATGATTTTTTTTTGCTGCTTCATCTTCTATATTTTTTGTATTATCCTCTTTGTGAAAATTACCTTTAGTATTTCGTAAAGTTTTGCCTCCCCCATTGAACCTTCCATTTATGAAACTATTGTTCTTGAACTTTACATGAATCCATGGGCCATACTCAATTTTTCCCACATCAGAATCCTTTACTTCTTTTGAAACTTGGACATCACTTCTAATTTTAATTATTTGCTTCATAGGTTGGATTTTCTTTGGAATTGTAGCATCTTCTAGACAATCTGCTCTATCATGACCCACTTTGCCATAATGATAGCAAAGTAAATCAATCTTCTCGTACTCCACCTTTTGAAATAATCTACCTGAGGTTCCATCAACCAAAACACCATTTGGTAATTTATTTTCCAATTTAATCCTTACACAAACCCGAGCATACTCTCTTTTTCCCCATTTGAAAGAATTTCCATCCAAATATAATGGTATACCAAATATAAGAAGCTATTCTTGCAATATTCTCCTCATCCCCCAACAAAATAAAGGTAAGCAAAGAAATCGAATCCAAATAGGTGCTATAATTCCTTTGAATGAGCTTGCATCAAATTAAGAAGGCCACTTTTCCATTCCAACAATGTGCCCTCCAACATACCATGGACCACCATTTACAACTTACTCCATTACATCAGAATTCTTAAAAGAGCATAAAATCCAACCCATACCAAGTGTAGTCAGATGGAAACTACCAATATGAATCCATTGTCTTCTTAACTCCATACTGCATATTGGAAATGCTGGACTATTTCCCAAAATCTTTACCACAAGCAAATTTTGCAAAAAATGAGAGTTTTTGTTACACAAATCAGAGTTCAATTTTACTGCTACTCCATCCTCTAACATTTCCAGTCATTCACACCGATAAGAGCATTTGATATTTACAATTTTAACCAAGTTGAAATAATCTCATCTTTCATTCAACCTGTTTCATTTTTTCTTCCATCATTAAAAATATTTCTTCAAAACTCTATCTTTTTCCACATTTGCACCCATTTCCTCATTACCTTCTAGATCGATGACATTATTATTATAAACCTCATATGAACTTTCATATTTTCCATAAGAATTTTTGTTAACCAACATCGGTGAATTCACATTTATCGCACTTTTGCCAAGGATTGCATTTGAATTCCCAAATTGATTAACAAAAATTTTCATGCCTGATGATGAAGCTCCAAGTTTGGTAGATTTTGCATGTGATTGAAACTTCTCCTGTCGAGGAGTTACAAAGTCTAATTCTTTAGAAATAGATTTACCCTTACTAGATACATTGAAGACTTTCTTAGGACCAGCTTCAGTAACTTCCTCAATAATCAGAGCACCCCTTAAAGATTTGAACGTTCCATCATCATTCTGATGCTTTAGAATAGAAGCTTGTCAAATATTACCTTCCGATATTTGATTAGAACTTCCACCACCTATGGATATAGCCTTTTCCACTAGAGGTAGTGATGGATGGCATCCATCTGCCTTCATCCCCTCTATATTGTCACGTAATTGAGGATTGAAAATCGAGAAATTCAAATTTTGAAATCCAAATTGGAGATTTATCTCTCTAACAAACAAGAGCTTCTCTCTCTAACAAAAATTCTTTTTGGTTGACTTAACATGAAAATACTTTACTTTTATGTTTTGGGGCACCTTCTGATCACCTCCTTTAATCATCAAAATTTTTATTTTTTTATCACATCATCCTGGATGATATTCTTATTGACCTGGATAATAGCATCAAATCACCCTTCATCATCAATCTAATGGCTGATATGACTCAATTATTTAAGATCATCTTAGATGATCTAATTGAATCCTGCTCAATTATTTATGATTATCTTGGAAAATACACCTATTTTTCATGGATGATTCAAATGGTAAATATAATTACACATTTTAAATTTGGTTAGTATGATCTATTATTTTTATCATCCTGGACGATCCACCTAATCATCCTGGATGATCCATTTTGTCAATGATCGTCTAGCATGACTCCTTGGGATGATCGCCCGAGTCTAATTATCCTGGATGATGTCTGATCATCCTGGATGATATGACTGCCCTTTTGACTAATCGTCTCGGATGTCATAAGTTTGCCTGATTGTTATAGATGATCATTTAATCATCCTTAATAATTTAGCCAATTCTTTATAAATAACCAAATTCAATCATTATTTTCTCACCATCAAACCCTCCAATTTCATCCCTTCTCATTCATACTCTCAATCTGTATGAATGCCTTGTGGGAAAAGATCTAGGATGGTGACTAACTTTTCCTCAAGGGTGCATGTCAAACCTTATTTCATAAAGGTGGCTGACCAAACCGCCTATCTTTCATACAAAACTACTAGGATCACACCTTTGAGGATCGCCAATCCTCAAACAATCACTTACCCAGTATTAAATCTGTTCACTCAAATCCCCCTCAATTTCATTCTAACATTGGCTTTCCCATTCAACTCTGAACTCCTCTATGAGTTCTTTACTAGTCTTAGGATCAACTCCACCTATACTACCCTATAGTCCTTTGTAAATAGATGCCCAGTAGAGATCACCTATCATGATTTCCATAAACTCCTCTAACTTTCTAGTACTTGAGATCAAATTCACATCTTATCTTCAGATCCTGATTATGACTGGGGTCCTGCTAACCAACTACTCAAGAACATAAATATCTCCTACCATGATGTGGCGTCAAGTACCTTAGTCAAATATGCTAGGATAATCCAACATGCTTATCAAATCTTAGTAATCCTAAAGAATGGTGATCGTGTCTATATCACTCTCTTACTCTTAATTAGTATCTTTTACATAATGGCCTATAGGGAGTTGAATGCAACTAATCTTCTCTTTCAATTACACTGAGCACCTGACCAGTATTAGGGATTTAGGGAACAAAAGAAAAAACTTCCTTTATACACATCATAACTTTTGTATTAGAAATAAAATACAATCTTTAATATCCTGTCCCACTAGATTATCAGCCTGTCTACTACACTAATAGCTCCATCCATGTTCTTCACAGCACTTATCTCCATCCAGGGCATGAGGAGGCTGAGGGAGTTAAGGAGGAAGCTGTTCCAAAACCTATTCCTATACTTGTTCTGATCCACTAGCCGTCATAACTGGATCAGCTAGTGGAGAGTTTTGACCAGTACGAGGTTAGACTCTTACGTTGCTGCACAGGAGTAGTAGCATGAGGTGGATGTTGCTAGAATTGATGTATATGTGGCACACAAATAGGATCAGCATGACCAGGATATGGCCTAGTTTGGGGAGCAATCTTTTTCCATCCAAAGTCTTTTTCAGCCACCACCTCCTCCTCCTGCGCCTGATCAGGATCCTCTTTATCTTTATAGTATCTTTTAGTCTTTTTTGTGTGATTTTTTTTCTTGTACTACTATTAGTTTTTGGGTTGTATTTTCTTCTTTGTACTTTGTTTCTATTTTCTCCTCCTTTTTGTGATGTCAAAAGGGGGAGTAGTGTTAGTGTTCATTTTGTTTCATTGCTTTATTATTTTTTTATACTACTATTGTTAGTGTTTTTTAATCATATTATTTTTACTATTGTTGCTAGTGTTGCTTCATCGATTTGTTATGTTTTGTGCCACCTACTTGTTTTAGTAAAATTTTCATTGCTTGGTTCATAATATTCTCCTTTACTTTGTGCCTCATTAATCTACTTGAGTTGATTTTCCTAACAAATATTTATCATCAACAAAAAGGGGGAGATTATTGCAAACTTAGATTCAAGGATTATAATTTTAATGATAGCAAACAATTCTGGCATTTCTATTTGTCTATTATTTTCCTGCCTACTAATATTTCAGGTTTATAAGGTCAATTACAAATCAAGACAGCTCAAGATTGGTATATTAGGACTAAGTCAGTCTATAAATGTAATTCCAGTATTTTTACATTTTTTTTTAGTCAAATATAATAAGGTGATTCCTTGAATGGTAGAAAAACCTTAGTTTTCTCCCGAATCACCTGGACGACCAGAACAATTTACTAGATGATTAGTTGAATTTCTTCATCATCTAGGTAAATTTCTTGGATGACCAGAATGATGTGCTAGATGCTAATCCCTGATTTTGAACTAATCATACAAGATGATCCAAGAATCATCCTAGATGATAAGTTATATTTCTTCATCATCCAACATATATGATCTGGACAAACATAATGATGTGCTGGATGATATTTATGATTTTGAACTAATCATACATGACAATGTCCACTTTGTCCTGGATGATCTGAATAAACAAGGGTTCTAATTATCTAGCCCTCCTAGATTGTCCTGGCTAAATGGGCAAAAAATACATTGATCGTACAACACAATGTTTAACGGCAAGTTGCAAATTAGGGAAAATTTTAAGCCCTTATATATAAGATTTTTTGTTTATTCAATAAGGGATCTTTCGCTGGTGTCCTAACCTGAGAGAGCCAAGAGAAGGAGAGGGAGAGGTTGGGAGAGAGAGAGAGGATCTTATGAGGAAGCATTTGGGAGGGTTTCACAAAGATTCCTCCAAGAAAGGATCTAAATTATTCTCCATGATTCCTTGGTGGCTCTAGGGAGGTCTTCATCTACATAAGGTCAAGGTTCTCTGCCTACTTTAGGTGGAAGCAAAATGAGTCATGGTTCTATGCCTTCTTCAGGAGGAAGCAAAAAGAATCTAGGTTCTCTACCTCATAAGAGGGGGTCAAAAGTAGTTTGTAAAGGCTTATCTGCCTTGCTATGTGAGCAAAATGAGAGTCACTATTGTTTTAGTGCAATACCTAAAGTAGAGGCTCTGGGTAGTGGATGTAGTTCAAGTTTATTGAACCACTATAAATTTGGTTTGTTCCTTCTTATTACATTTCCATAATTTAATTTTTGCACTTTATTTTCATGTGTGTGATTGTATGGTTTAATATTTTAAAATATTTCAAAAAGATCATGCTTTTTGTTTAAGGATTTTTAAAACTACCAATTCACCCTCCCCCCCTCTTAGTTAGCCTCGGGCTAGTTCATAAGGGCTTAATAACACTAACAAACTTTCAATATGTAGTGCCTGTAATAATGTATTGTAAAGAAGATTGAATAAGCTTCCTCAAATCAATAGTGAAACCAACTTTAATAGAATAATTAAGAATAACATGGTCTTTGGCTACTTGTCTAATTTTTGGCTTGGTAAAAGATGAGCAAAATTAAAATAGTGCCAAGTTTTTTACAGTTGAATTAAGCAAGATACATAAAAAATAATAATATTATCCACCCCCTTCTTCCACACACCTCGACTATAAGGCTTGCATATAACTTTTGGAAACTCATCAAGATTTATGTGGGAAAGAATATAGTAGAATGAGGTTCCTCTCATAAAAATTTCTTGCCCCAGTTTAATATCTAATTCACTACCTTCTAAGTCAGGTCCTAAAATCCTCACTGAGATATTAACCATTTCTATCTCCAATGTTTGATACCTTTGACCAACCTCAACAAGGATGATTTTTCTCTTATCATTGGATGATAAGGCACACTTCTTACTACCCAACATTTTTGGGGCTATTTCTTACAAAACTCAAGAAAGGAAAATGCAAATTATTAGAGAGAAAAAAGAAAATAAATGTAGTAGAAAATTTGAAACATGCACTTCCTATAATTAAAAATCATGATAACTACAACACTCAAAGAATTAGCACTATGGTGCTTAAAAATATATAAAATAGTAAAGAGATTAATATATAGATGTTACAGTGGTACAATACACATGGTGTTACAATGTAGGCTTCGAATAATGATAAGCTAGCTTTTTCGCTAAGAAAACAAATGGTGATTGACACGCATTAGATCTGAAATGATAATAATGACTACCACCTGGGTGCTTTAACTATAATTATAATGATTTAGACCTAATGTTATGATATTAACAAATGTGTTGTGCACTTAATAAAGTGTCATTAGTACTGTAGAAAGATTAAAATTTTAACTACACTGTCATTAGTACTGTAGAAATAATTAATCGAATGATACAAAAATTCATAGTATAGTGCTGAGGCACTTTATATGAACTATAGCCCTACAATGCTTAAAGATACATCACTATGATGTTGTTGTTAACCTCATTTTTTAGTTAGGTAGGTTCCTTATGTTAAAAAACCTAATCTTCGCATATATATCTTTGAACCTTATTCTAAACTTTAAAATTAGTCTATCACTATGCTTTGGCATAGTGGTCAAATCCCTAACATTAAAATCATCACTTGATTATCACTCATTATTGTCAATGGATCATATCATCAATCACTTGATAATAACTAAATGATTGTTACTCATAAGATCATTTCAAAATCAAAACATCCCTCAACCATTGACCTCCATAATGTTACAAATCTATTTTCGAGGCTTATGTTTTGATGATTGACAAACACTATTTTTCTTGGACTGCTTGTTGCTTCTAACTTTTTAGGAATCGAAGATCGGACGAACAGACGAAGCCAGTTCATGATTGCATAGGATTAGGGTTGAGTCAGTCTGTACTTTTGTTTTTCACTTCTTGAGTCTTCTTGTATTGGTCAAAGAGATTGATATTAAGTAGCCCTACACACACACACACTTGAGAGACTTAGAATTTCTATTTTTAATCATATCGTCCAGGACTATATTTACATCATCCTGGACGATCAAACTTAAAATAGAAAGTCTAAATAAGGATTCTTAAATAAGGCAGCCGTCATTAACATATCGGCCTGGACGATACGTGTATCGGCCAGGACGATACACTCAAAATAGAAAGAAATTTCTGCCATAGATAATTAAGGTATACTGTATTTTTAAATTATCGGCCAGGACGATTATTGATCGGCCTGGACAAAATTCTCAAATTATGCCTTAATTGATCAGTAAATCAAGGGAGTAATTAAGGATGATTGATACGATCATATCGTCTTGGACGAACGCATGATCGGCCAGGACGATCTATTCAAAAAACCTTAGTTACTTCAGGACGATAAATATCGGCCAGCTCGTATCCAGGGCGATGCTCAGGACAATTTTCCATGATTTGAACTGATCGGCCAGGACGATCATGAGATCGGCCTGGATGATCAAGCCATTTTTCAATCGTCCAGGAGTGCATCCAGGGCGATGCTCTGGCCGATCTTCTGAGATTTGTACTAATCGGCCAGGCCGATGTCCATATCGGCCTAGACGATAAAGTCGGCAACTTGCAATTAATGAGCTCCTTTGAAGCTCTTCTATTTAAGAGCTCTTGTTCAACGTTTTTAAAAAGACCTTTGGCTACTGCCTTGACCTGAGAAGGCCTTGAGGAGAGAAAGAGAGAGTAGGAGAGAGAGAGGATCTTGTGAGGGGGAGCTTGTGAGGGGATTTATAAGGGTTGCTTCAAGGATCGCTCTTCTTCTTCTTCGTCTAGAGTTTCTCATCTGTGGAAGGGTCGGTAGAGGTAAGGATTTAGCTTTTGGTAGTGATTCTCTGCCAGCTTCAGGAGGAAGCAAAAGGAGATAGGTTCTTTGCCTTGCCGGGGTGGCAAAAAGGAGATTCTTGTGAGGGCTTCTCCGCCTAGCCGTGGGGGCTAAAGGAGAGTCATGTTTTGTAGTGAAATACTTGGAGGGTGCCTCCAAGGAGTGGACGTAGGTCGAGTTGACCAAACCACTATAAATTCCTGTGTTCTTGTTTTCTTGCTTCCGCACTTTTATTTCCGCATTTATTTTTGTGGTGTGATTTTGGTTTATGTGTTTTTACTCTTTGTGAAAAGAAATTTTTTAAAATATCAATTCACCCCCCCTCTTGGTTAGCTTGGGACTAAGTTCATAAGGTCTTAACATCCCTAATGAACTTTCACATAATTAATTTCATAATCCAAATAAAATAAAACTTCAAATCCATTTGTTGATAATCACTAGTGATTGTCACTTGATCAACTATTTAATCACTAAAAATCATTAATAGTTCTTGATGGGGTTGTGATGGTACGATATAGTGTAATTTTTAATTATAAAAAGATATGCCTAGGAATCTATCACCCCTAAATAATGATTATTTTTTCATTGATAAAAAAATAATAAAACCCCACATAACATGTGCAAGTATATGTATTAAATTAAGTAATAAATTGATAGAGTAAAGTGTCAAACCCATGAGAAAGTATGCTTTTCAGTAGTAAACTACTACTGTTAACTCTAATTATAAAATTATCCTACTTAAAAAAAATTATAGTTGATATTTAATGAAAAAATAATAACATTAAAATAAGGGATAAAATATTTAAATAAAATGTTTTGGATTGATGAAATGTAAATTGCATATCTTTTTTAATGAAATTCTTAATTTTGATGTGATTCATAGCATATGAATCCCTAGATCTCTATCGAGGTTATGTTTGAGAAAGCTACTACTTAGCTTTAAATGTTTTACACTTGCAACTTATTTAATTTTGATGATTCTAAATATTATTATTTTAATTGTTATTTTCTCCTAACACATTTTAGAAGATTTTTTTTTTTTTGCTCTTGTGTGTACTAACATTCCAGGGAAATCATACTCTAGATTATTAAAGACTTCAAATCAAGATTAGCTTAGAATATTTTGCAAATTGAAGTCTATATTTTTTATTTTATTGAGTCTGAGAGAGTGTGATTGTAATTGAGTAACTAAGCACACACACACCTAGGGAAGAGTTTTAAAATTCATATTTTTTTCTTAAAAATGGATCGTACATTACGAACTAGGTTCGTACAGGAAGATCTGGTCAACTATATTTTCTCAAAAGAGAAAAGGAACAAACAAAGAGCTAAAATTTTTTTAAGTACAATATTTATCATCCATCCCAGGACAATCGGCTCTGTCACTATTCATCCAGATAATATTTATCGTTCATCCAAGGATGAGCAGCTCTATCACTGTTAGTTCGGATGATATTTATAGTCTTTCCCAGGACAATTGGCTCTGTCGGTGTTCGTGCAGATGATATTTATTATTCTTCCCAAGATGATCTTTTTTGTTCTGGAAGCTTGTAGTCCGTCGTGCATTTTCGTACCAAAGAAGTTTTTATATAATCGTTCATACTGGACGAACCATGTTCATATGGGACAATGATTGGGTATAAAGGCAGTTCGTACCAATTTTAATTTAGTTCGTACGCAATAGTTTTTATATTATTCGTACGTACAAATTTCGATCGTACGGGTCGATCATGGAAGATAAAAAATTGAAAATTTCATATTTGGACGGTTTTTCAGGTATTTTCTATAAAAGGACCACTTAAGACTATCATAACATCTTTTTGTCACTTAGACTTCATAAATAGTAAAGGGAGATTGAAGGAGAGAGTGAGAGAGAGTGTTTGAAGGAGATTTCTTACTAGTGGAGAGTGAAGGGTTCACTTGGTTACTCAAAGGTAAGGATATCTGTGTATTCTTTGTAATTTCTTCACTCTTTTCTCTTGTCCTTTTAGATTTCTTATGAAAAGATCTTTCAAGAAGAACTGATTCTCTACCAACACTCAAGTAGTGTGAACACCCAAAGGTTCTCTACCTACACTTGGAGAGTGTGAATAGTGTAAGGTTCTCTGCCTACACTTGGAGGTGTGAACAGCGAAAGGTTCTCTGCCTACACTTAGAGGGTGTAAAAGGATCACAGTTCTCTTCCATACCGGGTAATGCTGGAAAATAGATTTTGTGAAGGCTTCTCTGCCTTGTTGTGGGGGCTAAAGGAGAGACACTAGTGGTAATAGTACTATACCTGAAGTGGGAGACTTTAGGGAGTGGATGTAGGTCGTGTTTGACCAAACCACTATAAATCTTATATCTTTATTTTCTGCTGCTTTTTATTTTTCTTTCTTGTTATTATCTGTGGTTGAAAAATATTTTTTAAAACTACGAAAAAGATTTCCCCCATATGTGTGTGTGCAAGGTTACTTAGCATCAAGAACCACACCATTTATAATAGACTCAAGAAAGGAAACATTACAAACTGACTCAGACCTAATCTACCCAATATTAAGCTGGCTTGGATTGCACTCGATCTTGTGGACCGGAAAAGTCAGCAGGCAAGGCAGTCATAGAAAATCATGAATGTTTGCTATCATCAAAATTCTAAAACATGAAATTAGATTTGCAACAATCTCTCCCTTTTTTATGATGACAAAACTAAAAAATAATCTTAGTAATTTTAAGAACAGTTTAAAAAAAATAGTGAGAAGAAAAAAAATATAGTTTAATCCAATAGCAAAATCAAATTATAGAACAAATAGTACATAAACTACTCCCCCTTTTGACATCACAAAAAGGAGGAAGAAATTAAAAAAAAAAAGCAAGAGCAGAGACTAAAAATAGAAACAAGTAATAAAATAGATAGGAACAAAAGCAAAAGAAAGTTTTCTTTTATCAAGCATGAATATGACATATACTCCATGTGATTGATTTTAAAGACTTGTAAGGCAATGAGTTAACAATGTCAAAAATTCAAAAAAGCGGTAAAGTATCTGATCATGTTAACTCTTAGCTCAAACTTCTCTCAAGGTAAAACTATCTTTTGAAATCAAAAGACCAAACACAGAAAAACTAATTGGATAAGAAAAGGAGATCCGTTCAAGACTTGGTTTCAGAAAAATATCTTATAGAATAATCTATCAAAGTAATTTGACACTATTGCAAGATTTGAAATCAAGCATTTGAAAATCTCAAGTGATACATGAATTCTTTTAAGATTTAAAAGTTGGAAAAGAGAAGAGAGCTTTCTTTTGATGGGCTCATTTTATGCCTCTTGCCCATTGAATGGCACACTTTGCATATATTTTTTTTCAAACACTTTTTGTATATTTTTCAATTTGGCGACATTGTGCATCTTTTATTTTTTGCATCATTGACCACCTTTTTTTTATATTTTTGCAAGCTAGATTCTCTTTTAAATACTCTTAAATATTCTTAATTGTGAGTATATCTTCTAGATATTAGAGAAGAAAAACTCACTCTTTAATATAGGGAAGAACAAACCATAAAACAGAATAAAAAATCATATGAGAAATCCAATGACAGGATAATGAGAAATCTTAAAGTAACATAAAGACTTTGATCACTATAAATATAAGCTAGATTACTGTAGCAAGGTAGAAAAGATCTTAATTGTAAAGTCTAGTTATTAATTTCAGATAGACTTTTTTTTAGAAAAGAAAATTACACCACTAAAATAGGTTAAGAAAAGAGACACAATCAATAGTGTTTTCGCCCTTTAAAAGATTAAGAGATAGAAAACATTGACTACAAATTTTCAAAAATAAAAACAAGGCATAAAGTATCAATGCTGTGATGATATTTAAAAAAAAAAAAATTTAAAGCATAAAAAACATAAAGTAAAAAAAAAACAACAAAGATAAATAAAGAAAAAACTACAAAAATAAAACAACAAAAGTAAAAAATAAACAACAGCTAACAGATCGGAAAATAGTAGAAATCAAGTTCATGCATTTATATCAATTACACGTAATCTGGTCCTTAAAGTGCTAAAAGTGTTGAAGGTCAATGGTTTAGTAAAGATGTCAGCCAATTGATGCTCAGTTGCCACTTTCAATACTACTTATACTTTCCGTCAGAAGGGAAGAGGTGCTTGAACAAATTCGAACTAAACTTCCTGGTGTTCCAAAGTCTTTTCTTAGTCCTACACTTAAGAAGAAAATAGTTCTGGTGTCCACAAACACAAAAAAGAACAAGTCTACTACACTGATGATCCTAAAAAGAGTGCTGACGGCTTTGGATACATCGTTCTTTCAATTGAAGTTCTATCAGGGTGGTGACCGAATAAGAGAGGTTGTTGGCCTATCTCACAACTTGAGAAATAGGGCATTCAGGGTGGGCTAACAATTCTTACTCATTTCACATCACCACTCAGTTCATCTTTGTTTAGTATCTTTCTCTTTCCCTTTCTTCATTCAATTTGCTTTATGGTATTGGGAGCAGGCTTTCGATTCTAGAACTTTACTTTATGGGTGAATCTAAATATAGCTAGTGAAAATGTTTTCTTTTTCAAATTTTCTTTGTACCGCCCAGAAGGGTACGAGATAGAAAGGAATCAAACCACCCCAATTCAATCTCCACCGGCCTATTCTAGGATCGATCTTTGAGATAAGGGTGATCTTATGAGAAAAGCATGTAATGACGAAGTTTCTCTAACACAGTGATGTCTTATGTTAATGTGTTTGGTCCTTGAATGTTGGATAGGATTCTTAGAAATGCAGATTGAACTATTATTGTCACAAAGGATTGAAATTGTGCCTACAGGTAATCCTAAATTCTGAACTTGCTTCTTCAACTAAAGGACTTGGGCCACACAACTTCCTAAGTCAATGTACTCAACATCAGTAGTGGAAAGTGCAACAAAGTTTTGCTTCCTACTAGACCAGGAGACTAAAGACTGTCCTATAAATTGGCAAGTCACAGAAGTACTCTTTCTATCAACCTTACAACCTGTAAAATCATAATCAGAATATCCAATAATTTAAAAAGAAGTGTTGTGCCTAGGATACCATATTCCTAAGTTTTTTGTTCCTAAGAGGTATCTAAAAATTCTCTTAATTGCAGTCAGGTGGGATTCTTTAGGAACAGCTTGAAATCTTGCACAGAAATAAACACTAAACATTATATCAGGTCAGCTAGTAGTTATGTAAAGTAAAGATCCAATCATCCCTCTGTACTTCTTTTGATCAACAGACTTTTCTTTTGGGTCCTTATCCAACTAAACACTGGAGGTCGTTGGAGTATTAATTGGCTTGGCTTTATCAATTTCATACTTCCTCAAGATATCCTTTATGTACTTTTATTGATTTAGAAAGGTTCAATCATCTAATTGTCTTATGCTAAATCCAAAAAAGTATGACAACTCTCCCATCATACTCATCTCAAACTCCTTACTCATTATTTTAGAAAAATCATCAAATATGTTGCAGATCTATTTTCATGGATTAGAATTTTGATGATAGAAAACATTAATGATTTTCTACGACTATCTTTCCTACTAACTTTTTAGGTCCACAAGATCGAGTGCAACTCAAGCCAGCTCAAGATTGGGTAGATTAAGTCTGAGTCAGTTTGTATTTTTTTCCCTTTTTCGAGTCTATTATAAACAATGTCATTCCTGATGCTAAGTAACGTTGCGCACACACATCTTGGGTTAATTTATGACTATTACCTAGAGTTTATTAATTTTGGTAACATCGTCCTAGATGATATTTATATCAGCCTGGACGATCGATTCAAAAAAAGAAATCCTAATTAGGGCATACTTATTAAGGCTGCTAGTGTTAAGCATATCATCTTGGACGATTTTGTATCAACCAAGATGATAGGCTCAAGTCATAAAGAATCAGCCGCCATAACTATTTAGGTATTACTTATTTTTGGACATCATTCCGGGCATCGTCATAGACATCGTCCTGGCTGATACAGCAAATTTTTTCTCAAATTAATTGGGTATTTAAGGAAAGCAATTAAGATTAATTACACGATCACATCATCCTGGATGATCACAGGATCGGCCACGGTGATCATCTGGATGATTGGACATCAGACAGCTCTTATTCAGGGTCATATTCAGGATGATATTCTATAATTTATACTGATCAGCCAGGATGATATATTATCATCCTGGATGATATGAACAAATTTCTTCTGATCGTCCCATATCATCCTGGTTAATTGGGCTTAATTTACACTGGTCAGCTAGGACGATATAGATATAAGCTTGGATGATAAAGTCAGCAAGTTGCAATTAATGAGATCATTTTGAGCTCTTCTATTTATGTTTTGACAAGATACCTTGTAAGTGTCTTTGGTAGCCGTTGTAGCTTCATTCTTTTAGAGGGAACTTTAAGAGAGATCTCGAAAGGGTGGAGTTGAGAGAGGGAGAAGATCCTTGGAGGGGGTTTCAAGGGAGTATGGAGGAGGATTCCACACAGTTGCTTCGGTGAGCTTGCACCTTAGTACAATCAGATTCAAGGCTTGTATTGAGGGAAGTGCTGGGAAGAAGAAGATCTCTTTGGTGTCTAAGAACCCGGCTACTCCGCCGCACCGAGGAAGATGGAAGTGATTTTGTAAGGGCTTCTCCGCCTAGCTGTAGGGGCTAAAGGAGAGACACTGAGTTTAGTGCAATACTTGGAGGGTGCCTTTGAGCAGTGGACGTAGGTCAAGGTTTGACCACACCATTATAAATTTGGTGTGTTCTTTGCTTTATTATTTTTGCATTTAATTTCTGCACTTTGATTTCTGTAGTGAATCTTGGTTTGTATTTTGATTGCTGAAAGTTTTTATTTTAAAAACTAATTCACCTTTTTTGGTTAGCCTTGGGACTAGTTCATAAGGCCTAACATCCCTAACAAACTTTCAATATATCCTTTTATCAGAAGATCCAAACAATATATCATCGACATAGATCTGAACAATGAGTAAATCATCTCCTACTTTCCTCAACAAAAGGGTGGTGTTTACACTCCCCTTAACAAACTATCTCTCTAGTAAGAATATGCTAAGCCTCTCATACCAAGCTCTGGGTGCCTACTTAATCCATATAAGGTCTTTTTTAATTTGAAATCATGATTTGGAGATTGGGTACTCTCAAAAATTGGGGGTTACTCTACAAACACATCCTCTTTTATTACCCCATTTAAAAAGGCACTCATAACATCTATTTGGAAAAGCTTAAATCACTTATAACAAGCAAAGGCTAGTAGCACATTATTGGCTTTCAATCTAGCTACAGGAGCAAAGGTCTTATTAAAATTAATTCCTTCTATTTGGTTGTACCCCTTAGCCACTAATCTTGCCTTATTCCTAACCACCACACTAGAATCATTCATTTTATTCTTAAAGACCCATTTGGTTCCAACTACAGTTTGTCCTTTTGGTCTTTCTACAAGCACCCAAACATTATTCCTAACAAATTGGTTTAACTCCTTTTACATGGCTAAATCCAAAACTCATCAGAAAGGGCTTGATTAATGTTGGTGGGTTCAATCATTAAAATAAATATAGAGTGGTTCACTTCCTTCCTAGGTCCATGCCTAGTCCTAACACTTTCATAATGGTCTGCTAAGTTCAATTCGTTAGGATGACTCAAAAAATATCTCCAATATCTAGGCAAGGTGTGTGCAGGTTCAACCCTTTCCTCTTGATCTACATTTTCTACTCCTTGGGTAATCTTACCTACTCCTTCAGTGTTTTGGGGCTTTACCTTCTTCTCTAAATTTTTAACTCCAGTGGTATTCTCTCCAACTTCATCTTCCTCCTCAACTCTAGACTTCTTAGGATCAGATTCATCAAACACTACATGAGTTGTCTCCTCCACCACTAATGTCCTCTTATTAAACACCCTAAAGGATTTTCCCACACTTGAATATCCTAAGAACACTCCTTCATTAGATTTTGGGTCAAATTTCTCTAAGTGTGACTTTCCATTATTATGAATGAAAACATTACAACCAAAGATATGGAGATGAGAAAGATTGGGTGTCCTACCCTTAAGGATCTCACAGGGTATCTTATGAAGTTTGGCTATAACATTCACCCTTTTCAACACATAATAAGCTGTGTTTACGCTTTAATCCAAAAGTATTTTGGAAGTGAATATTCAGCAAGCATGGCTCTAGCAGCTTCATCTAAGGTCCGATTCTTCCTTTCAGCTACCCCATTTTGCTGAGGGGTCCTAGGAGCTGAGAAGTTGTGACTAATCCCCATTTACTTATAGAAGTATCTAAATCTCTCATTTTCAAACTCTCCCCCATGGTCACTATGGATGGTCAAAATCTCTTTCATCAGAAGTCCATTCAGTAAAAGGAATTTAAATTTTAATGTCATTAAGTTCACGAGAAGGTGGTGTATAACCTTATTTAACAAGAATCCACATACGATAATCAAGTGATTATAAAAATGTAGACATACGAGTTTTCCAAAAATCAAAAGGAATACTATCAAACAAAGGTGGACATATAATAGAATATCCTTCTATTGTGTTACGATTACCAAAGTTTTCCATGAATCAGAATTTAAAAAGTTTTAAAACATAATTTTATGAATCCCGCTCTGATACCACTTAAAAGTGCACTGATGGCACTAGAAAGTTTGCTAGGGATGCTAAGCCCTTATGAACTAGTCCCAAGGCTAACCAATATGGGGGGTGAATTGGTATTTTAAAAAAATCTTTCGATCAAAACATGATCTTAAAATAAAAATCAAGATTCACCATAAAAATCAAAGTGTAGAAAATAAATGCAAAAACAGTAATAAAGAACATAGAGATTTATAGTGGTTCGGTCAACATGACCAACGTCCACTCCCCAGAGGTGCCATCTAAGTTTTACACTAAACTCAGTGTCTCTCCTTTTGCCCCCATAAGAAGGCAGAGAAGCCAATACAAACCTCCTTTCCACCAACCCAAGTGAGGCAGAGAGCCTTTTGCTTCCTCTAGAAGCAGGCAGAGAACCCAACTCTTTTTTCTTCCTCCTGAATTAGGAAGAGAACCCAACTCCTTTTGCTTCCTCCTAAAGCAGGCAGAAAACCAAATTCCTTTTACTTCCTCCTGAAGCAGGCAAAGAACCTTGATCAGATACTAAAGTTTACTTCTCTAGAACACCTAAAGAACTAAGGATGATGACTAGAGAAGATGATGATGGATTCTTGCTTCAAATAACCTTTGTGAACTCCCTCTATAACTCCCCCTCATAAGATCCCCTCTCTCTCTCCCTTGATCTCCCTCTCCTCTTGGCTCTCCCAAGTCAAAGAAGTAGCAAAAGATGAGCTCTTAGGTAAAACAAGAGCGCTTAAATACAGGAGTTTCGAAATAGCTCTTATTTTATACAATCATTATCATATAGAACAATGTGGATATCATCCTTGCCGATCAGCATAAATTTTGCTCAATCAGCCCGATCAGTTTGGGATGTTCAAAATATTTTTGGTCATATCATCCAAGCCGATATAATATCATCCTGGACAATAAGTATAATTTCAAGAATATCATCTAAATAATCACTCTGAAAGGATGTCTAGATGCTAAAAAAATAGCTTGATCATCCAGGCTGATCTCATGATCATTCTGGCTGATTAGCTCAAATTTGAGGAAAATCATCTTAAATATCGCCCTGAATAGAAGTTGGCCAATGTCAATCATCCAAGCGATTATCCTGGATGATCCTGTGATTATCCAGGATGATGTGATCGTGCAATTAAACTTTAATTACTTTCCTTAGTTACCAGATTAATTTAAGCATAATTATGCGTCATCATCCAGATCGATGTCCTCGATGATTTCCAAAAATAAAGAATACCTAAATAGATCTGACGGCTAATTCTTTTTAATTTGAGCCTATCGTCCCAGTTGATACAAATATCATCCAGGATGATATGCTTAATGATGGTTGCCTTAACCAGGACGCCCTAATTAGAGTTTTTATTTTTAGCTGATCATCCAGAATGATTTTAGGATCAACCTAGACAATGTAATCAAAATAGAGAACTCTAATCAATAGATAAAAATTTTCCCCTATGTGTGTGTGTGTAAGGTTACTTAGCATCAGGAACCACACCATTTATAATAGACTCAATAAAGGAAAAATTACAAACAGACTCAGACCTAATCTACCCAATCTTGAGTTGGCTTGAGTTGTACTCGATCTTGTGGACCTAAAAATTTAGTAGGCAAGGTAGTCATAGAAAATCATGAATATTTACTATCATCAAAATTCTAATCCATGAAATCAACTTTGCAAAACTCCTTAACAAGCAATAAACTAATTCAATTTGGTACTAATACTTTAAAAAGTCATAATTAATTCTAGGAAACTTCAAATTTAACAAACTTAAAGGAATTGGAATCCTCTAAGGGTCTAATATTTATCTAAAAATCAAACTTCTAGAAATTAGTTAAAATAAAAAGTTTTACTCTTTGCTCAACTCTTATTAAAAAACTTACCAAAATTTAAAAAAAATTCAAAACTTTATTTAGCAAAATCTAAATCTAGAAACTTAGTGTCCTTTTACTAATCATAGGGTCTTGTATTTAATAAAAATATTAATACTCCATAACTTAATTAAAAATAAAAAATCAAAATCAGACCCTCTTATTTAATGAATTAAAATAATTCATACAAATCTAAAAATTTAACAAGTGATCCAAACTCCAATAAATATTAATCTAATTAGTAAGATATGATAATCTATTGCTTAACAAATGATAAATACTCAATTGATGGAGTTTTTAGGATGGTTCCCCAAAAGTATTTCTTGATTGAAACCTCCTAATAATTTCTTTAAGTTAAATGTGGAGGCTGTTAATATTAAGCATATGAAAGCCGGTGGTGGAGTCATCAGGGATTCCAATGGTAATTTCATATTGAGTTTTGTTAGCCCTCATTATAATTGTGATGATAATATTGCTACCACTTTTTCTATCTTTTATGGTTTAAGGTTGTGTTTTTCTCTTGATTGCATTAATATTATGGTGGAGGTTTGTTCTTCTTATTGTTATGAGTCAACTATTTTAAGGAAAGATAAGATTTGTTCTCTTGATCTTATTTAGGACGGAAATTAAGAATTGGTTGAGCCTATTTAATTTCTCTTTTTCTGTTATTTATGTGGAGGGGAATGCTTGTGCTAATGCTATTCCCAGGTGGGGTTGTGGGTTGGATTCCATGGCTGATTTGAGTAGTTCTAATTTACCTTTCCATGCAAGGGGTCTTTTAAATTTGGATAAGATTAGTGTTCCTTATATTATTCCCTAAGGTGCTTGGTTTGTCTGGTTTATGTTTAAGTTTTTGTAGTCTTTTTGTGATCTCTCTTGGTTGGTTGGGCCCTCTGGTTATCAACTTGGTTGTCTTTGTGCCTCCTATGGTTTTACTATAGATTTTTGTTGCTAGGTATATTTCCTTCTGTGGTTTTGTTATGGCCTTGTAGTTGTGGTTGGTTCAAATTTGCATGTTGTTGCCTTTTGGTTCCTATGATTTCTATTACTTCTGGGAGTTTATTGATGTGAACCGTAATGTTGGTAAAGATATGACCTAGTTGTTGGTTTTTGTTGCTTGGCTGGTATGGGAGCCTTTCATGGGTGTTTGGGGTATTCGTATTGCCTTTGGGTTATTTCTGCTTGATGTTCGATTTTTGTTGGAGCACATTGTGGGAGAGTGTTGTTTCTTTTCGTGTAATGACTTGGGAGTGTTTTGATCTATTGAGGACTATTGTTAGTTAGTTTACGGGTTATAGGATTTTCTTAACTAAGGGCTCTCTCTTTGCTCCTTGTGTTTCTTTTATTGTTGATTTTAATGAGCTTATTGCTATGAACCTTTTGCTGTACTATCTAGTTCTCAATTGGTGGATGATGAGACTTTATCATATTGTGTTGGTTTGTCTTAATTTTGGTGGAAATTGGGAATTTCATTGGTGCTATAACCTTATTAAATTATATTTCTACTATTGTTTCTGCATTTTTTCCTATTATCCTCTTGTTCAGATTGCTTTCAATTTAATATTTTTTGCGATTGAGCTGCTCAGGAGGACTATGGAACATTATATTATCTTTTTTACTTTTATGGTTTTTTGGGTTCTCACCCTTATGCACTGTAAAATGTACCTAGGATTTTTTGTATCTTTTCTTAGTAATGAACTCAAGCTCTTAGGTTTTTTTTTTGTTTTTATTTTTATAGCTCCTCGAAGTAGTAGTGAGCTTGAGTTCCCTTTAAGGACCATGTAATTGTTTTTTATATTAACGCGTAGGCACTTTTGTGAGTTTCCCTTAAAAAATGGAGTTTTTAGGATGTACTATCTTGAGCTGCAACACTACATGTCTTAAGGATGTCTAGTTCTTCGAGCCCACTATGACAATGCAGCGAACGAACTCAATAGAATACAAAATCATAAAATTAGTTGATTATTAATTAATTAACCAAATTTAAATCATTTATACAACTACATCAATATAGTTTTTAGGATTGACTACTATGAGCTGCGATGCTACGTGTCCCAAAGAGGATTGGTTCCTCGAGCCCATTATAATAATACATCAAACTAGTTAATTGAAAAAAAAATTAATTTAACGATTTAAATTAGTACCTAGCTAATTAATTAAAAATTATTAACCCTTAATCTCAACTTATTAAATTACTTAAATAATGTTGTTTAGTACTATATAACCTGGGCCTATGAGCAGATCAACATAGCCCTAAGGAAGGTGATAAAAACATCATAGTTCTAGTGTAAACAAATATAGTAATCACTTAGCAACTAAAACTCATCCTAATATGAACATTAAAATATTGAACTCAAATTAAAATCTCCTTTGATCGACAAAAAAAAAAAATTAAAGCACTAAAAAAAAAAAACTTCTAATAACCTAACATAGGACACATCCAAGCCATAAAGCTTGACTCACACACTTTAGATGGTTTTTTTTTGGATAACCAATTCTTGTACTAGGCTAGACTAGTGTTCTTTCTTTTTATGTTTCTTATGTGCCGAGTTTTTAATATTCTTTATTAGATTTAAAAGAGATTTTGACTTTTAAAAGGACACAATGGAGAAAAAGGATTCATGTAGCCGACCCCACATAGTGGGATAAAGGCTTGTTGTTGTTGTTGTTGTTGTGTGCCGAGTTTTTAATAGATTTCATTGCATGCTGCTTATAATGAATTGATTGATGTTATATTTGGTGATATGTTAGTTTTATAATATTATTTATGGATTGATATGATGGGTGCTAGATTTTTTACTATGATAGTAATGATGTGGATGCTAACAAAATTTTTTATAGTTGGCCATGCTCAAAA
This sequence comes from Dendrobium officinale, assembly GCA_019514585.1. Taxonomy (NCBI): domain Eukaryota; kingdom Viridiplantae; phylum Streptophyta; class Magnoliopsida; order Asparagales; family Orchidaceae; genus Dendrobium; species Dendrobium officinale. The sequence goes on from CM033686.1 coordinate 38,358,615, forward strand.
AGGGCTAAAATAAAGGAGGAAAATTAATAATTTAACTAACAAATTTTTTGTAGGTAACAAATATGCTAAGCCCCCTTAAAATTAAAAGAGCATGGCCAAAAAATTGTATACCTTCTTGGGTTTATATTGATGATCTTAATCATAATTTTTTAGGATAACCATGCAGGTTGTCTAAAATCTTTTTAATTATTGATTTTTATTTTAATTTAATTGAGTTATAAAAATTAAATTTAAATAGGATCTTACCCATCCAATTTAAAGTACAAAGAAAAGGGAAACATCCCTTAGGAGAGATTTTCTTTCATTTGGGGATTCAAATTATGTTCTTTTAAAAATCTAAAGAGGAAAGAAATACTTATTCACAGAGGAGTTCTTTCCATTAGATAATTGAACTTGACGAATCCAAGAAGATCATAGAAAGGAGGAAAATGAAGAAAAAAAGGCCTCAAAATATGCCATTCTAAAATTACTTCCATATATCTTATGACTAGAATTTAGGTTATTATTAGTGGTCCCCGACCACTTTTAATTTATGCAGACCCTAGGTTATAATTAAGAGGTATTTGCCACATGGAATTTCATATTTGATTTATTATGATTATATGATTTGATTGTTGTGTTTCATTCTATGCATAAGGAGTTTCATAATATTTCTAGGTTTCTTATTCTTTCATGCACATTTTATTTTATACTACATTCATTTAGGCTCTTTAAGAAGTTAAAATTTTCTACTAATAATTAAATAAAAGATTTAGTCCAACATAAAAGGATAAATGATTTTAAGAAATAAGCTCAGTTTTACTGAGGGTCTCATGTATACATATTAAATCTTATCTTCCCTGTTAGGCAACTCTCTGTATGCGGGTTGTGGTAGACAATTTGACATATTAGGGTGCAACTGTGTCTAAGTGATGTTGTGGAATCTCTAAAAAATAATATATTTTATAGGCCAAAATTTAAAACTAATTTATATCATTTATGCATATAAGGTCAATTAGCATTCATTGCATTACAAACCAATTAAAAAAATTTGATTTTTAATTTTACTTCAATATAATAACCTTATAAAATTAAATGGGCCAATTAAGACATTCTCTAGATGTCAGCCTTAATTCCTCAAAACTTTTATAAAGTTCCTACCCATCTTTCATAAAGGTAGGATACATAGATTTAAAGTGCTTAGGTAGTTAGTTGGCTCCCCAATCTAGGTGTAGATATGTCCATATTTTCTTGTCATTAGATAGGTTTGGGCCATTATTATTTAGTGCCCAAATTAGGCCTGGGATCATTGGTAAATCCCAAATAATAAGACCTCAACTTCAGGCATATAATCCCAATATTTTAATAAAATGACAACTTGAATTAAAACTTTCTCTCAACAAAGATGTAAATCACCACACATATGATAGATTGAGATAACCATCTTCACGTCTCTCTTCTCTGGTGCCTCAGGAAACATTTTGGTGATCTAGGGTTTCCTGTGTGATCTCATTTCAGGCTGCTTCTAGCATAGTTCTCTATTGATTTTCTTCAACTCTTCATTATGTTTTCAAGCTTTTTGGGTTTTTCGAGCTGGTTTTGAGTTTTATTTTGTTTTGTTTATAGTTTTTCTCTGGTTTGGGGGATGACGACCCCGTCATCATCCCTCTGATTATTACTGTTCTGAATTGAAAATCTCATTCCTTTAAGGATGTGCTTGCTGGATCTTCCTCTACTTCTTCCCCTTTTCAATTCATGCATTCTTCATTTAAGGGTTGTCCTTCCTTAATGTTTGATGTTTCAGTTATTTCTCAGTTGGCTACCCCCTTTGCTCTTGCTTTAGTTGGTAAATTGACTCTTAGGCAACCAAATCTTGATAATATTCGTAAGTTTTTTAATAATATGAAGCTTTCGAGCTCCTTTCATATCGGATTACTTGATCCCCATCATGTGGCGATCCAACTGAGCAATGATATGGTTACATCAAAAATTTTTTGAGAATATCTTATTATATCAAGGCATGTCAAATGAGACTCCTTAAATGGACACCTATTTTTTATGTCCATGTGGAGTCCCCGATTGCTCCTGTTTAGGTTTCTTTTCCTAATCTGAGGCTTCATTTCCTTAACTCGCAAATTCTCTTTGGGTTTTCTTCTATTCTTGGTAGGCCATTGAAAATGGACCAAGCGAAGGCTTCTATTTCATGTCTGTCTGTGGTTCGAGTTTTAGTTGAGTTAGATATTTCAAAAAAATATCCTACTGAGATATGGTTAGGCTCTGAATTGAATGGTTATTTTTAGAAGGTTAAATTTGAGAATTATCCTATATTTTGTTCTCACTATAAGATGCACGAGCATGGTTTGAGTGAATGCTTTAAATTGCATCCACACCTTACGAAGGAAAAATAAATTTCCAAGCAATCTGAGGTGAAAGAGGGTATTTTGAATGACCATATCAATTTTGAATTGAACCATATTATTGTGGATGTCAATGGTGATATAACCCAGGGTAATAACATGGTTACCCTACAGCCTGCTAAAATTTAGGCAGATCCTTCCTCCTCTATTGGGGTTGAATTCGTTAGTGATCAAAGTGTTGATCCCAAAATGGATACTATAATGTGCTCTTATTTGTCCGTTGGGGAGATACAAATGTTACCTAATAATTCTAGTCGCATTATTCTGCCTTCTTCTTAATCTAATCCTTGTACTTCAAAACAATCATTGTCTGATATGGTTGTTATTGATATTGATACTAACTATTCTAATCAGCCTCAATCTCATATTGTGAATGAGCAGGTTAATGTACAAATTAATTACATAGCTGAGCCTATATTGCCAGAGGTTGATTTTCCACAATAAGTGAGGTAAGCTATTATCCAAATCAAGAGTGTGAAGGTATTTAGTGGAGTTGTTGGGAAGAATGTTTCTACTATGGAAGATGGTGTTTTCTATGTGGAAGGTGAGTTGCCTCTTTTTAGGGGTCTTTCATGTAATTTAAATTAAAGTAAGCTTCCTTTATTTGAAAATTATCTTAGTGATGCTTTTATTGACACTGAGGTGGATATGTTGGCTAAATGCTATGCTAGAGATGATCATCATATGAGCTTTTCCAAGGGTCGTGGTAAGAGAGGTAGAAAACTAAAAATTTTCTTTTATAATCTCCTAGAACATACGTTCGAATACTTCTCATTAATCATTGTTTTTATGTTTAATGCTATTATTTGGAATGTTCAACGTATTGGTTGCCCTTCTTCTAAGGTTAGAGTTAAAAATTTAAGTGATATTTATAATTTGTCTATTCTTGTTTTGCTTGAGCCCCTTATTTTAGTTGATAAATTACTTGTTATTGCTAAATTTATGAGTTTTAAACATGCTAAGTCGAATGTATCCAATAAAATTTGGGTTTTCTAGAAAGACTATATTATAATTGATATAATTGGTGATTTTACTCAAGTCTTGCATTATAATATTGAAAGTTCTAGTTTCCAATGTTATGCTTCATTTGTTTATGCTACTTTATCTCGTTATACTAGAAAGATTTTATGGGATCAAATCATCATTTTAATAGTATTTACAATCTTCCTTGGCATGTTGGTGGAGATTTTAACACCATAACGATCCCGGCTGAGCATATAGGGGGTTCTCTCCCTATTTATCAGTCGATGTAGGATTTCAAATGTATGATTATTGATTGCAACCTTAATGATATTGGTTTTTCTGGCAATAATTTCTCTTGGCATCATGGGCATTTTTGGAAGAGGCATGATAGAGTTTTATTTAATGATGTTTTGCTTAATTCTTTTGAGTTTACTAAGGTTGACCATCTCAATCGTACCCTCTCTGATCATTTTTCTTTTCTTATTAAAATTAAGAATAGTGCAAGGGTTTTCCCTTCTCAATTTAGATTTCAAAACATGTGGTTACTTCATGAATTGTTTCTTGATGTGGTTAAGAATAATTGGCAGTCCCCTCTATTTCTTGATGATTCTATCTTTCGTATGAATAGACTTTGGCTTAAACTAAAAAAAACTTAAGCAAGTTTTGAACTGGTGGAATCATAATGTTTTTAAAGATCTTTTTTCTAACATTTTAATTGTGAAAGAAATGGTGAATTCTTTTGAGGGTCTTTGTCAATTAGATCCCTCTGATTCCAACTTTATTTTTTGAAAGAAGCTAAGGATGAGCTTTATAAATTACAAGCTCATGGAGAAATTTTTTGTAAGAAAAAAGCGGCTATCAAACATTTTGGTTAAAGGTGATAACAATACCAAATATTTTCATTTTTTTGATAAAACAAAGGTTCTATTGATTGCATTCATAAAATTACTCGTGAAGATCGCTCTATTCCTAAGGATGATGCTGAAATTGCTAATTTGGCTGTTCATTTTTTTCAAAATCATCTTAATAAAACCTTTAATTCTTTTATTATTGACAATATGTTCTTTATTCCTAATCTTATTTCTCTTCAGGATAACAGTGGCTTGTCTAAATCTTCTTCTCTTGAGGAGGCTAAGGAAACTATTTTTGGTATGAATAGTGATTCTGCGGCAGGCCCGGATGGTTTCACAACTAAGTTATTCAGAAAACTTATCCTATTATTTATAATAATCTTTTCTCTATTGTCACATAATTCTTTAATGGTAATCCTATCCCTAAGTTTTTTTCTTCTACTTCTATTATGCTTATTCCCAACAATAATTTTATGAATTCTTGGCATGACTTTAGACATATTAGTTTATTTACTATTTTTTATAAACTGCTTTCTAAAATTTTGATGAATCGATTAATTGTATTAGTGCCTAAGCTTATTTCCCCTTTTCAAATGGGCTTTGTCAAAGGGTGTGATATTGCTGGCAATATCCTATTGGCACAAGAATTTTGTCAAGACTTGGATGTCAAGGTTAGAGGAGGTAATATGATCCTGAAACTGGATATTTCTAAAGCTTGTGATTATATTAGTTGGAAGTTTATTTAGAATATCTTGAATTTATTTGGTTTTGATCTTAATTTCATCAACCTCATCAAGACTTGCATTTAAAGACCTTATTTTTCTATTATTGTGAATGGTAAGAGCCATGGCTTTTTTAAGGCTTCTCATGGGCTTAGACAAGGGAATTTTAATTGCCCTGCTATCTTTATTATTATTGTTGAGTACCATTCTAGAGGTCTTGCTAATCTTTTTGATAACTATCCTCGTCTCTACTTTAGAACTTTAGGTGGCTTTAAAATTTTACATTTATGTTTCACTGATGATTTCATTATGTGTAAGAATGCCTCGATGAATATGATTAATAGAATTGTGTGTTTCTTTAACCATTTTGAATTATTTAGTGGTTTAGCTTTTAACAAGCAAAAGTATTATTTTATTGTAGCTAAGAAAGTTCTTTCTGATCATGTTGTGGCCATCAAGAATCTTACTAGTTTTACTCAAGGTTTTTTGCCCTTAAAGTATCTAGGTGTGCTTCTTTATAAGGAAAGAAAGAAGTCTTTCCTCTTTAATGATTTAATTTTTGTGGTGTAGAATAAGCTTTCTTCTTGAGATTTTAAATTCTTAAGTTTTGGTGGTTGGCTTATTCTTATTAAAAGTCTTCTCTGATCTATCCTGGTTTATAATTTTCAAACTCTTCTTCCTACTAAGACTGTGTGCAATAGGATTGATAGAATTTTCAATAAATTTTTTTGGAAAGATACTGGGAGTAGTTCTAAAATTCATTGGTCTTCCTGGAAAAAATGTTATGGGACTTTGCTTGAAGGGGTGTTAGGGTGTAAGTCTCTGTTTGATTTAGCCTATGCTTTTTCTTTCAAGTTACAATACAATCTTCTGGCCAATGTGAGTATGTGGGTTAATTTTATGGTGGCCAAGTATTGTGGGGGGAGACATCCCTCCATGTGTTGCTTTCGTAAAGGACATTCTAAAGTCTGGTAGCATCTTTGCTATGTTAAATGGGATGTCGAGCCTTCTATTGTGTGGGGTCTTAGTAATGGTAATATTTATTTTATGCAAGATTGTTGGATGAGTGACCGGTCGATTAACTTTTTAACTAATTCTATTTCCATTACTGCTCTGAAGGTTAATTACTTCTTTTCTAATAATGGTTTGGATTTGGAGAAACTTTCTAGTGTTCTTCCTAATTTCATTGTTCAGCATATTTTAAAGATCCCTCTTAATGTGAATTCGAAGGATGTGTTACTTTGTTCTTTGACTAAAGAAGGTTGTTTTAGAGTTAAAGATGCTTAGCATTCCTTTAGAGCTAAACATGAATCTTCCAAGTTTTTTAATATGATATGGAATAAAAGCATTACTTCTTAGGTTTTTATTTTTATATGGAGAATTTTACATAAATTTATTCCTACGGATGAGAATTTGAGGAGAAGATGTTTTATCTTTCGTTCTAAATGCCAATGATGTTACCATGTTGACAATATGGATAATATTTTTATTTTTGGCCCCTTAGCTGTTAAAGTTTGGACTTATTTTGAGGACATCTTTCAATTCAACTATTTTATTGTGAGAGGTTCTTTTAATTTTATGCTTAATTATTTGTTTGTTAATTCTAAAGGCCATGTTAGAAATGTTATTTCCTCTCTTATCCTTTGGTTCTTATGGTTGGAGAGGAATAATTCTCATTTCAATGGTGTGGTTAAGAACTACCAGAGAATTATCCATAATATTAAAGATAAAATCGTGGCTCTTGACTCTGCTAACATACTTTCTTTCAAGAATTTTAAGAAATATTTCTTTACTACGGCTACTTTTGGCATTAACTTGGAGGTGGATATTTTTCATAAGGTTCTGAGGTGTATTTCATGGAAGAAGCCTCATCCTAATTTATTTAAGTTGAATGTGGCTAGTGCTAGAATGGACTCTATTGTTGGTTGTCATGGTGTGATTAGAGATCAAAATGGCAACTATATATTGGGTTTTGCTGGTCCTATTGCTAATGGTGATGAAATTTTTTTTATTACCTATGTTTTGCTTCACGGTTTAAGTGTTTGTGCCAATCTTTATAACATGAATGTTGTGGTGGAGGTTGGTTCTTACTTTGACTACCATTTTCTTAATACTAAGGAGGATAGAATTTGTTCTCCTTCTTTGTTTTATATTTGGAGGGACATAAGGGGTTTATTGAATACTCTTCACTGCTCTTTCTCTTTCATTCTGGCAGAGGGGAATGCTTGTGGTCAGTCGATTGCTAGTTGGGGTTATGGTTTTAATGCCATGACTGAGCTTTCAATTTCTAATCTATCATTTCTGGTTAAATTCCACTTAAGATTATATCAAATTGGTTTATCTTATGTTAAGCACTAGTATTTATGGCTTTGCTCCCCTCTTGTGGCTGTGGGGTTCATCAAGGCAGTTGCATCATACTTTATTTCTTTGGAATGGTTTGGCTGCCTTTCAATTCTTGTTAGATGATTTCTGCTACTTGGGGTTCCTGTTGTGGTATATCCAATTTTTTTTTCTCTTTTTTCTTCTTTGTTTTAGTATTTATTTTTCTAGTGATTCATGGTTCTTAGCTCTCTGTTGATTTCCTATGCTGTGTGAATGGTGGTAGCTAGGCCCTATTTGTTCCATTATAAGCATATTGGTTTGGATTGCTAGGAGTTATTTGCTGCTCCCTGGTGTTTTTGTCATTGCCGTCTGTATTGCTTTGTTGACTTGGATTGTTTTTTAATTGGTTATCCTCAGGAGACTATATTAATTGTTGCATTGGGTCTGGGTGTTTACCCTAATTCTAGCTATATCCTTTCATCTTGTGGTACCTGGAGCTTTTTCAGGTTTGGTTGGTTGGATATTCACTGGGTGGGCTCTTGCTTTTGGCCTTCTCACCTCTCGGGTTATTGGTATTCTCTTACCAGGTGGCTTTTTATGAGTCCTTTTATATTTTAATTTGTCTTAATCATTATTTAGTGAATCTTCTTATTGCTAGTTATTACTGTTTCTTGTTCTATTGTTGTGGTGGGTATCACTTTGTTCTATTGCAGGTATTTGTGTTGATGGGATTATTTATGGGAAGCTGCTATTCCAAGCTTATTTTTATTGTCTTCCTTCTTTTGGGTGCTCCCTCTTGCGCACCGTAGGATATATCTAGGTTTCTCTGTACTTTTGGGTAGTTGGGACCTTGTACTCGTAGGTTTTTTTTATTTTAATTATGTAGCTCCTTTGATCATTAGAGGACACGAGGTCCCTTTAAGGACTCCGTAATTTTTTCTTATATTAAAACGTAGGCCCCTTTGTGGGTTTCCAAAAAAAAATTAAAAAATAAAAATAAAAATAAAAAATTATGATAGATTGAGGAATTTTTGAATTATTTCATAATCCCAAATGACTCCTACTCCTCCATTCACCTCTAAAATATTTGCTCAAATTTTATCCAATCCCTTTTGAAATTCCAACCTCACTCTCTTGATATCACTTGTAGAAATCATTAAATAAACTTTTAACCATTATTTTAATCTAGTGTTTTTAGGAGGCCTAAACTTCCTATAATGTAATTTACAATGTGGACTTGCCTTCAAACGAGACTTAAAGATCCAGATCAATTTTAAAATTATTTATTATCCTTAAGGAATATTAAAATATTGGATCATCACTATTGTCATATTCAATTGATTAATAATATTTTCTTTCATTTGAAAGGTATATCATTTATTATCATGATTTTGATTATCAAATTAATGATAATACATATAGATTATCATAACTAAATTATCGATCAAACATCATTTTGACCCTTCAGGGTCATATGGGGTTCCTTCTTGAATTTCACTATGATAATAAAGATAAAGTTTATAGTTTCATAAACTAAACCTACTAGGGATTGATATTGTCACCTTCAAAGATGATATGTCATTCATAATAAAGAGTTTGATTACAAAACTAAAACAAATTCTAGAGTCTATAAAATTTTAAATTTTCCCAAAGAAATTATAATTTTAATTTATTTACATCTTTTTGAAGAAAAGCAAAAAAAGTTAAAATTGGAAACTTATTTTTGAAGGATTTACTTTGCAAAGATATTAAAATTTCTTTGGAAAACTTAAAATTTACTTTGAAATTGAACATATCATTAGAAATGATATACCACCTTTGATGGAAGAGATAAAATTTTTTGATTAGTTCATATTTAGAATTGTAAATTTCATCTTGAATATCATAGCCAACTTCAATAACGAAGTACATATGATCCTATAGGGTTAAAATAATGTTCGATCAAATATTTAACTATGATAATCTAAATGTGTTATCATTAATTTCATATTTGAGGTCATAAGAACAAATGATATATCTTCCATGGGAAGAAAGCACCATTTCTTATTAACTACTCAAATATGATGATAAAGATTATAGTTGGTTTTTATTTTTCTAAAGAGAGTTAAATGAATTTTTTTAAATTTATCTAAGGCATTTAAATCTCCTATGAAGGTAAGCCATCATAGTTAGTTACATTGTAGGAGGCTTGAATTTTCTATGAATACTCCCGATGAAAATAATGGTAGAAATCTTAATTTTTTAGATTTTAAGGAGTGATATCAAAGGAGTGAGTTTAGAGTTTCAACTTGGATTGGATTAGATTTTAGCAATTATTTTGGAGACCAATGGATGAAAGATAATATTTGTTTTTGGCTTTTAAAATACCTCAGAAACACCCCATCTATCTTATGTGTTGGGCTTTGAATATTAGTTTTGAGAGAAAATTTAATTTGAAATATCATTTTGTTAGAAAGTTGAGATGACATTCCCGAAGGTGGGGTCTTCTGATTTTCGGTCTGCCCCGAATCTTAAGTCTAATTTAGGAACTAAACAATAATGACTACAACCTAGCTAATGCAATATTAATTTGAACTTATCTCAACCTGGAATATGGAGCCAACTAACTCACTAACGCTTTAAATCATGAATCTAGTCTTTTATAAAAGATGGGTGGGATGTTATTTATGTTTTGAGGAATTAGGGCCGACATCTAAAGAATGTCTTAACTGGACCATTTATTTTTATAAGGTGATATGCTTTGAATGCAATTAAAACTTTATTTCTTTAATTGGACTCTATTAGAATGCATGCTAATTAATATTAAATGCTAAAATAATATGAAGCTGTTTTTTAAAAAAAAAGCTATAAATTTTTTTTTTTTTTTTTTGAGATTGCACAACATCTTCTTGATAGAACTGAACCCTAATAAGCTAGATGATCTGAGATAATCATAGTTGGGGTGTCGCCTAACAAGGAAGAAAAAAATACTAATATGTATGCATGAGACTCACATAAAACTTAAGCTTACTTCTTAAAATAATTAATGTTTATATATTGGCCAATAGTTTTTATTTAAATTACAAGTATAAAAGTTTTAGTACTTGAAGAGCCTAAATGCTTCTAGGAAAAAATCAAAAGTATCCTGCAAAAATAAGAAACTTAGGAAAATTATGAAACACTTATTACAAAAAATTAAACACTTCAATCAAAGCCTTAGTGGATAACTTGGATGGAATTTTGGAGAGATCACCATCCCTAGATGAAGCATCTTGCTTGGACAGTTCACTAACATCCCCACTTGTGACATGAAAGGAAGGGTGGAAGCCTTTAGTGTCATGAATCTGCTTTCAGGAAGTATAATTTTGATGATAGCAAACACTTCTATTTATCTATGACTGCCTTGCCTACTAACATTTCAGGTTAATAAGATCAAATTATAATTTACACCAGCTCAAAATTGGGTAAACTAGGTCTGAGTTAATTTGTAAATTTTTCCCTTCCTTGAGTCTATTGTAAATTATGTGGTTCTTGATACTAAGTAACCTTGCACACACACATGGGAAAAATTTTTGTCTGATTTTAGAGTTCTCTATTTTTGGTCACATCTTTCGGGATGATTCATAAATCGGCCTAGATGATTAGTTAAAAATAAAAACCCTAATTAGGGCATCCTGGTTAAGGTAGTCATCATTAAGCGCATTATCCTGGATGATATTCATATCGGCCAGGATGATAGGCCCAAATAAGAAATAATCATCCGTCATATCTATTTAGATATTATTTAGTTTTTTGACATCATCAAGGACATCATCCTGGATGATGAAACATAATTATGCCTAAATTAATCTTATTATTAAGGAAAGCAATTAAGGTTTGATTGCTCGATCATATCATCGTGGAAGATCGCAGGATTGGCCGGGAAGATCAGTTCACAAACCTTAGTTGTTCCTGGATGAACAAACATCAGCCAATGGCTATTCAAGGTGATGCTCTGGATGATCTTCACTGATTTGAATTAATCATTTATAACGATTGTGAGATTGGTCTAGATGATTAAGCTATTTTTCCATCGTCCATACATCCATTCAGTTTGATGTTCTGGATGATATTCAAACAATTTGTATTGAACATACAGGATGATATACTATCTGCCTAGATGATATACTATCGGCCTGGATGATTTGGTCAAAAACATTCTGATCGTCCCAAATCGTCTGGGCTGATTGAGTAAAATTTGCATTAATCCTCCAGGTTGATATTTTTATCATCTTGGATGATAAATTCAATTTGTATAAATTAAGATCTATTATAAAACTCTTCTATTTAAGAGCTCTAATTCTACCCAAGAGATCATCTTTTGCTACTAACTTGACCTTAGAGAGCCTAGAGGAGAGGGAGAGAAAGGGAGAGAGAGAGAGAGAGAAAGGATCTTATGAGGGGGAGTTTATGAGGGGTTTCACAAAGGTTGCTCCAAGCAAGGATCCAAGTCATCTTTTTCGATTGTCATCCTTTGTTCTTGGAGGTTCGAGAGAGGTCCACTTCAGCAATTGATCAATGTTCTCTACCTGCTTCAGGAGGAAGCAGAAGGAGTTGGGTCTCACCAGTGTCGGTGAAAAGGTGGTTTTGTACAAGCTTCTCTGCCTTACTGTGGGAGCAAAAGGAGTGTCATTGAGTTTAGTGAAATACTCATAAGGCTCCTCCGGGGAGTGGATGTAGGTTGAGTTGACCAACCCACTCTAAATTTTTCCGTATTTAATTTCTACACGTTAAATTTCTTTGTGGTGAATTTTGATTTGAATTAGTTTTTGTTTTTGATTAAAAGATTTTTTAAAAATACTAATTCAACCCCCCCCCCCTCCCTCTTGGTTAGCTTGGGCTAGTTCATAAGAGCTTAATATCCCTAACAAACTTTTAAATGATATCAGAGCGGGATTCATAAAATAGAGTTTTTTAAAACTTTTAAATTTTGATCCATGCCTAACTCCGATAATCGTAATACTACCGAAGGGTATTCAATTACCTGACCACCTTTGTTTATTAATATTCTTTTTTATTTTTAAAAAACTTACATATCTACTTTCTTACAATCGATTGGCTATCGCATGTGGATGTTTGTTAAGGATAGTTATTCACCTCCTTCACATGAAATTAATAGCATTAAAACTGAACATCTTTTTACTGAATGAACTTTTGATGAAAGAGATTTAGCACAACTTAATATGAAATGTTTGAATTTTTTCTCTGTGCTTTTAAATTTGAAGATAATATGCATATTTCAACTTGAACAACTGGTAAAGAAATTTGGGATAGATTGTGTATTACTTATGAAGGAACCAATGAAGTTAAGCAATCTAAATTGAATATATTGTTGCATGACTATGAACTTTTTCATATGAAATTTTCTGAATCAATTTCTGACATGTATACTAGATTTACTCAAATTATCACTTCATTGCATGCTTTAGGAAGAGAGCTAACTAATTATGAAAGCGTACATAAAATTTTGAGATGCTTTTATTCCTCTTTTGATGCTAATATCACTATAATTATTGAATTTAAAGATTTAAATACTTATTCTATTGATAGTTTACTTGGATCACTCATTGCTTATGAGCAAGGGGTGAATCAAAGAAATCTTGATGTAAGTGAGAAAAAGAAGGAGAAAACTATGGCATTAAAGGTCAATAATACTAACACTGATTCTTTCAGGTCTAAAAGCGATGATGTTGCCTTAATTACAAGGAAATTCAAAAGCTTTCTAAGGAAGAAGCACAAGAACCATCACAAGTGAAATGAAGGTAAGGGCAGCAAAAATTTTAAGAATTTTAATGACATGATCTGCTTTTATTGTAGGAAGCTGGGACAAGTTAAAGCTAATTGTCCTACACTTAAACCTAACTCAAGCAAGGAAAAGGGTGAGGAGAAAACCAAGTTAAAAAAGGATATGAAGAGGTTCCAAAAGGCATTCTGGGCAGATTCAGTATCGGACTCCTCTGAGACTGAAGCTGAAGAGGAGACCATAAACTTGTGTTTGATGATGAATGATCATATTGTTCAGTTTGACCAAGAAGAGGTATGTAAACTAACCTACGAATAATTACTTGAAGTTTCTGAACAAATTCATGCATCATATAAGAAACTTAAGAAATCACATGCTACTTTGAAATTGGAGTTTTTAAATTTACAAAAAAAAAACATGAAATTTCACTTAAAGATCATTCTACAATCTATAGAAATTACATGTCATTACTCGATGAGTTTGATGCATTAAACAAAAAGCATACTAAATTATCTAATGCACATGATTCATTAAATTTATCTCATTTTTAGTTAAAAAAAAGAGTTTAAGAAATTAAAAAATCTCAAAGCTTTTGAAAATAACAAACCAATATTGTATGCATCACATAACTTTAAAAGAAAGCATTACTACCCAAATAGAATAGTAAATTCTTTTCCTGATATTAATTTTTTTCATGTGGTGTGTTAGGACACATTTCACACACTTGCACTATTCACCGCAGTACACATTGGTGTGTGGAGACTCAAATTGTATGATTCATAGTATAACATATATGCATTGCATTCTTCTTTCCATAAGAAGGGACCCAAACATATTTGGGTTTCTAAATCTGACATAATGATTTTATAAGCTTGCTCTCATAAAAGACCTCATGAGAGCATGTGGTACCTGGATAGCGGATGCTCATGACACATGACTAGAGATGTTAATCAATTCATTTTGCTGGAGGCTAGGGCTAGAGGCAAGGTTACTCTTGGAGACAACAACACCAGGAAAGTAGTGGGCGCATGTATAATCAGAAACTCTAAGAACCTTTTGATTGAAAATGTTTTACTTGTAGATGGACTGAAACATAACTTGCTCAGCATCAATTAGCTTTGAGATAAAGGCTTCATCATAAAATTCTTGGCAAATACTTACATTATAAGCTTAAATAACAACACTATTTTACAAGAAAGGTGGATCAATAATGTTTACTTGCTTGACTTAAATAATATTGAATGTGCTACTTTATTTTGCTTAAAAATTGCTGCTGATGATTCATGGTTATGGCACAGGAGATTATGTCATGCTAGTATGAAAACCCTTAGGAGAGTGACCCAAAAAGACCTAGTTAAAGGTGTCCCCAAGCTTAAATTCTCTAAAGACCACCTTTGTGATGCCTGTCAACTAGGGAAGAAAGTTCAATCTTCTTTTCACTCCATTAAGGTCATTAGCGCCTCTAGAACTTTAGAAGTGCTTCATATGAATTTGTTTGGACCACCCATTAGCACTGCCAGCTTAAGGGGAAAAGTTTATAAATTTGTGATTGTCGATGACTACTCGAGATTTACTAGGATTTGATTTCTGTCACATAAAATTGATTCTTTTTATGAGTTTAGATCCTTCTTCACTTGGATTCAGAAAAAGTTAGGTTGTTAGATTTTGAGCATCAATAATGATTATGGGGGAGAGTTTGAAAATGAGATATTTAGAAACTTCTATGAGGATAAGGAGATTAGTCACAACTTCTTAGCTCCTAGGACCCCTCAGCAGAATGGGATAGTTGAAAGAAAAAATCAGACCTTAGTTGAAGTCACTAGAGCCATGCTTGCTGAGTATTCACTTCCAAAATACTTTTGGGCTAAAGTGGTAAACACATCTTGTTATGTGTTGAATAGGGTGAATGTTAATGCCAAACTTGATAAGACATCCTATGAGATCCTTAAGGGTAGGACACCCAACCTTTCCCACCTCCATGTATTTGGCTGTAAGGTTTTCATTCTTAATAATGGGAAGTCACACTTAGGAAAATTTGACCCAAAATCTTATGGAGTGTTCTTAGGATATTTAAGTGTTGGGAAATCATTTAGGGTGCTTAATAAGAGGACTTTGGTGATGGATGAGACTACTCATGTAGTGTTTGATGAATCTAATCCTAAGAAGTCTAGAGTTGAGGAGGAAGTTGAAGTTGGAGAGATTACCGAGTAGATAAAAATTTGGAGAAGAGGGTAGAACCCCAAAACACTTAAGGAATAGGTTGTTAAGATAGTTGCTATTTGCGTGCTCTACATTTTTGCAACTTGTATAGTTTTGATGATCCCAAACATTATTATTCAAATGTGTAGTTATATCTTAATAATTTTAGAAGATTTGTATTTGCTCTTGTGTGTACTAACATTTCAGGAAAATCAAACTCCAGATTATGAAGACTTCAAATCAAATTCAGCATGAAATACTTTGTGAATTTTGAAGCTTATACTTTTCTTTGAAATAAAATTGAAAGAGAGTGATTGTAATTAAGTGAATAAAAACATACACACGCATAAGAAGATCATATAAAATTTATACTGATCGTACGGGACGATATTAGTTCGTACGGGACGATATTAGTTCGTACGGGACGATCAGACAGTTATTTCCTATTGAGCACATGGAACGAATAGGAACTGGCTTGAAAAAATTTTCTAAGTCGTATTCGTCCAGGACGAAATTAAATATCATCCAGGACGATTTGTTCTCTGTAAAATTTTTGTCCAAACGAAATTAAATTATCGTACATGACGATTTGCTCTCTGTAAAATTTTCGTCCAGACGAAATTAAATTATCGTACAGGACGATCTGGTCTCTGTAAGATTTTTGTCTAGACAAAATTAAATTATCGTACATGACGATCTGTTCTCTGTAAAATTTTCGTCCAGACAAAAATAAATTTCGTCCAGGACGATCGGTTCTCTGTAAAAATTTCATCCAGACGAATAAGATTTTCGTCCAGACGATTAACCGACTTAAAACGATTTTCTGCAATTTTTGGAACCGACCTAGTAATAACCGTTCGTACCGGATGAACTTAGTTCGTACGGGACGATAAGCTTGTACGAAAATATTTCGTACACATATGCAAACAGGTTCGTTTCAAGGCTTTTAAGTAAAATAGTCCATGACGATCTACGATCGTACGGGACGATCCACTGCGTACAGAATTGAAAACTTGCTGTTTTTGGGCAGTTTTTCTTATCTTTTATATAAATAGTCCAAATTAGACTGCCACACAATCTTTTTGTCATTTGATCTTCGCGCCTTTTGAGAGAATAGCCAAGGAGAGAGTGTAAGAGTGCATTCAAATGAGGATTCCTACCACTGGAGCGTGAAGGCTTCACTTGGAGTTCAAAGGTAAGAATCTCTACTTGTGAATTGGGATTACTTCACTCTTTTCCTTCTTCCTTCTAGATTCTTGTGAGAAGATCTATCAAGGAGATCCGGTTCTCTGCCGACACTTGGAGAGTGTGAACAGACAAAGGGTTTGCTGCCTACACTTGGAGAGTGTGAATAGCCGAAGGGTTCTCTGCCAACACTAGGAGAGTGTAAAAGGACGACGGTTCTCTACCAACACTGGAGAGTGTAAAAGGACGACGATTCTCTGCCAACACTGGGGATTGTGTGAAAGGAAGGACGGTTCTCTGCGAACACTGGGGATTGTGTAAAAGGATGACGGTTCTCTGTTGCACCGGGTAGTGGTGAAAAGAGTGTTTTGTAAAGGCTTCTCCGCCTTGCTGTGGGTGCAAAAGGAGATTCACTATTGGTATTAGTGCAATACTCAGAGGGTGCCTATGGGGAGTGGATGTAGGTCTGGTTTAAACCGAACCACTATAAATCTGGTGTCATTTACTTTACTGTTTTTACGTTTCCGCATTTTTTTTAATTTTAAAAACTCTGTGGTTGAAAAACATTTTCTAAAAAAACTTAATAGAAAAATTTTCATTTCGGTTCAACTTAAATTCAAAGAGGGTTTAAATTTTTAAACTACCAATTCACCCCCCCTCTTGGTAGCCTTGGGACATTAACTTAGGTCTAACAACCTATTTACTAGACTCAACAAGTGGTATCAGAGCATCGTTTCAAAATCATAAGTTTGAACTACTTTTTGATTAATGTAGATGGCTACATTTGGAAATTAAAACACACCTGAGGGTTACTCTATAAGTAGACCTCCACTGTTTGACAATATACCTTTTGATTTTTTGAAAACACACATGTCTACTTTCTTACAGTCACTTGATTATCGTATGTGGATCCTAGTCCAGGAAGGTTACACAAAACCAACTAGATTAGTTGATGGAGTTAGGATAGAAACACATTTTGCAGATTGGACTATAGAAGAACGTGACTTAGCTCAACTAAATGCCAAATGTTTAAATAGCTTCTTTTGTGCTTTAAAATCTGAAGACTGCATGCGGGTTTCCACTTGCAAAAGTGGAAAGGACATATGGGATAGACTTTGTATAACTTATGTAGGGACTAATGAGGTTAAGCAATCAAGACTCAATATCTTGTTACATGACTATGAATTGTTTCGCACGAAACCAAATGAATCTATTTCTGGCATGTACACAAGATTCACAGAAATTGTCACTTCTTTGCATGCACTTAGTAGGGAATTAACTAATGCTGAAATGGTTAATAAGATTCTTCGTTGTTTACCTACTGCTTATGATGCTAAAATTACTGCAATTACAGAGTCTAAAGATCTAAACATTTATTCTATTGACAATCTTCTTGGTTTGCTCATTGCTTATGAGCAAGGAGTAAGTCAAAGAAAGATTGATGCAGGTGAACCGCGAAAGGAGAAGAATATTGCACTTAAGGTGGAAGAGTCAGAGAGTGAACACTCATAACCTGAGGATGAAGATGATATTGTATTGATGACTAGACAATTCAGAAGCCTTTTAAAGAGGAAGAAGAAGAGACGCCAGCAATGGAATAGAGGTAAGTTTAACAGAAATGGCAAGGTTTCTAATGAAGTGATTTGTTATAAATGCAGGAAACCAGGTCATATTAAGACTGATTGCCCAAAACTCAAAGCCACACCTAATAAGGAGAAGGTAGAGGAGAAACCAATGGTAAAGAAGGGCAAGAAGAAGTTTCAAAGAGCTTTTTGGGTGGACTCAGCTTCAGACTCATCTGAGACTGAAAAAGAAGAAGAAGTCACCAACCTTTGCTTGATGGCAGATAATGTTGATTAATCAGATGAAGAAGAGGTATGTGACTTAACCTATGATGAATTGTTTGAAGTTTCTGAACACATGCATGATGCATATAAAAAAATAAAAAAGATGCATGCTAGTTTAAGTTTAGAACTGGAAGAGCTTAAGAATGAACATGAAATACTTAGGAAAGATCATGCATTAATAGATAACAACCACATGAAACTTCTTGACGAATATGATGACTTGAATAAGAATTTTGAGAATTTAAAATCATCCTATGATGATCTTGAAAGAGACTTCAAAAAATTTAAGGATGAATCTGAGAGGAAAACATATCAAATCAATTATACAAATCGAATCTTGGAAGAAATGAATTCATTTTATAAATTAACAATAAGAGCTCTTGAGGATAATAGGACACCCCCCAAACATGAATATTTTATAAATCCTAAATATTATCCTAAATATATTGAATCCCTTAGAAGACAAACAAATGGAAGAAAACTTAGGAATACTTTTCCTAATGTTAAATGTATTAATTGTGGATTTTTGGGACATATAGCTCACACCTTTACTTTGAAGATGAAAACTTATTTGATGTGGAGACCTAAGATGCATAAACCTAGACATATCATACATGCATCTTATTATAAATTGCTAAAAGGTGAACCCAAACTTGTTTGGGTTCCTAGGTCTAACATTTGAGAGTTTTGCAGGATTGCTCGCACACAAGACCTCGTGGGAGCATATGGTACCGTGACAGCGGATGTTCATAGCATATGAATGGAGATACTACTCAATTCATAACGCTGGAAGCCAGGAGTGGAGGTAAGGTTACACTTCGAGATAATACCACAAAGAAAGTGCTTGGATCAGGTATGATTAGAAATTTGAAAAACTTTTTCATAGACAATGTGTTATTGGTTGAAGGCTTAAAGCATAATTTGTTAAGTATAAATCATCTATATGATAAGGGCTATAATGTTAAATTTTTACCTACTAGCTGCATATTAAGCCTAAATGGGAAAAATGTTTTAAATGGAAAAAGGGTAAATAATGTTTAAATGCTAGATTTAAATTGTATTCAATCTCCTACTGCTTTTTGTTTGAAAACTATTTCTGATGAATCATGGATTTGGCATAGGAGACTTTGTCATTGTAGTATGAAAAATCTTAGGATAATTACCCAAAAGAACTTAGTGAGAGGTATACCAAAACTAGACTTTACGAAGGACCACCTTTGTGATGCATGTCAATTAGAAAAACAAGTGAAGTCCTCTTTTAAGTCTAATAAGGATCTTAGAACTAGTAAACCATTGAAAATTCTTCACATGGATCTTTTTGGACCAGTAGGAACTGTAAGTCTAGGAGGAAAGGTATACGGATTTGTTATTGTGGATGATTTCTCAAGATTCACTTGGGTTAGATTTCTTTTTCATAAGAGTGAATCATTTGAGGAATTCAGAAATTTTTCAACTTGGATTCAAAGAAAACTAGGGATTGAAATAATTTCTATACAAAGTGATCATGGAGGAGAATTTGAAAATGAAATATTTAAAAAATTTTTGTAAAGAAAAAGGGATTGATCATAATTTTTCTGCTCCTAGAACCCCTCAACAAAATGGGGTAGTTGAAAGGAAAAACAGAACATTAATAGAAGCCGCCCGAGCAATGTTGGCAGAATACTCACTTCCTAGATATTTTTGGGCTGAAGCGGTTAGCACTGCATGTTATGTTTTGAATAGGGTGAATGTGAGATCAAATTTAAATAAAACACCCTATGAGTTGTTAAAAGGTAGAACACCTAACTTGTCTTATTTGCATGTTTTTGGTTGCAAGGTGTTCATTCATAACAATGGAAAATATGCCATAGGAAAATTTGATCCAAAATCAGATGAAGGAATTTTTGTTGGATATTCAAGTGTTGGAAAATCTTATAGGGTATTCAACAAAAGAACTTTAGTCATTGAAGAAACCACACATGTTGTATTTGATGAATCTGGAAATTTGGAAGAGCCAAATGTTGTTGAAGATGAGATTGAGTAAAACTCCCAAAAGATTGATAGAATAAATTTGGAAGAAAATGTGGAAGAGAATTTGGAAAGAGAAAACCCTTTGCCTAGAGATTTGAGATTTTCTAAAAACTACCCAAGGGAATTGATAATAGGTGAACCTAGTGAGGGTGTTAGAACTAGGCGTGGATTAAAAAAGGAAGTCAATCATTCAGCCTTTATTTTAACTATTAAACCCACTAACATTGATCAAGCACTTTCTGATGAATTTTGGATATTGGCCATGCAAGAAGAGTTGAATCAATTTGTAAGAAATGAAGTTTGGGAATTAATTTCAAGGCCAAAAGATCAAAGTGTTGTTGGAACCAAGCCGGTGTTCAAAAATAAAATGAATGACTCAGGAGTAGTCATTAGAAATAAGGCTAGATTAGTTGCTAAGGGGTATAATCAAATTGAAGGAATTGATTTTGAGGAGACTTTTGCCCCTGTAGCTAGACTTGAAGCAATTAGGGTTTTACTTGCCTTTGCCTGTTTAAAAGGTTTCAAATTGTTTCAAATGGATGTCAAAAGTGCCTTTTTAAATGGGGTAATTGAAGAAGATGTTTTTGTAGAACAACCTCCAGGCTTTGAAAATTCAAAATTCCCAAATCATGTTTTCAAGTTAAAAAAGGCATTATATGGATTGAAACAGGCACTTAGGGCTTGGTATGGGAGGTTGAGCACTATCCTACTTGAAAGATCTTTTAAAAAAGAAAGTGTGGATACAACTCTCTTTCTAAAGAAATTTGGAAAGGATATACTCATTATTCAAATTTATGTGGATGATATCATTTTTTTATCTTCAAATAAAAATCTTTGTGATGATTTTTCTAAAACAATGAGTAGTGAATTTGAAATGAGTCTAATAGGAGATTTAAATTACTTTCTAGGTTTTAGCATTAAGAAACTTGAGGAGGGTACATTTCTTAGTCAAACTAAATATATTAAGGATATCCTCAAAAAATATGAAATAGACAATGCTAAACCTGTTAGTACACCAATGAGATCCTCAGTTCAGTTGGATAAGGACCTTAAGGGAAAATCTATTGATCAAAAGAAATATAGAGGGATTATTGGATCTTTACTTTACTTGACTATTATCCCACCAGATATTATGTTCAGTGTTTGCTTATGTGTTAGATTTCAATCAGATCCAAAAGAATCACATTTGACAGCAGTAAAAAGGATTTTAAGATACTTACTAGGAACTCAAAACTTAAGAATTTGGTATCATAAGTTTATCTCTTCATTTGAAATTGTTGGTTATTCAGATTATGACTTTGCAGGCTGTAGAGTGGATAGGAAAAGCACTTCTGGAACATGTCAATTCATTGAAAATTTATTAGTTTCTTGGTCTAGTAGAAAACAAAATTCAGTGGCCATATCTACTGCAGAAGCAAATACATTGCATTAGAAAGTTGTGTGGCACATGTACTTTGGTTAAAACAACAGTTGATTGATTTAGGATTAACTATAGGCACTATTCTAATTTATTGTGATAATACTAGTGCTATTTTCATTTCCAAAAATCCTATTCAACATTCTAGAACCAAACACATTGACATAAGGCATCATTTCATAAGGGATCATGTATCCAAGGGAGAAATTGAACTTACACATGTTTCAACTGAAAATCAACTTGCAGACATTTTTACAAAACCTTTAGCCTTTGATACCTTCAGTACATTAAGAACAAGGCTTGGTGTAATTGATTTGAATGCTTAAATAAAAATGTTTTTGCAACATTGATATTTATGTTTTCGGAGTTTATTTTGTTTTGTTTTGTTTTGTTTTTGTGATTTTTTACTACTTTTTAGTGATTTCATTTTAGAGTCTATGGATTTGTCATTGTATTTGTGTTTGTATTAGTGTTTGTTTTAGTTGTGTTTGTTTGTGTTAAATTTTAAAAGTTCTGTGTATTTTTCTTTTAGTATTTTTGTATTGATATTATGAAATGATCTTTTAATCTTTTTCATAAATATCAATATTTGTTGTAGTTGATTTAAATTTGGTTTGTTTTTGAAATGTGCTTAATTTTTATGAATTTCATTAGTCTTTTTTTTAATCTTAATTGTGCTTAAATTAGATTGTATTTTGAGATTAATTTCATTAGAAAATCTAGTCTTTCTAAATTTAAAATTTGTTTATAACTTCTCATAATTAGAATTTTTAATCTCATGTCTATTCATTTAGACTACATAAAAGCTAATATTATTATTGCAATTTAGATGTTTTCTTATTTTGTATTTCTTTGCTCAAGTAATATTTATGCACTTAGAAAAATTTGAAATTTTAGATTATTAAACTTGGAAAGAATTGGTTTCAATTACTCCTGAAAATTATACAAAGAGTACAAAAATCAAAAGGAATGTGAAAAAGAGGCACAAAATAAGCACAATGTAAAAAGATGCACAAAAATTTGAAAAAGATGCGCAAAGCGCCACATGTGGTAATTCTCTTCTTTTCAAATTATTTCAATCTCTTAATTCAAATTGATCTTATGTTCATTTATATTTCTATTGAACTTTGAAATATAGATTTTTTATTCATCTCTCTTGTAATGATTTTCTATATTCAAATGTCTAAATTGAATCATGTCTTTGATAAATTCTTCTTACTTATAATGTTATATCACTTCTTAAATTATATGAATTTCTATGATTTACCTAGTAATTAGGTTGTTAAGCCTAAGTTAATGTCCTAAAGGCTACCAAGAGGAGGGGTGAATTGGTAGTTTAAAAAATTTTAAGCCCTCTTTTAAAATTATGTTGAACCGAAATAAAAATTAGTTTCTTTTAAGTTTTGTAGAAAAAGTTTTTTTTTTCAACCACAGAGTTTTTAAGGCTAAGAATTAAAATGCAGAAACGTAAAAACAGTAAAGTAAATTACACCAGATTTATAGTGGTTTGGTCTAAAACCAGACCTACATCCACTCCCGAGAGGCACCCTCTGAGTATTGCACTAATACCAATAGTGACTCTCCTTTTGCACCCACAGCAAGGCGGAAAAGCCTTTACAACACACTCTTTTCACCACTCCCCGGTGCGGTAGAGAACCGTCGTCCTTTTACACAATCCACAGTGTTGGCAGAGAACCGTCCATCCTTTCACACTCTTCTAGTGTGGGCAGAGAACCCTTCGGCTGTTCACACTTTTCAAGTGTAGGCAGAGAACCCTTCGGCTATTCACACTCTCCTAGTGTAGGCAGCGAACCCTTCGGCTATTCACTTTCTCCAAGTGTAGGCAGCGAACCCTTCGGCTATTCACACTCTCCAAGTGTAAGCAGCAAACCCTTCGTCTGTTCACACTCTCAAAGTGTCGGCAGAGAACCGAATCTCCTTGACAGATCTTCTCACAAGAATCTAGAAGGAAGAAGGAAAAGAGTGAAGTAATCCCAATTCACAAGTAGAGACTCTTACCTTTGAAATCCAAGTGAAGCCTTCTCGCTCCAATGGTAGGAATCCTCCTTTGAATGCTCTCTTCCACTCTCTCCTTGGCTATTCTCTCAAGAGGCACGAAGATCAAATGACAAAAAGATTGGGTGGCAGTCTAATTTGGACTATTTATACAAAAGATAAGAAAAACCGCCCAAAAACTGCAAGTATTCAATTCTGTACGCAGTGGATCTTCCCGTACGATCGTGGATCATCCTGGACGATTTTACTTAAACGATTTGAAACGACCCCATTTATATATGTGTACGAAATGTCTTCGTACAGCTGATCATCCCGTACGAACTAGGTTCGTCCGGTACGAACGGTAATTACAAGGTCGGTTCGAGAAACTGCTGAAAACCGTTCTAAGTCGGTTAATCGTTTGGACGAAAATTTATTCGTATGGATGAAATTTTTACAGAGGACCGATCGTCCAGGATGATTATTTATTTCGTCTGAACAAAAATTTTCCAGAGGACCAATCGCCATGGACTATAATTTAATTTCGTCTGGACGAAAATTTTCTAGAGACCAGATCGTCTTGGACGATTATTAATTTCGTCTGGACGAAAATTTTCCAGAGGACCAATCGTCATTGACGATAATTTAATTTTGTCTGGACAAAAATTTTACAAAGAACCAATCATCCTGGACGATTGTAAAATTCGTCCTGAACGAATAGGACTTAGAAAAATTTTTAAGCAAGTTCCTATTCATTCCATGTGCTCAATAGGAGATAAATGTCTGATCGTCCTGTACAAACGTATATAGTCCAGTATGATCAGTATAAATTTTTTATGATCTCCTTATGTGTGTGTATATTTTTATTCACTCAATTACAATCACTCCCTTTCTATTTAATATTAAAGAAATGTAAACTTCAAATTTTACAAAGTATCTCATTCTGAATTTGATTTGAAGTCTTCGTAGTCTGAAGTTCGTTTTTCCTGAAATGTTAGTACACACAAGAGCAAATACAAATCTTCTAAAATTGTTAGGAGATAACTACACATTTGAACAATAATGTTTGGAATCATCAAAACTACATAAGTTGCAAAAATGTAAATCATTCAAATAGCAACTATCTTAACAATCTCCCCCTTTTTTATCATGGTAAAACAATTATTATTTGTATGGTTTCAATTTAAACAAATCTCCTAAACTCCCCCTGAATTGATGAATACATGAAAATAAGGAGGCATTTTGAACCAAAGAATAAAATTTTTGTTTTTTAAAATTTTTTATAACAAAATTACAAAGTCAAACACAAAACCAAAATGCAAACAAAATAATTAAAACAAAACAAAACATACAAACACAATAAAAACTAAATATACAAACACAATAATTTCTCCCTCTTTTTTACAACAACAAAAAATGAAGAAGAAATAGACAAGAAATGTAAGTAATTATATGAAATTCATTTGAAAATTTAATCTAAATGGTGATTGTCATAAGGTATGCAATCTAAAACTAATAACATTAGGTCAATCATAGAAATTCATAAAATTTAAGAAGTGATATAACATTGTAAGTAAGAAGAATTTATCAAAGATATGATTTAATTTAGACATTCGAATATAGAAAATCATTACAAGAGAGATGTATAAAAATTCTATATTTCAAAGTTCAATAAATATAAATGAACATAAAATCAATTTGAATTAAGAGATTGAAAGAATTTGGAAAGAAGAGAATTACCACATGTGGCGCTTTACGCATCTTTTTCAAATTTTGGGCACATTTTTGTGCATATTTTGACATTGGGCTAATTTTGTGCCTCTTTTTCATATTTGCGAACCTTTGCGCATTCCTTTTGATTTTTGTACTCTTTGTAAAATTTTAAAGAGTAATTGAGACCAAATCTTTCCAAAATCAATAATCTAAAATTTCAAATATTTCTAAGTGCATAAATATCACTTGAGCATAGAAATACAAAATAAGAAAACATCTATATTGCAATAATAATATTAACTTTTATGTAGTCTAAATGAATAGACATGAATTTAAAAGTTCTAATTATAACAAGTTATAAACAACTTTTAAATTTAGAAAGACTAGATTTTCTAATGTAATTAATCTCAAATTATAATCTAATTTAAGAACAATTAAGATTAAATAAGACTAATAAAATTCATAAAAATTAACCACATTTCAAAAACAAATCAAATTTGAATCAAGTACAACATGCATTGATATTAATGAAAAGGATTACATATTCATTTTATAATATTAAAATAATTAAGAAAATACACTGAACTTTTTAACAAAGACAAACTAAAACAAACACTAAAAATAAACACTAACACAACAAAACATTTAAAACAAAACACGAGTACAACAAACATAAAGAAATTCATCTCTCATTCTCTATTCTTCTGGAGGAGGAGGAGGAATACCACCAAAAAGGTTGAAGTAGGAGGCCATCAACATTACATTGGTATTAATTTCATGTACTTCATTTTTGATGCTACTAATATCTTGTTGCTGCCGCATAAGTTGAGCATCAAGTTGATCAAATCTTTGATCAACATGAGTCTCTAGTCTATCAAAATTTTCAATCAGATTCTGATAATCTGACTGAGGTGCAGAAGTTTACTCTCCTTCTTCTTCTTCTTCTGAAGCACTGGCATGTGCTTTCCCTTTTTCCTCCTTAAAAATTACTCTGAAGGAAGCATCATTATAGTATACTAGCTCTTCGTATTCATCATCGGAATGCACTAAGTTGTATTTCTTTTTCAAAATGTATGTAACTAAGTGTCCTAATGAGATGTTCTTTTTTTTCTCTTCTTCTCTACATGTCCTATTTCTGAAAGCTCATAGAGATGATCTATGATAAGTTGGGCTTCATCGATAGGCTTACAATTCATAATCAAAAAGGTTAGAACAGAAAGGAGATGGGTAATATTGATCCTATCACCAGCTTTAGGAATGATTGAAGATCGAAGGATATGCTGGATGATTCGGGCATTTTTGGTCATACCGGAGACTCTAGCAACATGACAGGTTAGGCCACTTTGTCTAATCACATTATTGACTTCATACTATTTGAATGTGTTTTCACTCATTAGGGTGTGGGCTCTATATCCTTCAGTTCTTAAGTTCAAAAAGGCACCAATGTCGTGCTTGGTAATTTCAACTTTTTGTTTGAAAACAAAAGAACTTTGCAGGAGTGGTTGGAATTAAAACTCATGTTGGCTAGAAAGTAGAGAAAGGTTTGTTTGTTATAAAGGTGGACGAGAGAAAGAATGAATTGAAACTGGGTGGAGGCAAAAAGGTGCATTACCTTAAAGTGTATCTCGCTTTGAATCGGAATGCGAGAGGGAGTTATTTTGGCAGAGGCAAAACGAGGAAAAGATTCCTCATTTGCTTTTGACAGGAAGTTTTCAGAGGCATTTCTGTGAGGTTTCTTAGCCAATACCTTTTGTCTTTTGCTTGAGGAGGCCATTGTTGATTTGAAGTTGAAAGGGATTGAAAGTGAAGTTTGGAGATGTGATTGTTGAGTTAGAAAGCCTTCATATTTAAAGAAAAATGATACGTTCGTCCTGGACGAAAACAGTTCATCCTTGACGAAAATTATCATTCGTCTGGACAAAAATATTTCGTACAGACGATCCAATTCGTCCAAAATGTAATGGCTTTTTGTAATCAACACAATTTACGATGCGTCCCTTCGTACAGGCTTTTTGACTTGACCGATCGTACAGACGAAAACATTTTCATACGGATGATCAAAAAGTTAATTCGTTTTAGTGTCTGTTGAAAACCGTCCCCTACAATGAAACGACGTCTGTTCGTCTGGACGAACAAAAAGTTTGTACGGACGAACTTCACATTTAAAACTGCCTTATCCACTCAACCGATGCATTCAATCGTCCCGACGTTTGAGAGAGAAAAAAATTTCTTCCTGGACGATTATAAGATCGTACAGACGAACTACATTAAAACTACTCTCAAAACGTTTCATATCACGCAAACTGAATCTTACACACATTATCCAGTACGAAACATTTCATCCCGGACGATTTCAACACATTTTTTGGATTTTTGAATTTTTTATTGAAGAAAAACAAACAAAACATTCAAAACACAGAAAACAAAGACAAAACCATAGACTCTAAAATAAACTCATTCAAAACACTCAAAAATCACAAAATTCAAAACAAAAATCAAAGACAAATAACTAAGAAAACATAAATATCAATGTTGCAAAAACATTTTTATTTAAGCATTCAAATCAATTACACGAAGCCTTGTTCTTAATGTACTGAAGGTATCAAAGGCTAAAGGTTTTGTAAAAATGTCTGCAAGTTGATTTTCAGTTGAAACATGTGTGATTTCAATTTCTCCCTTGGATACATGATCTCTTATGAAATGATGCCTTATATCAATGTGTTTGGTTCTATAATGTTGAATAGGATTTTTGGAAATGCAAATAGCACTAGTATTGTCATAATAAATTGGAATAGTGCCTATAGTTAATCCTTAAATCAATCAACTGTTGTTTTAACCAAAGTACTTGTGCCACACAACTTCTTAATGCAATGTATTCTGCTTCTGCAGTAGATAGGGCTACTGAATTTTGTTTTCTACTGGACCAAGAAACTAATGAATTTCCAATGAATTGATATGTTCTATAAGTGCTTTTCCTATCCACTCTATAGCATGCAAAGTCAGAATCTGAATAACAAACAATTTCAAATGAAGAGCTAAACTTAGGATACCAAATTCTTAAGTTTTGAGTTCCTAGCAAGTATCTTAAAATCCTTTTCACTACTATCAAATGTGATTCTTTTGGACCTGATTGAAATCTAGCACATAAGCAAACACTGAACATTATATCTGGTCTGCTAGCAGTCAAGTAAAGTAAAGATCCAATAATCCCTATATATTTCTTTTGATCAACAGATTTTCCCTTAAGGTCCTTATCCAACTGAACTGAGGAACTCGTGGGTGTACTAATAGGTTTAGCATTGTCCATTTCATATTTCTTGAGGATGTTCTTAATATATTTAGTTTAGCTAAGAAATGTTCCTTCCTCAAGTTGCTAAATGCTAAAACCTAGAAAGTAATTTAAATCTCCCATTAGACACATTTCAAATTCACTACTCATTGTTTTAGAAAAATCATCATAAAGATTTTTATTTGAAGATCCAAAAATGATATCATCCACATAAATTTGAAAAATGAGTATATCCTTTCCAAATTTCTTTAAAAAAAGAGTTGTATCCACACTTCCTTTTTCAAAAGATCTTTCAAGTAGGAAGGTGCTCAACCTCTCATACCAAGCTCTAGGTGCCTGTTTCAATCCATATAATGCCTTCTTTAACTTTAAAACATGATTTGGGTATTTTGAATTTTCAAATCCTGGAGGTTATTCTACAAAAACATCTTCTTTAATAACCCCATTCAAAAAGGCACTTTTGACATCCATTTGAAACAATTTAAAACCTTTAAAATAGGCAAAGGCTAGTAAAACCCTAATTGCTTTAAATCTAGTTACAGGGGCAAAGGTCTCCTCAAAATCAATCCCTTCAATTTAATTATACTCCTTAGCAACTAATCTAGCCTTATTTCTAATGACTACTCCTGAGTCATTCATTTTATTTTTGAACACCCACTTAGTTCCAACAACACTTTGATCTTTTGGCCTTGTAGTTAATTTTCAAACTTTATTTCTTACAAATTGATTTAACTCTTCTTGCATGGCCAATATCCAAAATTCATCAGAAAGTGCATGATCAATATTAGTGGGTTCTATTGTTGAAATAAAGGCTGAATGATTGACTTTCTTGTTTAATCCACGCCTAGTTCTAACACCCTCACTAGGTTCACCTATAATCAATTCTCTTGGGTGGTTTTTAGAAAATCTCAAATCTCTAGGCAAAGGGTTATCTCTTTCCAAATTTTCTTCCACATTTTCTTCCAAATTTAATCTATCAATCTTTTGGGAGTTTTCCTCAATCTCTTCTTCAACAATATTTGGCTCTTCCAAATTTCCAGATTCATCAAATACAACATGTGTGGTTTCTTTAATGACTAAAGTTCTTTGTTGAATACCCTATAAGATTTTCCAACACTTGAATATCCAACAAAAATTCCTTCATCTGATTTTGGATCAAATTTTTATAAGGCAGATTTTCCATTGTTATGTATGAACACCTTGCAACCAAAAACATGCAAATGTGACAAGTTAGGTGTTCTAACTTTTAGCAACTCATTGGGTGTTTTATTTAAATTTGATCTCACATTCACCCTATTCAGAACATAACATGCAGTGCTAACCGCCTCAGCCCAAAAATATCTAGGAAGTGAGTATTCTGCTAACATTACTCGGGCGGCTTCTATTAATGTTCTATTTTTCCTTTCAATTACCCCATTTTGTTAAGGGGTTATAGGTGCAGAAAAATTGTGATCAATCCCTTTTTCTTTACAAAAATTTTCAAATCTTTCATTTTCAAATTCTCCTCTATGATCACTTTGTAAAGAAATTATTTCATATCCTAGTTTTCTTTGAATCCAAGTTGAAAAATTTCTGAATTCCTCAAATGATTCATTTTTATGAAAAAGAAATCTAACCCAGGTGAATCATGAAAAATCATCCATTATAACAAATCCGTATACCTTCACTCCTAGACTTACAGTTCCTACTGGTCCAAAAAGATCCATGTGAAGAATTTCCAAAGGTTTACTGGTCCTAAGATCCTTATTGGACTTAAAAGAGGACTTCACTTATTTTCCTAATTGACATGCATCACAAAGGTGGTGCTTAGTAAAGTCTAGTTTTAGTATACCTCTCACTAAGTTCTTTTGGGTAATTCTCCTAAGGTTTTTCATACTAGAATAACAAAGTCTCCTATGCCAAAGCCATGATTCATCAGAAACAGTTTTTAAACAAAAAGCAGTAGGAGATAGAATAGAATTCAAATCTAGCATGTAAACATTGTTAACCCTTTTTCCATTTAAGACTTCTTTTCCATTTAAGCTTAATATGCAGCTAGTAGGTAAAAATTTCACATTATAGCCCTTATCACATAGCTGACTTATACTTAACAGATTATGTTTTAAGCCTTCAACCAATAACACATTATCTATGAAAAAGTTTTTGAAATTTCCAATCATACCTGATCCAACCACTTTCTTTGTGGTATTATCTCCAAGTGTAACCTTGCCTCCATTCCTGGCTTCCAGCGATATGAATTGAGCAGTATCTCCAGTCATATGCTTTGAACATCCACTGTCCAGGTACCATATGCTCCCACGAGGTCTTGTGTGAGAGCAATCCTGCAAAATTCTCAAATGTTAGACCTGGGAACCCAAACAAGTTTGGGTTCACCTTTAAGAAATTTATAATCAGATGCATGTATGATATGTCTAGGTTTATGCATCTTAGTTCTCCACACCAAATTAGATTTCATCTTTAAAGTACAGGTGTGAGCTATATGTCCCAAAAATCCACAATTATTACATTTAACATTAGGAAAAATATTCCTATGTTCTTCCATATGATTATCTTCTAAGGGATTTCATGAATTTAGGATAATATTTAGTATTTGTAAAATCTTCAAGTTTAGGGGGAATCCTATTATCCTCGAGAGCTCTTATTGTCAATTTATAAAATGAATTCATATCTTCCAAGATTAGATTTGTATAATTGATTCAATATGTTTTTCTCTCAGATTCATCCTTAAAATTTTAAAAATCTTTTTCAAGTTCAGCATAGGATGATTTTAAAATCTCAAAATTTTTATTCAAGTCATCATATTCATCAAGTAATTTCATGTGGTTGTCATCTATTAAAGCATGATCTTTCCTAAGGATTTTGTGTTCCTTCTTAAGCTCTTCCAATTCTAAACCTAACCTAGCATGCATCTTTTTTATTTTCCTATATGCATCATGCATGTGTTCAGAAACTTAAAATAATTCATCATAGGTTAAGTCACATACCTCTTCTTGATCTGATTGTTCAACATTATCTTCCATCAAGCAAAGGTTGGTGACTTCTTCTTCTTTTTCAGTCTCAGATGAGTCTGAAGCTGAGTCCGCCCAGAAAGCTCTTTGAAACTTCTTCTTTCCCTTCTTTACCATTGGTTTCTCCTCTACCTTCTCCTTGCTAGGAGTGGCTTTGAGTTTTGGACAATCAGTCTTTATATGACCTGGTTTCCTGCATTCATAACAAATCACTTCATTATAAACCTTGTCATTTCTGTTAAACTTACCTCTATTCCATTGTTGGCGTCTCTTCTTCTTTCTCATTAAAAAGCTTCTAAATTATCTTGTCATTAGTGCAATATCATCTTCATCCTCAGGTTTTAAGTGTTCACTCTCTGACTATTCCACTTTTAGTACAATATTTTTCTCCTTTCGTGGTTCACTTGCATCAATCTTTCTTTGACTTACTCCTTGCTCATAAGCAATGAGTGAACCAAGAAGATTGTCAATATAGTAAATGTTAAGATCTTTAGACTCTGTAATTGCAGTAATTTTAGCATCATAAGCAGTAGGTAAACATCAAAGTATTTTATTGACCATTTCAGCATTTGTTAATTCCCTACCAAGTGCATGCAAAGAAGTGACAATTTGTGTGAATCTTGTGTACATGTCAGAAATAGATTCATTAGGTTTCATGCGAAATAATTCATAGTCATGTAACAAGATAATGAGTCTTGATTGCTTAACCTCATTTGTCCCTTTATAAGTTATACAAAGTCTATCCCATATGTCCTTTCCACTTTTGCAAGTGGAAACCTGCATGTAGTCTTCAGATTTTAAAGCACAAAAGAAACTATTTAAACATTTGGTATTTAATTATGCTAAGTCACGTTCTTTTATAGTCCAATCTGCATAAGGTGTTTCTACCCTAACTCCATCAACTAATCTAGTTGGTTTTGTGTAACCTTCCTGGACTAGCATCCACATGCGATAATCAAGTGACTGTAAGAAAGTAGACATGCGTGTTTTCCAAAAATCAAAAGGAATATTGTTAAACAATGGAGGTCTAGTGATAGAGTAACCTTCAGGTGTGTTTCGATTTCCGAATGTAGCCATCTACGTTAATCAAAAAGTAGTTCAAACTTATGATTTTGAAACGAAGCTCTGATACCACTTGTTGAGTCTAGTAATTAGGTTGTTAAGCCTAAGTTAATGTCCCAAAGGCTACCAAGAGGGGGGGGTGAATTGGTAGTTTAAAAAATTTTAAGCCCTCTTTTAAAATTATGTTGAACCGAAATAAAATTTGTTTCTTTTAAGTTTTGTAGAAAAATTTTTTTTTTTCAACCACAGAATTTTTAAGACTAAGAATTAAAATGCGGAAACGTAAAAACAGTAAAGTAAATGACACCAGATTTATAGTGGTTCGGTCTAAAATCAGACCTACATCCACTCCCCAGAGGCACCCTCTGAGTATTGCACTAATACTAATAGTGACTCTCCTTTTGCACCCACAGCAAGGCGGAGAAGCCTTTACAACACACTCTTTTCACCACTCCCCGGTGTGTCAGAGAACCGTCGTCCTTTTACACAATCCACAGTGTTGGCAGAGAATCGTCCATCCTTTCACACTCTCCTAGTGTGGGCAGAGAACCCTTCGGTTGTTCACACTTTCCAAGTGTAGGCAGAGAAACCTTCGGCTATTCAGACTCTCCTAGTGTAGGCAGCGAACCCTTCGGCTATTCACACTCTCCAAGTGAAGGCAGCGAACCCTTCGGTTATTCACACTCTCCAAGTGTAGGCAACGAACCCTTCGTCTGTTCACACTCTCAAAGTGTCGGCAGAGAACCGGATCTCCTTGACAGATCTCCTCATAAGAATCTAGAAGAAGAAGGAAAAGAGTGAAGTAATCCCAATTCACAAGTAGAGACTCTTACCTTTGAAATCCAAGTGAAGCCTTCTCACTCCAATGGTAGGAATCCTCCTTTGAATGCTCTCTTCCACTCTCTCCTTGGTTATTCTCTCAAGAGGCACGAAGATCAAATGACAAAAAGATTGGGTGGCAGTCTAATTTGGACTATTTATACAAAAGACAAGAAAAACCGCCCAAAAACTGCAAGTATTCAATTCTGTACGCAGTGGATCGTCCCGTACTATCGTGGATCATCCTGGACGATTTTACTTAAACGATTTGAAATGACCCCATTTGTATATGTGTACAAAATGTCTTCGTACAGCTGATCATCCCGTACGAACTAGGTTCGTCCGGTACGAATGGTTATTACAAGGTCGATTCTAGAAACTGCTGAAAACCATTCTAAGTCGGTTAATCATTTGGACGAAAATTTATTCATCTGGATGAAATTTTTACAGAGGATCGATCGTCCTGGACGATTATTAATTTCGTCTGGATGAAAATTTTCCAGATGGCCAATCGCCATTGACGATAATTTAATTTCGTCTGGACGAAAATTTTACAGAGAACCAATCGTCCTGGACAATTGTAAAATTCGTCCTGGACGAATAGGACTTAGAAAAATTTTTAAGCAAGTTCCTATTCGTTCCATGTGCTCAATAGGAGATAACTGTCTGATCGTCCCGCACGAACGTATATCGTCCATTACGATCAGTATAAATTTTTTATGATCTCCTTATGTATGTGTATGTTTTTATTCACTCAATTATAATCACTCCCTTTCAATTTAATTTCAAAGAAATGCAAACTTCAAATTTTACAAAGTATCTCATTTTGAATTTGATTTGAAGTCTTCATAGTCTGGAGTTCATTTTTCCTGAAATGTTAGTACACACAAGAGCAAATACAAATCTTCTAAAATTGTTAGGAGATAACTACACATTTGAACAATAATGTTTGGAATCATCAAAACTACATAAGTTGCAAAAATATAAAGCATTCAAATAGCAACTATCTTAACACATACCTTATGTCAATCACTCTTTAGATTAAATTTTCAAATGAATTTCATATAATTACTTACATTTCTTGTCTATTTCTTCTTCACTTTTTATTGTTGTCAAAAAGGGGAAGAAATTATTGTGTTTGTATTTTGATTTTATGTCAATTGGCTTGTGTTATTAGTATTGTCTTGGTATTTTTTTAATTTTTTGTTTAAAATTTTTTAAAAACAAAAAAAAAATTGTTCTTTTGTTCAAAATGCCTCCTTATTTTAATGTATTCATCAATTCAGGGGGAGTTTAGGAGATTTGTTTAAATTGAAATCATACAAACAATAATTATTTTGACATCATCAAAAGGGGGGAGATTATTAAGATAGTTGTTATTTACATGCTTTACATTTTTGTAACTTCTATAGTTTTGATGATTCCAAATATTATTGTTCAAATGTGTAGTTATCTCCTAACAATTTTAGAAGATTTGTATTTGCTCTTGGGTGTACTAACATTTCAAGAAAATCAAACTCCAAACTACGAAGACTTCTAATCAAATTCAGCATGAAATACTTTGTGAATTTTGAAGCTTATACTTTTCTTTGAAATAAAATTGAAAGGGAGTGATTGTAATTGAGTGAATAAAAAGATACACACACACATAAGGAGATCATATAAAATTTATACTAATCGTACGGGACGATATTAGTTCGTACGGGACGATCAGACAGTTATCTCCTATTGAGCACATAGAATGAATAGGAACTGGCTTGAAAAATTATTCTAAGTCCTATTCGTCTAGGACAAAATTAAATATCGTCCAGGACGATTTGTTCTCTGTAAAATTTTCGTCCAGACGAAATTAAATTATCGTACATGACGATTTTCTCTCTATAAAATTTTGTCCAGATGAAATTAAATTATCGTACAGGACGATCCGGTCTCTGTAAGATTTTCATCCAGACAAAATTAAATTATCGTACATGATGATCTGTTCTCTGTAAAATTTTCGTCCAGACGAAATTAAATATCGTCCAGGACAATCGGTTCTCTGTAAAAATTTCGTCCAAACGAATAAGATTTTCGTCCAGACGATTAACCGACTTAGAAAGGTTTTATGCAGTTTTTGGAACCGACCTAGTAATAATCGTTCGTACCGGACGAACTTAGTTCGTACGGAACGATAAGCTTGTACGAAAATATTTCGTACACATATACAAACAGGTTCATTTCAAGGCTTTTAAGTAAAATCGTCCAGGACGATCTACGATCGTACGGGACGATCCACTGCGTACAGAATTGAAAACTTACAGTTTTTGGGCAGTTTTTTCTTGTCTTTTATATAAATAGTCCAAATTAGACCGCCATCCAATCTTTTTGTCATTTGATCTTCGTGCCTTTTGAGAGAATTGCCAAGGAGAGAGTGTAAGAGTGCATCAAAGGAGGATTCCTACCACTGGAGCATGAAGGTTTCACTTGGAGTTCAAAGGTAAGAATCTCTACTTGTGAATTGAGATTACTTCACTCTTTTCCTTCTTCCTTCTAGATTCTTGTGAGAAGATCTGTCAAGGAGATCTGGTTCTCTGCTGACACTTGGAGAGTGTGAAAAGACGAAGGGTTCACTGCCTACACTTGGAGAGTGTGAATAGCCGAAGGGTTCTCTGCCCACACTAAAAGAGTGTAAAAGGACGACGGTTCTCTGCCAACACTGGAGAGTGTAAAAGGATGACGGTTCTCTGCCAACACTGGGGATTATGTGAAAGGATGGACGGTTCTCTGCCAACACTGGAGATTGTGTAAAAGGATGACGGTTCTCTGCTACATCGGGTAGTGGTGAAAAGAGTGTTTTGTAAAGGCTTCTCTGCCTTGCTATGGGTGCAAAAGGAGAGTCACTATTGGTATTAGTGCAATACTCAGAGGGTGCCTCTGGGGAGTGGATGTAGGTCTGGTTTAGACCAAACCACTATAAATCTGGTGTCATTTACTTTACTGTTTTTACGTTTTTGCATTTTATTTTTAATTTTAAAAACTCTGTTGTTGAAAAACATTTTTTAGAAAAATTTAAAAGAAAAATTTTCATTTCGGTTCAACTTAATTTCAAAGAGGGTTTAAATTTTTAAACTACCAATTCACCCCCCCCCCCTCTTGGTACCCTTGGGACATTAACTTAGGTCTAACAACCTATTTACTAGGCTCAACATAGGTGAGATTACTCAAGTAGTAGAAAATACAAATTTGGAGAAAAGGATTGAACCTACATACACCTTGCCTAGAGATTGGAGATATTCTTTGAGTCATCCTGAAGAATTAATTATAGGAGACCCTTCTGAAGGTGTTTGGACTAGGCATGAACTTAGGAAGGAAGAGAACCACTCTGCCTTTATCTCAATGATTGAACCCACCAACATTAATCAATCCCTTTCAGATGAGTTTTGGATCTTAGACATGCAAGAGGAATTAAGTCAATTTATTAGGAATGATGTTTGGGAGCTTATTGAAAGACCAAAGGGACAAAGTATAATTGGAACCAAATGGGTCTTTAATAATAAAATGAATGATTTTGGTGTGATGGTTTAGAATAAGATAAGATTGATAGCTAAAGTGTACAACCAGATAGAATGAATTAATTTTGAGTAGACCTTTTCCCCTGTAGCTAGATTGGAAGCCATTAGAGTGTTACTAACCTTTACCTGTTATAAAGGATTTAAGCTTTTCCAAATGGACGTTAAGAGTGCCTTTTTAAATAGCGTAATAAAAGAGGATGTGTTTGTAGAGTAACCCCAAGGTTTTGAAAGTTTTAAATTTCTAAATCATATTTTTAAATTAAAAAAGGCCTTATATGGATTAAAGTAGGCACTCAGAGCTTAGTATGAGAGGCTTAGCGCATTCTTACTAGAGAGGGAGTATGTTAAGGGGAGCATTGACACCAGCCTTTTTATAAGGAAAATAGGAGATAAATTACTCATTGTTCATATCTATGTCGATGATATACTTTTTGGATCTTCTAATAAAAGGTTATGTGATGATTTTTCTAAAATAATGAGTAAGGAATTTGAGATGAGTATGATGGGAGAGTTGTCCTACTTTTTAGGTTTTAGTATAAGACAACTAGATAATGGAACCTTTCTAAATCAATCAAAGTACATAAAGGACATCTTGAAGAAATATGAAATGGATAAAGCTAAGCTAATTAATACTCCCATAACCTTCAGTGTTCAGTTGGACAAGGACCCAAATAGAAAATAAGTTGATCAAAAGAAGTACAGAGGGATGATTGGATCTTCACTTTACCTGATTGTTAGTCGACCTGATATAATATTTAGTATTTATCTCTGTGCTAGATTTCAAGCTGATCCTAAGGAATCCCACCTAACTGCAGTTAAGAGAATTCTTAGATACCTCTTAGGAACCCAAAATATAGGAATCTGGTATCCTAGGCATAACACTTCTTTTGAGATTATTGGATATTCTGATTCAAATTTTCTAGGATGTAAGGTTGATAGAAAGAGCACGTTATGTTTAGGGTGTGGTTAGTAATGGTGGGGTTGGTTGAGGGGTTTGGTTGATGTGGTTGGGGGTTGGAGTGGGGGGTTGATGGAGTAATTGTATGGTTTTAGTTGGGGGTGAGGAGAGTTGTTCGGTTAAGTATGATAATAGGTTTGGGGGTTGTTTGGGTTTTTTTTTGGGTGAGTAGACATGGATTTTTTGTGGGTTTGTTTTTTGGATTGGTGGAATTTTTCTTTTTGGTGATTGTAGACGATTGGTGTTGTATATTAAATATATATATATATATTTGGTTGAAATTTGGTTTTGTTGACAGGATTGAGAGAATAGGAATTTGTGTGTTTTGGATGTTTTGGTATGATCAGCGAGTTTGATTTAGGAGGAGATGTATTTTGGGGTGTATGATGTGATTTGGAATGTAATATTGTCGGTGTTTAACGAGTGTGGAGTTTTGGATTGTGGGGTTATTTGGTAGTGTGTTTGTTGGATTTGTAGTGGTGGTTGGTTTAAGTTTATTGTTAGGTATATTTGTATTGTGTAAAAGGTTAGTGCATTATTGTGTTAAGGGTGTTTTGTAGATGAAGAAGGGATGTATAATGTGTAGATTAACATGGTTTGGGTGGCATTAATTGGGAATTGTGAGTTGATGTTATAAGGGTTGGTTGAAATTTGTTTTTCAATATATTGGATTTTTGAGATTTTTGAAAGAGGGGGTGTATTTATTAAAGGGGGTAAGGGTGGAGGGTATTGTTTATGTTGGTTGGGGGTTTAAAGTGAAGTTGGATTTTTCAGTTTTTGGTCTTCTCTGATTATCCATCCACTCTCTAATGTATTAAAACTTTTTCTCATACATCCCGGATGTTCTATTCAATTCACTCTTAGAATTCCATCTGACGGCTATTTTGACTCTTCTACTTATAATCATCTTGGAAGATCTGACAATCTTCTGTTTCAATTATTTGTGATCATCCTGGATGATCTTCCTTGTCTTGAATGATCTTCACAATCTCTACTCAATTATTGGTGATCATCCCGAATGATACACCTGTTCGTCCTGGACGATCCATGTGGCAATGCTTTAAACATTTTTTAATTTGGCCTATATGATCCATTATTTGCATCATCTTGGACGATCCACCTAATAGGCCAGAATGATATGCTTTTTCTACGGTCATCTGGAATGACTCCTCGGGATGATTGCTTGTGTCTTATCATCCCAGATGATATCTTATCGCCCTGGATGACTTTACTGCTTTTCTTATCAATTGGCCTGGACGCAATTATTGCACTATATTTTCCTAGATGATTCTATGATCTTCCTGGATGATATGTCTGATTCTTTTTATATTGAGGCACTCAAACATTTTTCTCACACAATCCTTCTCAAATCCTCTTTTCTCTTACTCTTGTGCTTTATTTTCTTAAGTAAGGCTGATGGAAAGAGATCTCCCATCCAATTGGAAATTTCTCGAGGGAGAATCTGGACCCTCGCTTCACTAAGGTAGATGATCAAGCCGCCTATCAAAGGTACAAAATAGCCAGGATTACTTTATCCCAGACTGTCAACCCACACATTCTTTCCTATCCTATCATAGATTTATTTGCGCACACTTCCTTGACCTTCCTTCTTACTCTCTCTGTCCCTTTCAACTCTGAGCTTCTTTTTAAATTTTTTGCTAGCCTCCGCATAAATTCTTCTTTCACTATTCTCGGGTCCTATGTGAAATGATGTCCCATCGAAATCATATATCAGGACTGTTAAGAGCTATTGCAACTTTCTACTATACGGGATAAACTCCATATCTTGTGTTCTAATCCTGACTATGACTGGGTTCCAGCCAACCACTTTCTTAGAAACAATAATGCTCAATTTCACATTGGAGAGTCTAGCACCTTACTCAAAGATGCTAGGACAGTCCAGAATGTCCTTCGCACCTTAATTCTTCCAAAAGCTAGTGATCGTGTTCATTTCAC
Organism: Dendrobium officinale; assembly: GCA_019514585.1. Classification (NCBI taxonomy): domain Eukaryota; kingdom Viridiplantae; phylum Streptophyta; class Magnoliopsida; order Asparagales; family Orchidaceae; genus Dendrobium; species Dendrobium officinale. The sequence continues at coordinate 38,398,639 of CM033686.1, forward strand.
TCCTCTTCTTTTGATCACCACTTTTTATATTTTGTCTCGTCATGAATTCATTGCCACTGATTTGATTTTCCACTATATTGAGCATCTGACTACTATTCAAGATCCAGAACATAGGAGGAAGCCCAACATATCCTAGGACATATCATTGCATTTGTCTTAGAATCAAAATACAACCTCCAATATCCTGCTCCACCAAATTTTCAACCTGCCTTCTACTTAAACAACTCCTTCCACATTATGCATAGTACTTATCTCCATCCGGGGAACGATAAAGTCGAGGGAGCTAAGGAGGAGGTAGCACCTGCACCTGTTCCTGCACCAACTCCAATCTGCATACACTCTTAGCTTGATCAACTAGTGGAGTGATTCAACTAGTGGGAGACTCACTTTGAGACCTACGCCACTGCACAAGAGCTGCAATATGCAGAGGATGTTGCTCGCTTCAACACTTTCATGGCTCATTAGTAGCACCAGCACAACCAGGATATGGAATGGCTTGGGGAGCAGTTTGCGACTCTTTTCAGTTACTTTTAGCCACATCCACCATCACCACCTCCTCCTTCAAATGATCAAGGGCTATCTCTCTTTTAGTTTACTTATTTTTGTGTGATGTTTTTCTTACTTCTGTTTAGTAGTTTGTGCTATTTTTCTTTTTCCCTCCTCCTTTTTGTGATGTCAAAAGGGGGACTAGTTGTACTAGTTTGTACTATTCTAGTCTGTTCTAGTTTGTTATGTTTTTATGATGGATAGTTGAACTATTTGAACTATATTTATTTATTTACCTATTTCCATTAAAACCACTTTGAACTGCTTCAATTATTTTTATTTTTGCCATCATAAAAAGGGAGAGATTGTTTCGAATCTGCTTTCAAGAAGTATAATTTTGATGATAACAAACACTTCTATTTCTCTATGACAGTCTTGCCTATTAACATTTCAGGTCCATAAGAGCAAACTACAATTTACACAAGCTCAAGATTAGGTAGACTAGGTCTGAGTCAGTTTATATAATTTTCCCTTTTTTGAGTCTGTTGTAAATGATGTGGTTCCTGATGCTAAGTAACCTTGCACACACACATGGAAAAAAATTTTCTGTCTGATTTTAGAGTTCTCTATTTTTGGTCACATCATCTAGGACGATCTACAAATTGTCTAGGATGATCCACAAATTGGACTAGATGATCAGTTAAAAATAAAAACCCTAATTAGGGCATCTTGGTTAAGCCAGTCGTTATTAAATACATCATCCTAGATGATATTCATATCGATCGGGATGATCGGCTCAAACCAGAAAGAATCAGTCGCTAGATCTATTTTGGTATTATTTATTTTTGGACATCATCGAGGACATCATCCTAGATGATGAAACACAATTATGCCTAAATTAATCTGTTTATTAAGAAAAGCAATAAAGGTTTAATTGCTCGATCATATTGTCCAGGACGATTGCATGATCGGCCGGGATGCTTAGTTCACAAACTTTAGTTGTTCTTGAATGACCAAATATCAGCTAGTGGCTATTCAGGTTGATACTCTAGATGAACTTCATGGATTTGAACTAATCATCCGGGATGATCGTGAGATCGGCCTGTACGATCAAACTATTTTTCTATCATCCAGACGTCCACTCAGTGTGATTGTTTGGATGATATTCAAACAATTTGTACTGATCGTACAGGATGATATACTATTGGCCTGGATGATATGAACAAAAACCTTCTGATCGTCCCAAATTATTCGGGTTGATTGAGCAAAATTTGTGTTGATCATCCAGGACGATATTTATATCATTATGGACGATAAAGTCTATTTGTATAAATTAAGAGCTATTCTAAAACTCTTCTTTTTAAGAGCTCTTGTTCAACCCAAGAGATCATCTTTGCTGCTGTCTTGACCTGAGAGAGCCTAGAGGGAGGGAGAGAAAGGGAGAGAGAGAGAGAGAGAGAGAGAGAGAGAGAGAGAGAGAGAGGATCTTATGAGGGGGAGTTTGTGAGGGGTTTCACGAAGGTTGCTCCAAGCAAGGATCCAAGATGTCTTCTCCGATCATCGTCCTTTATTTTTGGAGGTTCGAGAGAGGTCCACTTCAGCAATCGATTAAGGTTCTCTATTTGATTCAGGAGGAAACAAAAGGAGTTAGGTTCTTTGCCTCATCGGTGTCGGTGGAAAGGAGGTTTTGTACAGGTTTCTCCGCCTTGCTATGGGAGAAAAAGGAGAGTCACTGGGTTTAGTGCAATACTCGGAGGGAACCTCTGGGGAGTGGACGTTGGTCGAGTTGACCGAGCCACTATAAATTTCTGTGTTCTTTACTACTACTTTTTTCGCATTTAATTTCCGCACATCAAATTTATTTGTGGTGAATTTTGGTTTGAATGAGTTTTTATTTTTGAATGAAAGATTTTTTAAAAATACTAATTCACCCCCTCTTGGTTAGCTTGGGCTAGTTCATAAGGGATTAACATCTCTAATGAAATTTCATTTAGTCCTCCAATACTAACATTGGAATTCTTCTTTTTTTCTCCTAGATTTTCTAGAAGTAACTAGACTCCAAGGCCCATAGATTTTAGAATTTTGCCCTTCTTTTGCATAAGGAGAGTGCTCACTTTCTATATGTGGAGGATCAAAGATTGACTGAATTATGGAGGATGAATTTGAGTGAATATTCAGCATAACATGATATTTATTAGTGAAAATTTTGTCACTTGAAGAGTGGGATCTTCTATCCTTGAGCAAATAGATTTTTCAAGCGATTCAGCAGATCTATTTTAAGGTTGTTGAGAGGGCTACTTCAAGGTTTGAGGAACATTGGGAAAATGATTTATGTTGTGCCCAACAAATTTACATTGGAAGCAAAGGTGAGAGATCCCCTTATATTCAACTCTTTGGAATAACTTTCCATGAAGCCCAAAGTTCTAAACTCCAGGAGGAAATTTAGCACCAAGTCCTCATGCAAACATGATTAAAAGCATTTCTCTCTGAAGAGTTGGTTTGAGCATCATCCCATAGAGGTTGTCCAAAGAAGTAAGGTATCTGAGCAAGGTTGGTGTTACCCCAATACTTAAGAGGCAAGCAAGGAAAGAAAATACACACAAAATAAGAAAGGCCCACCTTTAATTTGTGAGAGAAGGAAGTAGACCAACAATCCAAAATGAATAATAAACCCACCAATAACCCAAGGTCCCCCCATAAGGACAACATCACGAGCCTTGATAATTTTAAAGAACTAAATGAAAGCATCCGGAGAGATGGTGAGGAGCTAAAAATCTCCAAATACTGACCATTTTTTCTTCAATTCATTAATTAGCACAAAAAAAGACAATCTATGGCCAAGAAGCTTACCCAATGGCCCCTTTTTAAGCCTTATTGACTTGGCATGGATGGACTCAATATTTAAAGTCACAAAATAATCATCCTCTAACATAACTACCACCTTAGAGACATCATCAATTTTGAGGACTTCCAACCTATTCCATGTATTGGGGAGGTCTTGGCCAAGTTTAATAGCAAAAGCATGCTTGGAGGGATATTGAAGAGAAGTAATTCGTTTATTCAAACAAGCAGTTATTAAAGAGGAATTTAAGAAAACACATGATGTGTAGTTTGAAAATTTATAATTATCATGAATGTATATATCAGTTGGATTTACTCACCTTTAATAAAACTCAGAATAAAAAGTAGAATCCAAAGGTTCATTTAAATATGAAAAATGATTTGTAATATGTGCTCCATAATTGCTCAAAGCATCTATAAATTGAGCATCTGGCCCAGCAATAACTTATGGGACAACCAACATAAAGTTGGAGTGTTTAGAGAGACAGAAATGCAAGGTTCCAAGTCAACAGATGGACTTGCCTGAGCTAGATCTAAGCTGTATAGGGCTCTTTAAACCACATGACGGCATGGATCAACCACACCAGCCTTCATGATGGTTATACATTTAGCTTAAGATTGCAAATGGATAGGTCTATGAAAGGATGAATAGGAAAATAATCCTATTGTAGAGCAAAAAAAATTAAATGAAAATGGTTGAACGTCATTAAAAGAGTTAAAATCTTGCTTGCGACTGCTAAACGAATCACCTATAGTCATGTTACCAATGAACTCAGCTGAAAAAGCTTGATCCTATAGTTCATAATGCTTGCCTTCCAAATCCTTCTAGAATTTCCTTGCCTTGAATCTTTCCTACCACCACCCTAGCTGAAGCGAGGAGAAGCTGACTGGCACTCTTCCTCACCATGCTTCTTTCATAGACCTATATCCCTACTTTTTTTGAAGTGATGTATAATCAAATAACTAATTGAATCATTAATACTAATGATTTAATCATAGTGTATGATTTATTTTGATATGCAAACCCTAGCAAATATAAAAATTACTTAAGAAATTTTAGAATTAAATTTTGAACTAATCATATTATACAAACCTAATCTTAAAGTATGATATTTAAAATCTTACATAAATTACCCCTTTAATAGTCAATTAAATCAAGGTTTAATAAATATGGCTATTTATATTGTATGATTAGTTTCACATCGTATGATTGACATAGAAAAAACCTGATAATCTTGGACATTATACTAGACAAAAATCTTAATTTTTGAACTAATCGTATAGTATGATATATATAGATTTATAGTATAATATAAATTGTTGATTTTGTATTGACTATACTATATGAGGTAAATTAAACTGGATGATCGATAGAGATAATTTCGAATCATCCCCATAATCATCCTATACGAACAGAGTGTAAATAAACTAATTAGATCGTACAAACTTATAATTTTACTTTATGGTACACTTTTTAAATTTGAATTATTTGTCTGAATGATTATTTATTATACTATAGGAGTCTTTTTTTGAACTGATTATACTATAAAAATCCATATCGTACTTTATGAACATTGAACAGATATGCTAGATTAAAATTTTAGGTTTTATTGAAGCCTTATACTTAAGCATTTTATTGAAGTCTTTTGTAAGGAATTTCGCTATTAAAGGAACGTCTCTGAGGGAGAATTTCTTGAGAGAGCTTTGGGCTTAGAGAGGAAGAAGGTGAGGTTCAGTGTGAGTAAAAAGGATTCTGAGAGGTATTCATACAGTTGCTTCCAATAAACTTGCATAAGGTTTCCTCCCATTACCTTTGTGTACTTTTGAAGTTGATCTTGGGAGAAAAGCTTTAAATTCAAGGTTTTGGGTTCTCAACCTGCAAAATGAGGGTGAAAAAGAATTGATGGTTTTAAAAAATAACTAAAGGATTGAAGGTCTGTTGTTATTACCATGAGGATTTCTCTACCACACTTGGCTTGGTGGAAGTGGTTCTTATAAGGGCTTCTCCACCTTTATATGTGGGAAAAAAGAGAGTCATTATAGTGTTATCACAGTACCTAGAAAGGACTCTGTGGTTTGGACGTAGGTCATGGTTGACCAAACCGCTATAAAATTTTTAGTTTTCTCTTTCTTACTTGTTAATACTTTTTTGTATCTTTGTTTCTACATTTTGAATTTCATGTACAAATTTCAACTTTTATTATGAGATGTAGTTAGGTTAATTGCATTAACAAAAAGAGAAATCCATATTTTAGTCAATTTTTTGTGCCACAAAATGAAAAACATTTCAAATTATGAAAAAATGTGTTAAGTTACTTATTTGGATTTATTTTCAAAAATTATTATCTAGCATAAAATGAAAAAAAAAAGTTTTCATTGCTGTATTTTTTAAAAGTACCAATTCACCCATCTCTTGGTGCACCTAAGAATAAATCAAAGAGGTCTTACAAACTCATTAAACATTCAAGTCATATCAAAGCAGGTCTTTAATTTATGATTTTAAAATTACCAAGTAAAGATCTAATGGAATAATATTGAGATAGATATACTTTGGAGGGTTATTTAATAACCCTTCCACCTTTGTTTAAAAATATTCCTTTTAACTTTTTGGAAAATTTATATGTCTATATTTTTGTGATCCATTGAATATATAATTTGGTATATGCTTCAAATTGGTTATTCACTTCTATCACAAATATTTAATGGAACCAAAACTGATATTCCATTCACTAAATGGAATCATGAGGATAGAGAGCTTGCTCAATTGAATGCTAAATACTTTAATTATTTTTATGTTCTTTGAAATTTGAGGATTATATGATAGAATCTACCTGTACTGTGGGGAAAGAAATATGGGATAGACTATGCATCTCAAATAAGGGAACTAGTGTAAAAAAAAAGTCTATGTTAAACTTTCTACTACATGACTATAAACTATTTCATATGAAGCATAGCAAGACTAAATCTAAAATATATACTGGGTTCACTTAGGTAGTGACATCATTGCATTCATTAGGTAGAAGACTTTCTAATTCTAAATAAGTTAATAAGATCTTATGTTGCCTATATAGTGCTTATGATACTAAAGTCACACCGAAATAAGATTTCATTTAAATTTAGATTCGATTGACAACTTGCCTGGCTCACTCATTGCCTATGAGAAAGGCTTGAGTTAAATACTACTTGATGCAGGTGACAAAAAAGGAGAAGATTCTTGCCTTAAAAGCCAATAACTCAAACATTGACAATTATGTAGTAGAGTAGAATGAAGACATTGCATAGATGACCTATCAATTTAACAATTTCCTAAAAATGAAATAGAAGCAGCATCAACAATAATAGAGTAAAGGTAAAAAAATTAAAAAAAAATTAAAGAATCATATAACATGATAAATTCTAAATGCAGGAAACTAGGATATCTACGAATAGATTGCCCCAATCTCAAAACTCACCCAATTAAGGAGAAGGGTGAAGAGAAGACAAAATTTAGAAATAGGAAGAAACAGACACAGAAAATGTTTTGGGTTAACTCCACCTCATAACTATTTGAACAAGAGGAGGAGGAGGAGGTAATAAAACTATCTTTCATGGCTAATGATAATCTTAATCTATTAGATGAAGATAAAGTATTTCATCTATCTTATGATGAATTATTTATTATATCAAAAAAATCATGATTTAAATAGAATGCTAAAAAAGTTGTATTTTATTTTAACACTAATTTTACTACTTTACAAAAAAAAGCATAATTATCTAATAGCTGAACATTTTGATTTAGATTGTAATCATATCTCTTTACTTGTTGAGTTTAAAGCATTAAACAAGAAGTATATAAATCTATCTAGTGCAAATAAATCCTTGAAAGTAAAACATAATGAATTAGAAGATTCATTCAAATAATTAGAGATATATACATCTAATTTTGATGGTGGTGAGCATGCATTAAAACTAGAAGTTGCAAGACTTAAAAGTAAAAATCAATCTTTAAAAGAAAAAATTCATGCATAGGAATAAAATGGAACACCACCGAAACTAACATAATGGTATAACCCCATATTAGTGCATGCATCATATAATCCTAGGAAGAGACACATACCCTAACAAAAACTAGTAATTTCATTCCCATGGTTTAAGTGTCAATCTTGTGGCATGCTAGTTCACATAGCCTTCACTTGTACTATACACTATAGGACACATCTATCTGGAGGCCAAAATCATATGCAACATAAGATAACATGTATACAACTCATTCAAGAAGGCATATGGTATAGCCCAAACTCACTTAGATTCTCAAATCTAATATTTGAATGATTTGTAGAAGTGCTCTCACAAAAGGCCTAGTGAGAGCATGTAGTACCTGGACAATGGATGCTCAAGGCACATGACTAAAGATTTTAAGCAATTCATCATGATAAAGGCTAAGTATGGAGGCAAGATCATATTGGGAGACAACACAACTAAGAAAGTGGTGGGCTTAGGAATAATTGGCAACTCAAATAATTTCATAATTGAGAATATTTTACTTGTAGATGGTTTAAAGATTAATTTACTTAGTACTTGTCAGTTTTGTGACAAAGGGTTTAATATAAAAATTTTATCTACAAAATTCATGATTCGTTTGAATGGTAAACTAGTTATAGAAGGGAAAAGTGTGAACAATATTTATTTGCTGAATTTAAATTGCATTAAATACTTTAACTCTCTATGATTGAAAACTAGTATTAATGAATATTGTCTATGGAATAGGAGACTATGTTATGCAAGCGTAAAGACCCTTAGGAATACTACCAAGAAAGACCTAGTTAGAGGAATACCCAAGTTAGACTTAACTAATGACCACCTATGTAATGCCTGCCAACTATGAAAACAAATTAAGATGTCATTTCATTTAATCAATAATGTCAACACATTTGGTCTTCATATGGATATGTTTAGACGCTTTTTAAAACCAGCCTTGCAGGGAAATCATATGTATTTACAATTATTGATGATTATTTTAAATTCACATGAGTTGGATTTCTAGCACAAAAGAGTAAATTATTTATGGAATTTAGAACCTTATCAAAATGAATGACTCAAGCATAGTGGTGAGAAATAAGACTAGATTAGTAACTAAGGGGTATAATCAAATTGAATGAATTTATTTTAAGGAAAACTTTGCACCTATAGCTAGACTAGAAGCCATTAGAATGCTACTAGGCTTTGCTTGCTTTTCAGGATTCAAGATGTATCATATGGACATAAAAAGTTTCTTTCTGAATTGGGTGATTAAATAAGATGTGTATGTTGAGAAACCCTCATTATTCAAGAATTCTCAATTTCCCAATCATGTATTCAAATTAAAGAAGGCATTATATAGATTAAAGAAAACATTTAGAGCTTAGTATGAAAGGATAAGCACATTTCTTCTAGATAGTGCCTTTATTAAGGTTAGTGTGGACACCACCCTATTCCTTAAGTAAGAGGAGAGGATCTACTCATTATTCAGATTTATTTTGATGTTATAATGTTTGGATCTATAAATAAAAATCAATGTGATTAATTTTTAAATATAATGAGTGAAGAGTTTTAGATGAGAATTATGCGAGAGCTTAACTATTTCCTTGGATTTAGTGTGAAGCAAAGGGATGATGGAACCTTCCTTAGCCAATCAAAATTCATCAAGGATATTCTCATGAAATATGAGATGGATAATTTTAAGGAAATAAATACTCCCACGAGCTCTAACATTTAGTTTTATAAGGATCCAAATAAAAAATCATGGGATCAGAAAAAATCTAGAGGGATAATTGGATCACTTCTTTATTTGATTGTCAGTATACCTAATATAAAATTTAGTGTAAGTCTTTGTGCTAGATTTTAGGTTGATTCAAAAGAATCTCATATGTATTCTATTAAGAGAATCCTTAGATACCTATTAGGCACCCAAAATCTAAGTATCTTACGAATCATAGAATATTCATACTCTAACATTAAAGGATGTAGGATAGAATGGAAAAGCACATCATGAATCTATCAATTTATAAAATAATCATTATTTTCTTTGCCTAGTATAAAGAAAAATTAATTATCCCTACACACCATTGAAGTAGAATACATTATCGTAAGAAGCTGTGTTGCTCAAGTCTTATGGATAAAGCAAAAAATCTTAGATCTTAGATTATATGCAAGTACTATTCCTTTTATTTATGACAGCACTAATGTCGTCTTCGACTCTAAATTTCCAATCCAATACTCCTGTATAAACCATATAGAAATTAGGCATCATTTTATGAGAGATAATGTAGCTGAGCGGGATATAAACTACATCATATTTCTACTGGAGACCAATTAGCACATGCTATGTGTTTACATCATTAGACCAAAACATAAAGATTTAGCACAACAAGTATAATATTAAAAGCAAGCTCCTTTTTATTTCATTTATATAACAAGAAGATACAAGAGAATTAATAGAGATAAATGTCAATCAAAAGTATCAATTGATATTCTCCACACTCATACTTCCTCCAAAAATAAAATTATTTACACAATATAGGCTAAGATCTTCACATAAAAGTATCTTTCCCTTTCCAAACCTCCCTTAAACTTTACTCTAAGGGGGAACTTAAAAAATATACTCAAAATTATAAGATCCCACTAAAAATGATAGAAATCTTTAACAAAAGAACTGAAAAAATTTTTTAATAAGTGCCAAAATGGCCTCAAGCACTATAGTGCTTGAAGTGCTAGCATTGTGGATTTATAAGATGAATTAGCACCTCAAGGCTATTAGGCTTATTCCACTATAGTGCAGGCTAACCCAAAATGATTTATAGTTTAATAGACATGTCTTTAGACAAGTTATCACTACTCCACCTTTGGGTAACTCATCTACCATTGTATCACTTGAAATTCAAATCTAGTGCTATAATATTATAAAGTTTAGTGCTCCATATTAAATTTATTTAGACTGAAACTTGGCACCCTCCACCTCTAGATTGGATAAAAATTAATGTTGATGCTTCTATCTTGAGTTTGAATCAAGTTGGAATTGGAGGTATATTTAGAGACTATAAAGGAAGACTAATACTTACATTCGGGAAAACTAGAGTTCATTGGGATGTTGCATAGTTGGAGATGGAGGCGGTAATAGCAATAAGGGAGTTTATACAAAATTGGATGACGGAGAGCAAAGGGGTTATCATTGAAAGTTATAATCTTAACATCATCAAATTCATTCAAGACTCAATGAATATGTCCAAGTGGAAATTGACCAATTGGGTGGAAAAAGAGCTATTCTTTCTAAATGATTTCAATAAAATCATTTTTTTCATCATTTTAATAGAAAGTAGGAGATCTATGTGCTACTCTTGCTTTAGAGAATATTTTATTTTTTATAGATTTTCTTTTGGCAACATTCCTCCTTTGCTTAGATTGTTAAAGGAGGAATGTGACCTCTTTAATACTTGTATTTAGATCTTTTTTTCTTTTAATGCAATTTAAAATTTTCAAAAAAAAAAGAAGTTTTATAGTGCTAAATTCTAGTTTAGTGGCATTATGATGCACTATGATCCTTGCCTAAGCTCAACTGAGATATAGAGTTTCCTTAAAGTCTAGAGCATCCAGCATTATTATTATTATAATCTCAGATCTCTAGCTAATACTTTTGATGGTAACTAATATTGGTGCATTTCTACTTTGTTTCTTTTGATATTATTATTAGATATTTATTTTATTCACAGTAATATTTTAGGTGCATCATACACCATAAAAAATGATCAACATAATACTGTATAGAATAGGCTTGATGTTTTTTATAATAATATTTATTTATTTTTATTTTCTTTTATTGTTCTTGACTTAAAAGCCTTGTAAAAGGTGTACGCGAGCATAGCAAACATACACATACACACCAGGGAGAAAAAATAAGTTTTTTAATTTTATGAAGATCACCTTATATGATATGTATTACATTATACGATATGACTAAAATTAGGATTAATTAAAATATTTAATTGACATAATCAAAATTCGTACTAATTATACTATACGATCCCAATCATATAGGATGATCAGTAAATCTAAAAATCCTATCACCAATCACAAATTAGGCAATATTTTGAAATTAAAAATTAAACTAATTAAACTATACAATTCCAATCACCCTGTATAATGTAATTAAATGTTACCTAATCTAATCCAATAAGAAATTAATTGAATATGTCTTAATTGATATTTCATATTATACTGGATAATAACCTACTTCATATAGTATGACCCGATTCACTCCCAGAATGATACTTGATCACCACCGATCATATAGGATAAAAATACTATTCAAATTAATCAATCCTATTGTCCAATCTTGACATTGTATTGGATGATCCATTCAAGAATTTAAACTAATCAAACAGACCCTTATTCATCACACAATACTAATAGGATGTATTGAACAAATTATATTATATAATTATCTATCATACTATGTGATCAAAATTGATAGAATTGAAAATTTAGGCTTTTTTGGAAGTCTTGTATTTAGGCTCTCTTTTTAGATGTTGAAGGGTCTTTGTATTGTTGGGAGATTTATGTAGGAGTGCTTTGAGAAGTTTTCCTCTTGAGAGAGATCTTGGAGTTTGAAGAAGTAGAAGGAGAAGTTGGGTGTGAGAGAGAAATAGTGTGAGGGGATTTCATGTTGTTTCTCCAAGTAAGCATGTGTCTTTGTTGATCTTATGGGTTGCTCCAAAAAGAAAGCCTTCAAAGCTAAAGATCATCAGGTTCTCTACCTCATTAGAAGGGTTAAAAGATTATAGGTTCTCTACCTCACCTAGAGGGGGAAAAAGATTTTGGTACTCAACCACACCTAGCTGGTGGAAGAGATTTTATAAGGGCTTCTCCACCTTGTTGTTGGGGCTAAAGGAGAGTTATTAAATAGTTTAGTGCAATTCTCAAAGGGGATGACTTCTGGGAGTGGATGTAAGCCATATTTTGATCGAACCACTATAAATTTTGTGTGCTCATTCTAAACTTTTTCTCCTTTCTACATTTTTTATTGCATTTTAATTTCTTGCAAATTTATTTACTAGTAAAACCAAGTTGTGAATGTTCTTATTCTTTCAGATTCAATTGGTTATGAAATAAACATGATACATATATAAAATGTACAAAGGAGAAAAAGTGGATGTTCTTATTCTCCAAATAATCCACCTCTAGTTTCACCGATCACAATTTGGATAATTCTAATGTGTGGATTAAAAAACCACACATTAAAATTAATTCGACTAAAATTCATGAAGATAGTAATGATACTAGTGTGGTTAAACTTGACTTGGAAAATGAAAAATCCAATGTCCATGTTCTAAGAAATTCATTGGTAGTAAAGATCCTTTGCAAAAATTTTCCCTTCTCTAATTGTGCTTTCGTATTAAGGAGGCAATGGGTTAAATTTGGAGGATTCCATATTACTTCTCTTGGATTAGATTGGTTCCTTTGCTCCTTTCAATCTCAGGAAGCAATGGAGGAAGTTCTCAATGGAGGTCCTTGGTACATAGGAGGTTTTGTCATTGGACTTGATAAATGGACTCCCAATTTTTATCCTTATTCCTTAGATGGGATTTTTTCTCCTATTTGGGTTCGTCTTCCCTACTTGTCGTTACACTGCTGGGACGAAACCAACATCATGAGAATTATTTCATATAGACTCCATTATTATTGGATGGCAACATGTTTAGTTGGGGGAGGATGGAGTTCGCTAGAGCATGCATTCGGGTTAAATTAAACTTGAAACTCCCTAGTGGTATTTTGGTTGAAGGTATTCATGGCAGTTTTTTTAGAAATTTGAATTTGAGAATTTATCTACAATTTGTTTCAACTGTGGAAGAATTGGACATAAAGATGTGGTATGTCTAAAGGTTTTTCAAAATCTAGATTTAATTGATAAGGAAGTTCACAAAGAAAATTTATTAGTTGAAGATAAATCTTACAGGCCATGGATGCACATCAAATTCAAAACTAATAGGAAGACTGAAAGTTCGTTAGGGATGTTAAGCTCTATAGAACTGTCCCAAGCTAATCAAGAGAGAGGTGAATTGGAAAACTTTAAAACCAAAGATAAAACTCCAACCAAAATCACCACAAATAAAGTGCGGAAGAAAAATAAATGCGGAAGCGATAATAAGAAAAGAACACACCGGATTTATAGTGGTTCGATTAAACCTTGACCTACATCCACTCCTTGGAGGCACCCTCCAAGTATTGCACTAAAATCGTGACTCTCCTTTAGCCCCCACAGCTAGGCGGAGAAGCCCTTACAAAATCACTTCCACCTTCCCCGGTGTGGAGGTGTCTCCAGGTACTTTGACACGAAGGAGATCTTCTTCTTTGGTGAACTTACCTCGAGACAAGCCTTGAATCCGATGGTACTAAGGTGCGAGTTCGCCGGAGCAACCGTGTGGAATCCCCTCAACACTCCCTTGAGTTCCTCCCCCCACAGGATCTTCTCCCTCTCAAACTCCACCCTTTCCTCTCTCCCTTTCAAGCTCTCTCTTCAAATTTCCCCCACAAGAACGAAGCTACAATGGCTGCCAAAGACACTTACAAAGTGCCTTGCCATAGCTTAAGAAGAAGCTCTCAAAAAGAGCTCATTAATGCAAGTTGCCGACATTATCGTCCAGGACGATAGGCATATCGTCCTTGTCGATTAGTTCAAATTCAGCTCAACGGCCTAGGACGATTTGGGACGATCAGAGGAAAATTGGTTATATCGTCCTGGCTGATCTCACGATCATCCCAGACGATTAGTTTAAAATTGATTTTAATTGTCCTGATCATCACCCAGATTTGGTGCTAGCTGAAGTCAATCGTCTAGGCCATCGTCCTGGCCGATCATAAGATCGTCCCAGATGATGTGATCATATCAATCAACCATTAATGATTTCCAAATGATACCAGATCAATTTAGGTATGATTGAGTTAGATCGTCCGGGATGATATAAATATCATCCTGGCCGATTTCCTAAAATAAAGAATACCTAAACTGATTATGGCGGCTGATTCTTTCTGAATTGAGAATATCGTCCTGGCCGATACAAGTATCTTCCAGGCCGATATGTTTATGACGGGTGCCGTAATAAGGATGCCCTAATTAAGGTTTCTGATGTTGGACATATCGTCTAGGCTGATATAAATATCGTCCCGGCCGATATTACCAAAAATAGAAATCTTTTAGGGAATAACATGAAATCTTCTAAGTTACAAATCAATAGGTCTCACATCAAATACAATACACTCAAGAAAAGAAAAAGATTACATACTGACTCAAACCTAGTCTACCTAATCTTGAGCTGGTTCCAAATTGTAGTTCGATCGTGTGAACCTGAAACGTTAGCACATAAGGCAATCGTAGAGAAATAAGGAATGTTTGCTATCATCAAAATCATAAATCATAGATCCGCAACAATCTTCCCCTTTTTGATGATGGTAAACAATTTCAATTTGAATTTTCAAAAAAGAATATTTTCTCTTAATCTCCCCCTTACTAGAATAACATTTTAAAAAATAGGGGAGATAAAAATATTTTTGTTATTTTTAATTTTTTGAAAACAAGATACAACCACGATAATAGTACAAAAATTTAACAATATGTTATCCCCCTTTGACATTATCAAAAGAGAGGAGGCACAAACAAAAACAAAACGACCAAAAGACAAAAACATTCCCTGATCTAGTAAAAAACAAATATTCTTAAAATGAGAAAGTTACCTCTTCGTTTTAATCAAAAACTTAGTAGAATTGGATTGACAACGCATAACCCAGAAAAGGTTAGAAATTCAGAGTTTGATAATCCCAACTCAAGTTCTTTTAAAGGCTCAAAAACTTTTTAATCCAATATCCAAATCAAGGAATAAATGGGAAAAAGAAACATTAATTTTTTTAAACTCCTTTCATAAAACATATCTAATAGAAGATCAATGCATGAATTTCTGAATCAGGAACCAAATTTTTCAAGCACAAGTTTCGAACATATCAAGGATTTTCTTAAGCTTTTAGTAGTATAAGAAAAAATAAGCATATTTTTTTGTGGGCATATTTTATGCCCTTTATCACTAGAATGGCTCTTTGAGCATCTTTTGATTTTAATACACTTTGTGTATTTTTTTTTTTAATTTGGCATCATTGCACATCTTTTGGTTTGGCATCATTGGCCACTTTTTTTTAATTATTTTTTAAAAATATGCTTTCTTTCTTATACTTTCAAAACCAAAGTAAACCCAAATTATCTACAACATGAACAACTTGATTAAAAAAATTTTATGGTGGATTCAACAATCTTGCAAAAGATTCCTATGCGATAGAAAAAATGTTAGGAGATAAAAAAAATTAGTTTCAAAATCTAATTTAAAATATGATGAAGATTTTGAATCAAAAGTAAAATAACCTCTTTAAGAAGAGAGAAAGAGAAACAAAATCATGAGTTTCCTTCCTCTGACTGTTTTAGAGAAGTCAAACACAACTTACCAAAGATTTCAAGAAAAAATAGGAAGTAGATTTCTCATTTTTAGAAAAGTGAATGTGTGTGTTGATCAGAGAAAAACTTTCACGAAAACAAAAATTTCAAAGAATGAATAAAACAAAAAACACAAAATAAAAATAAAAAACATAAAAACAAAAACACAACACAAAAACATGAAAGGCTTTTAACCATTATCTCTCTCCTGGTCCGATGATTTAGAAACCAGATCTGCCCATGAGATTTTTTGTCTTTCATTATTTTCCTAGTTTAAATTTTGCTTCGCCTTGCCCTTTTCTTTCATAGGAAGAATTCTTAAATTAGGGCACTGATTTTTCATTTGTCCAGGTTTCCTACATCGAAAGCAAATAACGTCAGAAGAAATATGGACATCCTTACCACTTTTACCTTTTTTCCACATTTGCTTATTCTTTGGTGAGCTTTGTGATTTGCTTGACAAGTCATTACATTCGTCACCAACTAATCAATCTTTTTCCGTATCTTCAATTTTTAGAACAATCGTTTCACCTGCATCCAAAAGTCTTTGACCCAAACCTTGCTCGTAGGCAATGAGTGAGTCAATCAAATTATCAATAGAATAATCTTTCAATCTTTTGATTCAAAAATAGAAACAACTTTGGCATTAAATTTTTCAAGTAAACAACGAAGAATTTTGTTAACTTTTTCAAAATTTGAAAAATCTTTTCCTAAAACATGCAATGATGTCACAATTTGAATAAACCTAATATACATGTCTAAGATCATCTCATAAGATTTCATCGAAATTAGTTCAAAATCATGCATTAACATATTCAACTTGGATTGCTTGATTTCACTAGTGCCTTCGTATATGGTGTGTAGTTTATCCCAAATTTCCTTACCAGTAGTGCATGTGGATACTAACATAAAATCTTTGGAATTTAAAGCACAGAAAAAGCAATTTAAAGATTTTACATTCAATTGAGCATCGATTCATTCTTCTCTAATCCATTGACTAAAAGGAATGTTAGTTTTAATTCCATTAACAATACGTGACGGTGATGAATAACCAGTTAAAATCATATGCCACATACGAAAATCTATCGATTGCAAGAAAATAGACATGCGGGTTTTCCAAAAATCAAATGACATATTTTCAAATAAAGGAGGTCTGGTGATTGAATAACCTTCCGCAACATTACGATTAGCCATGGATCAAAAAATTCAAAAGCTTTTAAAAACGTATTTTATGAATTCTTCTCTGATACCACTTGAAAGTTCGTTAGGGATGTTAAGCCCTATATGAACTGTCCCAAGGCTAAGTAAAGAGAGAGAGGTGAATTGAAAAACTTTAAAACCAAAAAAACATGAACCAAATCACCACAAACAAAGTGCGGAAGAAAAACAAATGTGGAAGCGATAATAAGAAAAGAACACACTGGATTTATAGTGGTTCGATCAAACCTTGACCTACATTCACTCCTTGGAGGCACCCTCCAAGTATTGCACTAAAATTGTGACACTCCTTTAGCCCCCACAACTAGGATGAGAAGCCCTTACAAAATCACTTCCACCTTCCCCAGTGCGGCGAAGTCGCCGGGTCCTTTGACACCAAGGAGATCTTCTTCTTTAGTGAACTTACCTTGAGACAAGCCTTGAATCTGATGGTACTAAGGTGCAAGTTCGCTGGAGCAACTGTGTGGAATCCCCTCCACACTCCCTTGAGTTCCTCCCCCTCACAGGATCTTCTCCCTCTCAAACTCCACCCTTTCCTCTCTCCCTTTCAAACTCTCTCTTCAAGTTTCCCCCACAAGAATGAAGCTACAATGGCTGCCAAATACACTTACAAAGTGCCTTTCCATAGCTTAAAAAGATGCTCTCAAAACTAGCTCATTAAAGCAAGTTGTCAACGTCATTATCGTCCAGGACGATAAGCATATCATCCTGACCAATTAGTTCAAATTCAGCTCAACGGCCTGGGACGATTTGGGACGATCAGAAGAAAATTGGTTATATCGTCCTGGACAATCTCACGATCTTCCCGGACGATTAGTTTAAAATCAATTTTAATCGTCCTGATCATCGCCTTGATTTGGTGCTGGCTGAAGTCAATCATCCAGGCCATCGTCCTGGCCGATCATAAGATCGTCCCGGATGATGTGATCGTATCAATCAACCATTAATGATTTCCAAATAATACCAGATCAATTTAGGTATGATTGAGTTAGATCGTCCGGGATGATATAAATATCGTCCTGGCCGATTTCCTAAAATAAAGAATACCAAAACTGATTATGGCGGCTGATTGTTTCTGAATTGAGAATATCATCCAGGCCGATATGTTTATGACGGCCGCCTTAATGAGGATGCCCTAATTAAGGTTTCTGATGTTTGACATATCGTCCAGGCCGATATAAATATTGTCCCGGCCTATATTACCAAAAATAGAAATCTTTTAGGGAATAACACGAAATCTTCCAAGTTACAAATCATTATGTCCCACATCAAATACAACAGACTCAAGAAAAGAAAAAGATTACAAACTGACTCAGACCTAGTCTACCCAATTATGAGCTGGTTCCAAATTGTAGTCTGATCGTGTGAACTTGAAACGCTAGCACATAAGGCAATCGTAGAGAAATAAGGAATGTTTGCTACATCAAAATCATAAACCATAGATCCGCAACAAAGACTAAAAGTATCAAGAAGGATTCTCATTCAAATCATGGAGCAGATTTTCAACCAGTTTGCCGAAATTCAGAGCGCTGTCCCTTGAAGAAAAACCATAATTCAGGAGAAAAATTTGCTGAATTCATGGAAGAAGATTAAGTTGCAGTTAGCCAAAATTCAAATTTGTTGGTTGAGCCGGTTATAGCTCATAATACAAATTTTGAATTCAACCAATCCGTGGTGATAGATTCTACCGAAGTTCAACACAAATTGGCTGAAAATTCAGAATTTCAAAATTCAAATTTTGAATTTCCACAAAGCATGAAGGCAGATAAGGTAGTTGATGAGCTATAGTCAGATTTTACTCCAACAAATCCAGTTGAACAAATTGCTATTAGCCAATCGGGTATAGTTGGAAATTTGGAAATTCAAATCCCTCAAACGATGGAGACTGTTAAGGAGAAGTTTGAGAAGGAGCAGATTTTAATTTTAACTCCTTCTAAGGTTGCAAATAATTCAGGTATATTTGCTAATAATGATACAATAATAGATGGCCTTTCTAATACCATCTCTCCTTCTTACACAATCAGTTTGAAGTTAAAAAAATTTGTTTTAGTGAAAAATAAAAAAGGTTCTTCGTTGGAGCTAGTTTCTTCAGGCTCCAAACACAAGCTATTCAAAGAACTATAAGAGCTAGGACCGGTGAAAGATCAAAGTAGAAGGAGGATTACTGATCAAAGAACGAAGAACGATTATAAATGTTCTTCTCAAACATTTCAAGGTTTATGAGACTCGAACATTTCAGTACAAGCTACAAAGCTGTAAGAAACATTAAGTTTAAAATTCTTATAAAAGAATTTTCCATTTTATTATGTGGTATTACATAATGGATATTTAGAAAAGACATCTAAAACACCTACTATTGTTTTTCATAGGTGATTTAGATTGTCTTATCTTTTTTTATTATTTTATTTTGATTAGCTATTATTTTCTTTTGGCATTTTTGTTTTTTAAGCTTACCATATTTGCTTATGGGATTGTTACTGGATCCTATTCTTTAACTGCATGGGAACTCTAGGATACTAACCAACCCTCGAGTTGTTTCAAATTATTGGTATCCCCTGCATCTCAACCGCTTCAAAATAGGAAACAGTGGGTTCAATTTCAAATTAATAGGTTTAATAATAACAAAATTGCTTTTAATAAGGATCCTTTTTCTTTTGATCAAGGATCTTTTAGTTTTTTTAATTCCTAGTTTGTATTAAGTCGTTATCTCCTTTATTCTAATGCAACTTTGCATTTTCTCAAAAAAAAAAGGACTAGAGTGTAGTAGCTACAAAGTTGGTATTCAAAAATAAGATGAATGATTATAAAATAGTGGTTAGAAATATGGCCAGATTACCAGCTAAGGGGTGTAATTAAATTAAAGGCATTAAGTTTGAGGAGATATTTTCCCCTATAGTTAGACTAGAAGCCATTAAACTCCTATAATATTTTTTTAATGCTTTAAAGCCTTCAAATTACATTAGATGGATGTTATAAGTTCCTTTCTAAGTGGAATTAATAAGGAAGATGTATATATAAAGAAACCCACTGGATTTGAAAATTCCTTTTTTCAAACCAAGTGTATAGATTGAAAAAGGCATTATATGGTTTGAAGCAAGCACCTAAGGCATGGTATGAAAAGCCTAATAAAATTCTTCTAGATAGAACCTTTATTAAGGGTAGTGTTGTAACACTCAAATTCAAAAGAAAATAGGAGATGTTTTGCTCATTATTAAAATATATGTCGATGATATATTATTTGGATCAATAAAAAGTAACATATGTAATAAATTTTTAGAAACTATGAGTAAAGAGTTAAAAATGAGTAAAATGAGGGAGCTAACTTATTTTCTTGGATATAATGTGAAGTAAAGGGATGATGGTGCATTTTTTAGTCAGTCCAAACATATTAAGGAAATTTTACATAAATTTAATATGGAAGGTTCTAAAGCAGTAAATACACCAATGAGATCAAACATTCAATCAGACAAGAATGTAAGTGGAAAGTCAATATATCAGAAAAAGTATAGGGGATAATTGGATCACTTTATATTTGATTTCAAGGAGACCAAATATAATGTTTAGTGTTTGTCTATGTTCTATATTTCAACCCGATCCCAAAAAATTCCATATAATTGTGGCTAAAAGAATTCTTACATATCTTATTGGCACCAAAAACTTTTGTATCTTGTATCCCAGACATAGCTCTTTATTTAAAATCATTTGATATTCAAACTCAAACTTTTTAGAGTGTAGAATAGATAGGAAAAGTACTTCTAAAACTTTCCAATTTATACAGAAATCATTAATTTTCTAGCCTAGTAAAAAACAAAATTCAATAGCCCTATCCAATGCCGAGGTGGAATACATAGCTATATGTTGTTATTATACTCAGGCCTTATGGATAAAGCAGCAAATCTTGAACCTTTGACTTCCTGTAGGAACCATTCCAATCATGTGTGATAACACCAGTGTTATCTGCATTTCTAAAATTCTAATTCAACACTACTACATTATATATATATATATATATATATATATATATATATATATATATATATATATATATATATATATATATATATATATATATATATATATATATATATATATATATATATATATATATATATATATATATATATATATATATATATATTAGATATCATTTCATTAGAGATCTTGAAGCCAAGGGAGATATAGAATTGCATCATGTAGCTATTGATAAGCAACTGCCAGATATTTTTATAAAACCTCTTAACACTAAGACTTTTAGTAAACTTAGGACTAAACTAGGTCTTATTATTATCAATGCCTAAGGATAATAAGGTAAGAATATACAAGAAATTGATGTATGTTTATTTGCCTATGTTATTTATTTCCTTTGCTAATTTTTTTATTTGGTTATTTTTTGTTCAGAAAGTAATTGTATGTGTGTTTTTCTGGGAGATGTTCATGGTATTTTCCTTGAATAACACACAAAAAAAAATTTGGAGGACAATAATATTTTAAGCATGAAAGGAATTTTCTAATATATAAATAAATACTACAAATGCATGTTTTCATATGAGTGAAAAAAATGCATAAAATATGTGTTGAAAAAAATATGATAAAACATTAACATTTATATGACTGATACTAAAATCACACATACATGGGTTGCCTCCAAGAAGTGCTAAATTTTAAGTCTTCGGCCAGACTTAATCAAATTTTCCATTTGGCTAAGATGGATGACTACTACTCTTAAGTTGGGTATCATTGGTATCTATTTCCTTCTCTTTAGGATTAACTTCAATGTTACTAGGAAAAGATCCAATGAGTCTACTACACATAACAATTACAAGCTAACTTAATTGTGTTTCTAATTTTTTTATTGAAGTAGCTTGGTTTAATGATTGAGTTCCCAATTATAAGATCACATCTTCTAGTGAAATCTTTCAAGTCCCATACTAATTGCTTTGATTAAATTCAGGATGATATGTTGGTCTTTGATTATTATAAGCTTTATTTTGATTATTCAAATTTGTTCCTTAGTTATTTTAACTAGAATTCCATTAATTTCCATTATAATTATTTGATCAACTAAAATTTGGGGGATTCCTCCTACCTAGATTATATGTATTAGAATAGTAATTGTTTCGTCTTCCAATTAAATTTAAATTTTTATTCCATTGGATATCATTTTCTTTTATTGAGCTTTTATCTTCCAAATATAATGATGAATCAAAATTTAAGCCTAAAGTTCTCAACTTCTTTGATATTGCTAGAACTTATGTTGTTAACATAGATAAAAAATCATTTTCATTGACACCTGCCACTCTCATAGGATTCACCCAATCAATAGGGAACCTGAAATTATTTATTGCCATTTCTTCAATTAATTCATAATCATTTTTAAAAGGCTTTTAAAATTAAAAAATCTCCAATTGCATCATCAATTATGGCTCTAAGGGATCGTGCCAATCCATTATAAAAAATTTAAATTATCAACCATTTATGTAAGGCATGGTGAGGGCACGTTTGAAGCATCTCTTTGAATCTCTCCTAACTCTCATAAATGTATTCTCCTTCTAACTGATTAAAAGAAGCAATGTCATTTCTATGCTTGTTAGCCTTAGAAGGTGGGAAAAACTTTTCTAAAATTTATGGGACAACTGATTCCATGTGATAATAGAGCATATGGGTAATAAATATAACCATATTTTTACCTTTTCTCTTAAAAAAATGGAAACAATCTAAGTCTAATTGCATCATCACTAATACCATTGTACTAAGATATACATAAATTTCGAAGAAACCTGCTAAATGTAGGTTAGGATCTTTAATGGGAGTTCCCCCTTTTATCATCTAGATGATTACATGTTTTAAATAAAAATTAAATTAATGGGTGGTGGGTCTATTTATGCTTTGGTGAATCCCATTTACTAAAGGGATTGCAAAATCTTTAAGATGTCTAGAATATTATAAGTTTTGAAGAGGGTCGGTCATTTTAAAAGTCTTTTTGGTAGTTCTAATTCTAGAAACAATTATCTCAATTTCAGAATAAAAAATTAAATGTGACTCCCCTCTATGTCTTGTAAGCATACAACCATAGATATGCAAGCAATAAACTAGAATAAAAGAATATAGTATGACTAATTATATAATTGAATCAAAAATATATTAAATTTGTAAATAAAATAAATTTATCCCTAACAATAGTGTCAAAAATATGTTGGGGCAGTGGAGTAACCAAAGGAATTATGAAAATAATTTAGGGCTCTATCGATCCCTAAATAATGCTTAGATTTTATTTGAAATAAATATTATAAAAACCTCACTTAATATATGTAAGTATAAGTGTTGAAACAAGTCATATAGTGATAGAGTAGATTATCATTCCAATGAGGAAGAATATTTAAATTTTTCACTTAATTTAAATTTAAAAAGTACCCTACTCAATTAAAATAAGTTTTGGTGGTGATTCAATAACTTAATTTAAATGCAAAAAGAATTAAATGAAACACTAATTGGATAAATTATTTTGGATTGATGGACTATAAATACAATATATTTTTTTTAATGAATCTTATTTATATTGATTTTATTCAGATCATATGCATTACTGACTGCTTAGTGAAGTGTGAAGTGATAAAGGACAAATTAACCCTTCCAACTTTTATACCACTCTAAACTCCTAATTTGTCACCATATGAATATCTTAGGGGAGTAAGTAAAGCATGTACTGTTAAAACCCGCTCATGATAATTCATCTCTATAAATTTGATACACGGCAAGCACTATGTCTATGCTTGAATCATACCAATCCAGCTTACATGGTTGTGCCTACTTTCTTATTTTTAGGCTCCACATTCCACCTAAAATTAACTATACATATGAAAACTATGTGAATTAAATGAAGACCTTGTATATTAAAAAAATCTTGTAATTATTGATGTTTAGAATTGATTAGCAATCCATATTTTTTTTACACCATCAATCCAAAGCTAGATAATTTAGTTAAAAATGAAGAGCATCTGAAGCAAATTCATTTTAATTAATTACATGAAAAAAAAATTACATAAGAAAAGATATCACCGGATAGGTTCACTGAACTCCTTTACACTCCACCTTGCATTATAGAATTACTTCTATAAATTCAAGCCAAACACTCTAATGGAATGTATCTAGCATTCTCTAAATTCCTTTAGTTATCAGTCCTAAGGAAAAATCATAGAAGCACTATAAAGGATAAAATTAAACAAGTAAGTAAAATCCTCTACTAACATTAGAAATCATTAATTTATAAAAAAATATAGAAAATAAATTATGGCACTGTAGGCCTCGAGGCACTTATGCCACAGCGCCCATAAAATGAACTGACGCTGCAGCATTGAAATGTTTCCTCTACTATAGTGCTTGCTGATGTTGGGCTGTTGTTTAATGAATCAATACAACACTTTGCTGGAAGATCATGGCCGGAATGGTTACAACTGAAGCACTATAGTGATGTTGATGACCGAGCATTACACCATCTATGTGGCACTCCCTTAACTTGGCGGCACTAGAATTTGTCACCATGGTGATGTGCAGGCAGAGATTAGGCTATGTGGGATTATCTCCTCCATTATTGCAGTGTTGTCAAACAGAAACTAGGTGTCACCTTATCCTTATTTAAGCACTCTAGTGGTGTCAATGATGGCACCGCAGCAACATTGTGTATGATGTTGCGATGATGCACCATGCTTTAAAATTTTGCACATTTCCTATATTTTTCTACACAAATGCAACTAAAATAATATATTTTCACAAAAAAATTAACACATAAAACATAACATTATTTACATTTATCAATACACCATAGAAACTAACCACACACCTATATTTAAAATATTCGGAGATTCTAATATATAAAATGCTACCATATCAGTCCTCCATTACACTAGGATACCACCAAAAGTACCAACAGTTAGAAGATGAAAAAATTCCAACCATCCCCAATGAACTTATTTACATTAACTCTTTCTATAGATGATAATTTAGTCTCCAAAAACCTAATAAAAAATACCTCATATTCCTTCACAAACTCTTTTAATTATAGAGAAGTTTCCATCTTTCATAATCACCTACAATATTAGAAAGCAATAGATGACATTAACATCAATGAGGGGAATAACCCCTACCCTTTCCCTACTTCCATCCTCAGGTTTCAAATTCCCAAGAAGAACCTTAGTAGGGCCTAAAGCTTTAATATCATTATTAAGCCTACTTTTAATGACCAAAGAACTAACATCTCCAAACTCTTCCACCATAGACAAACAAAACTTCTTATTCTTATTATTCACATGAACAATTCCAAAATCAGAATTAGCCATCTTAGATGCACTTACCTTATATCACTATAAAAAATAATTGTTATTAGGGCACCGTAAAGTGCCATAATATGTATCTATAAGGGAACATGACATATGTGGACATCAAACAATGGTGTCACTTATGTGTCCATTTGCATAGGGTTCAGGGCATCTTTATGTGCCCTAAAAGCTTAACTTTCATGACATATAAATTTGATGGCACAGTCTCTTTAACGACACTTATAAAGTGTCCTAATATTCAAGCTTTCCTAACACCTTTATATGATGGAATTTGCGAATAAATAAGACAAATATTAGGTGTTATAATAGGTAAACTTTCCTAACACAATTATTTAATGGAACATGTTTAATAATAAGGAGCATTTAAATTTCCCTTAAGATATATGACTTCCCAACACTTAAATTTAACGAAATAATTTTCATAAAATGACAATTTTATGTGCCTCAATATATGATATATCCAATATAAAATACATTCAATTATCAAATACTTATGCAAACTCATAATATTTTAATTGTAAATAATTAATCTCCAATCAAATTTCTAAAAATTTCACGTACATATGAGAGCTTGCATAAGATATTTTTCTTCAAATAAAAAATTTATTTCATAAATCTAAAATTACAAGAATTTTAAACTTTAAATATAATAAAACTTCTACTTAAATCTTCATATACGTACATAATCAATCTATTACAATAAATTCCTTCACCAAACATTACACAAAAATCCAAAAAATAGTGTTGAGAAGAGTTGCTACTTAGCTTTGAATGTTTTATATTCTTGCAACTTGTATGTTTTGATGATTCCAAATATTATTGTTTTGATTATTATTTTCTCCTAACGCATTTTGGAAGATTTGTTTTTGCTCCTATGTGCACTAACATTTCAAGGAATTCATACTCAAGATTATTGAAGGCTTCAAATCAATATCTACTTATAATGTTTTATAACTTGGAGTTTGTATTTTTTTTTTATTTGAGTTTGAGAGTGTGTGATTGTAATTGAGTAAATTAGCACACATACACCGGATAGAGCTTTAAAATTCACAATTTTATAATGCTGATCGTACAGTATGAACCATGTTCGTACGGGATGATCTAGTCAATTATACTCCCAAAGAGCAATGGAACGAATAGAGCGGGCAAAATTTTTTTTAAGTTTTGATCATCTAGATGATTCTGACCCATTCATCCTAGGATGATTTCCTATGGACTTGTGTTTTGTAGTGTTCATCCAGACGATTTAATACATTCATCCTAGGATGATGTCCTCTGGACTTGTGCTCTTGAACTATTCATATAGACAAACTAACCCATTCGTCCTAGGATGATGTCCTCTGGACTTATGCTTTGAACTATTCATCACGATGATTTAACATATTCTTTTCAAGATGATGTCCTCTGAACTTGTGCTCTAGAACAATTTGTCTAGATGAACTAACCCATTCGTCCCAAGATGATGTCCTCTGGACTTATGCTCTTAAACTATTCATCCAGATGAACTAACCCATTCGTCCCAGGACAATGTCCTCTATTCTTTGAAATTATGGTCCGTCCTGTATTTTCATTCCAATGAACCTTGAAAATAACTATTCATATCGGACGAACCATGTTCGTATGGGACGATGATCGGGTATTAAGGTAGTTCATACTAATGTACATTATTCGTACGCAACATTTTTTACACTGTTCGTACGTACAATATTGGATCGTACGGGACGATCATAAATGCACATATTTGAAAAATTGCAGTTTTTGGATGGTTTTTCATGTCTTTCTTATAAACGGTTCACTTAAGATTGTCATGAAATCTTTTTTTCATTTGGTCTTCATACATACTGAAGGGAAATTGAATGGAGAGAGTGAGAGAGAGTAATTGAAGAAGAGTTCTTACTACTGGAGCGTGAAGAGTTAACTTGGTTACTCAAAGGTAAGGATCTATATTTATTATTTGTGATTACTTCACTCTTTTCTCTTGTCCTTCTAGATTTCTTATGAGAAGATCTTTTAAGGAGATCCAATTCTCTGCCAACACTCGAGGAGTGTGAACAGCCAAAGGTTCTCTGCCTACACTTGGAGGGTGTAAAATGATGAAGGGCTCTCTTCCCACACATGGAGAGTATGAACAGCTGATGATTCTCTACCGACACTTGGAGGGTATAAAAGGATGACAGTTCTCTGCCTCATCGGGTAATGGTGGAAGAGAGTTTTTATGAAGGCTTCTCCACCTTGCTGTGGGGAAAAAAGGAGAGACATTTGTGGTAATAGTGCAATACCTGAAGTGGGTGACTTCAGGGAGTGCATGTAGGTCGTGTTTGACCAAACCACTATAAATCTTATGTCTTTTATTTTCCATAGCTTTTTATTTTCTTTCTATTTTTATTTTTATCTGTGGTTGATAAAATTATTTTTTAAAATCTTTAAATTTAAATGAGTTTAAGAGGAATTTTTTTAAAATTACCAATTCACCCCCCCCCCCCTCTTGGTTAGCCATTGGGACATAAGCTTAGGTCTAACAACCTAATTCATAATTAACAAGTTTTAACAAGTGATATCAGAGCTTTGTTTCAAAATCATAAGTTTAGACTACTTTTTAATTAACGAACATGGCTATATTCAAAAACTAAAACACACCTAAAGGATATTCAATCACTAGACCTCCTTTGTTTGATAATATCCCTTTTGATTTTTGAAAAATACGCATGTCTATAGTTTTACAGTCACTTTATTATC
The DNA here is from genome assembly GCA_019514585.1 of Dendrobium officinale. Taxonomy (NCBI): domain Eukaryota; kingdom Viridiplantae; phylum Streptophyta; class Magnoliopsida; order Asparagales; family Orchidaceae; genus Dendrobium; species Dendrobium officinale. The sequence continues at coordinate 38,426,740 of CM033686.1, forward strand.
GCATGTGGATCTTAGTACAATAAGGGTATACAAAACCAACTAGACTAGTTGATGGCATTAGAGTAGAGACACCCTTTGCAGATTGGACTGTAGAAGAATGTGACTTAGAATAACAAAATGCTAAATATTTAAATAGTTTCTTTTGTGCGCTTAATTCAGAAGACTGCATGTGGGTTTCCACTTGCAAGAGTGGAAAGGACATATGGGATAGACTTTGTATAACATATGAAGGGACTAATGAAGTTAAATAATCTAGACTTAATATCTTGTTACATAACTATGAACTGTTTCGCATGAAACCTAATGAATCCATTTCTTACATGTATACAAGATTCATACAAATAGTCACTTCTTTGCATGCATTAGGTAGAGAATTAACAAATGCTAAAATGGTAAATAAGATTCTCCGTTGTTTGTCTAATGCTTATGATGCAAAAATTACTACTATATCAGAGTCTAAAAATTTAAATGTTTACTTTATTGACAATTTTCTTGGATCACCAATTGCTTACGAGCAAGGATTGAGTCAAAGTCAAAGAAAGATTGATGCAGGTGACCCACGAAGGGAGAAAATATAGCACTAAAAGTGGAGGAGTCGGAGAGTGATCTATCACAACTTAAGAATGAAGATGACATTGCACTGATGACTTTACAGGTTAGAAGCTTTCTGAAGAGGAAGCAAAAGAGACACCAGCAATGGAATCGAGATAAGTTTAATAGGAATGTTAGTTCAAATGATATTATTTGCTATGATTTGCTATGAGTTCAGGAAACCTTGACACATTAGGTCAGAATGCCCAAAACTCAAAGCAACTCCTAGCAAGGAGAAGGTAGAGGAGAAAATAATGGAGAAGAAGGGAAAGAAGAAATTTTGAAGAGCTTTATGGGTGAACTCAGCTTCAGACTCATCAAAGACTAAAAAGGAAGAGGAAGTCACCAATCTATGCTTGATGGCCGATAATCTTGATCAGTTAGATCATGAAGATGTATGTGATTTGACTTATAATGAACTTTTAGAAGTCTCTGAAAGTATACATGTTATATATAGGAAGTTAAAAAAAAATGCATGCTAGTCTGAACTTTGAGTTACAAGAACTGCAAAGAGAAAAAGAGATCCTTAGGAAAGATCATGCTTTAATTGATAACAACCACATAAAATTACATGATGAGTTCAATGATTTGAATAAGAACCATGAAAACTTAAAATCATTCTATTCAAAACTTAAAAAAGAATTTAAAGATTTTAAGGATGAATTTGAGAGTAAAAATTATTGGATAAATTATACAAATCGTATAATGGAAGATATGAATACCTTTTTACAAATTGAAGATAAAAGCTCTCTTGAAGATTTTATAAAGCTTATTTTATATCCAAAATTTTTTAAACTCAGCAGGAAACTGAATAATTATAGAAAATTGAGAAATCCATTTCATGGAGTTAAATGTTTTAATTATGACATATTTGGACACATAGCACACACCTATACTTTAGATAAAAAAACACACTTGGTGTGAAATCCTAAGATGCATAAAAATAGATATATCATACATGCATCTATTTATAAGTTACCAAAAGGTGAACCCAGACTTCTTTGGGTTCCCAAGTCTAAACATTTGATGATTTTATAGGATCGCTCTCACATAAGACCTCGTGAGTGCATATGGTACATGGATAGTGGTTTCTTAAAGTATATGATTGGAGATATTGCACAATTCATATCGTTGGAAGCCAGGAGTGGAGGCAGGGTTACACTTGGAGGTAACACCAAAAGGAAGGTGGTTGGGTCAGGTATGATTGGAAATCTTAAAAACTTTTTTATTGAGAATGTACTACTTATAGAAGGCTTAAAGCATAATCTATTAAGTATTAGCCAGTTATGTGATAAAGGATACTGTGTTAATTTTTTTCCTACTAGCAGCATATTAAGCCTGAATGGTAATTATATTTTGCATAGTATATGTATAAATAATATATATATATGCTAGATTTGAATTGTATCAAAACTCCTATTACTTTTTGTTTAAAAACTATTTCTGATGAGTCATAGCTTTGGCATAGGAGACTTTATCACTCTAGCATGAAAAACCTTAGGAGAATAACCCAAAAGAACTTAGTGAGAGGTATATCAAAACTAGAATTTACTAAGGATCACCTTTGCAATGCATGTCAATTAGGAAAATAGGTAAAGTCCTCTTTTCAGTCCAATAAGGATCATAGAACTAGTAAACCATTGGAGATTTTACATATGGATATTTTTAGACCAGTTGGAACTATAAGTCTAGGAGGGAAAGTATACAGATTTGTAATTGTGGATGATTTCTCTAGATTCACATGGGTTAGATTTTTATATCATAAGAATGAATCATTTGAGGAATTTAGAAATTTTTTAACTTGGATTCAAAGGAAACTAGGATGTGAGATTTTGACAATTCAAAGTCATCATGGAGGAGAATTTGAAAATAAAAAATTTGAGGATTTTGGTAAAGAGAAAGGGATTGATCACAATTTTTCTGTATTTAGAACCCCTCAGTATAATGGGATAGTCAAAATAAAAAATAGAACTTTAATAGAAGCTGCTCGAGCCATATTAACCGAATATTCACTTCTTAAATATTTTTGGGCTGAGGCATTTAGCATAGTATGTTATGTTCTAAATATGGTGAATGTTAGATAAAACTTGAAAAAAACATCCTATGAGTTACTAAAGGGGAGAACACCCAATTTGTCATATTTGCATGTTTTTGAATGTAAGGTGTTCATACAAAACAATGGAAAATCTGCCTTAGAAAAATTTGATCCAAAATCAGATGAAGGAATTTTTATAGGATACTCAAATATTGGAAGATCTTATAGAGTATTCAATAAAAGAACTTTGATAATTATGGAGACCACACATGTTGTATTTAATGAATCTGAAATTTTAAAAGAGCCGATTGTTGAAGAGGATGAGATAGAGAATAACTCCCAAAAGATTGAGAAGATAAATTTGAATTAAAATTTGGAGATAGAAAACCTGATGTCTAGAGATTTAAGATTTTCTAAAAACCACCCAAAAGAATTAATTATAGGAGAACTTAGTGAGGGTGTTATGACTAGGTGTGGAGCGAACAAAGAAGACAATCATTTGGCCTTTATTACAATGATAGAACCCACAAATATTGATCAAGCACTTTCGGATGAATTTTGGATATTGGCTATGCAAGAAGCATTAAATCAATTTGTAAGAAATAAAGTTTGGGAATTAACTGCAAGGCCAAAGGATCAAAGTGTAGTTTGAACTAAGTGAGTATTCAAGAACAAAATAAATGACTCAAGAGTAGTCATTAGAAATAAGGCTATATTGGTGGCTAAGGGGTATAATCAGATTGAAGTGATTGATTTTGAGGAGACTTTTGTCCCTGTAGCTAGACTTGAAGCAATTAGGATTTTGTTAGTCTTTACCTATTTTAGAGAATTTAAATTGTATCAAATGGATGTTAAAAGTGCTTTTCTAAATGGGGTGATTAAAGAGGATGTTTATGTGGAACAACCTCTAGGCTTTGAAAATTCTGAATATCCAAATCATATTTTTAAATTAAAAAAGGAATTATACGGATTTAAATAGGCACCTAGGGCTTGGTATGAGAGGTTGAGCACCTTCCTACTTGAGAGATCTTTTGAAAAAGAAAGTGTGGACACAACTCTCTTTTTGAAGAAATTTGGAGAGGATATACTCATTGTATAAATTTATGTTGATGATATCATCTTTAGTTCTTCAAATAAAAATCTTTGTGATGATTTTTCAAAAATAATGAGTAGTGAATTTGAGATGAGTCTAATGGGAGATTTGAGTTACTTTTTAGGCTTTAGCATTAAGCAAATTGAGGTGGATATATTTCTTAGTCAGTCAAAATATATTAAGGACATCCTTAAAAAGTTTAAAATAGATAATGTTAAATCTGTTAGTACATCTCTGAGTTCCTCAGTTAAGTTGGATAAGGACCCTAAGGGAAAATCTATTGATCAAAAGAAATTTAGGAGAATAATTAGATCTTTGCTTTACTTGACAACAAGCCGACTCGATATCATGTTTAGTGTTTGTTTATGTGCTAGATTTCAATCAGATCCAAAAGAATCACATTTGATTGCAGTGAAAATGATTTTAAGATATCTCTTGAGAACTCAGAACTTAGGAATTTGGTATCCTAAGTTTAGCTCTTCATTTGAAATAATTAGATATTCAGATTCAGACTTTGCAGGTTCTAGGGTTGATAGAAATAGCACTTTTGAAACATGTCAATTTATTAGAAATTCTTTAGTATCTTGGTCTAGCAGAAAATAGAATTCAATAGTCCTATCTACTGCTGAAGCTGAATACATAGCCTTAAGAAGTTGTGTGGCACAAGTACTTTGGTTAAAACAACAGCTGATTGATTTAGGATAATAATAGCACTATTCCCATTTATTGTGATAACACTAGTGCCATTTATATTTCTAAAAATCCTATTCAACATTCAAGATCCAAACATATAGACATCATGCATCATTTCATAAGGGATCATGTATCCAAAGGTGAAATTGAACTCAATCATGTTTCAACTGAAAATCAACTTGCAGACATTTTTACAAAAACACTAGCCTTTGATACTTTTAGTACATTAAGAACAAGGCTTGGGGTGATTGATTTGAATACTTAAATAAAGATTTCTGCAACATTGATATGTGTCTTGTTAGTGTGCATTTTGGATTTGTGATTTTTTTTCTGTATGTGTTTGTCAGTTTTTGTTCGTGTTTGCTTTTGTAATTTCTTATATGTTTGGCTTATGTATTTTCACATCAAAATTCAAGTTTTTGAGTAATGGAATAAAAATTTCTAAGTGTGACATTCGTTTGTACGAAGATATCCTCGTACGAGATGAATCCTGTAGCATATTAATTGTTTCGTTGAAGAGTTTGCATGCAGTTTTTAGCTTTTATTAACATTCATTTGTACGATCCATAGATCATCCGAATGATGTGTATGCATTTGTATGTACGCATGTAGACGATTATATGGATAAGATTGGTTTTTTATTTCTAATCGTACGTATAAACATTCAGTTTGTACATATAAACACGTGGCATTTCTATATGAGGGACATTTCAAGCTGTTATAAAAATGATCTTAAATAACTAATCATCTAGGACGAACACCTACTCGTCTGTATGATCGTTTGGTCAAATGTTTTTACAAAAGGATGCCTCGTAACATGCATGTTTATGAAAAGCCGTTTCATTTTTAGACACATTCATTCGTACATATGAAATTTTATTTCGTATGTACGAACCCTATATCGTACAGGATGAAATTATTTTTGTACATATGAAAGTTTGTTTTTTCTTTAAATTGAAAGGGTTTAGAACTCGAACTTCATTTACTTCAAAAGCTTTTTTCAATCTTCTATTCCCTTTGATCTTTTCAATGGCAAGTTCAAGCAAGAAGGTTAGGCTTGCTAAAGAACTGACTAGGAGTCCTTCCTCTAGAAATTCAGGAGAAAACTTTCTGTCCAAAGAAAATGAAGAGTCTTTTCCTAGGTTCGTATCCGCAAAAATCACTCCCTCTAGAGTCCTTCTCCAAGAACAATTTACTTTTAAAGTAATGGATCTTTTTGCTTCTACCCAGTTTGCTCTTATTTTGACTCTAATCCACCTCTACAACAATGAAACATTTCACTACTTCCTTGCAAACATGTCTTTTAATTCTGACCAGAATGTGATTAGATCTTATGTTTTTAAGAAGAGGGTTGAAATAACAAAGGAGGATTTGGGGATATTTTTAAATTTAAGGACTCAAGGGATTAGACCCCATACTTTGACCTCTTCCTTGAACTATGATTTGACTATGATAAATCAAGTTGTTAGAGGGATTAGAGGAGTAGGTCATATGCCTAAGGTGTCCTCTCTTAAATGAAATGCATGAATCATCCAGCATATTTTTCGTACCTCCATTATTCCTAAAGTTGGTGATCGAGTGAATATTTCACCTCTTCTTTCTACCGTGACATATCTGATTATGACTAGCCAACCTATTGATGAAGCACAACTGATAATTGACTAAATGTATGGACTTTCTGAGATTGTCCATGTCTCCCACAAGAGAAAGAAGAATATAGCCTTAGTACATCTTGTGACCTACATTTTGGAAAAGAAGTATGAACTAGTTCATCCTGTTCAAAATCTAGAGGAGCCTATCTACTATAATGATCGATCATTCCTAGCAATCTTTAATAAAGATGCTCAATTTGAAAGTACTGACTCTAAAGAAAAAAGGAGAAGACATCCACCTGCACCTACTGGTAGTCAAAACTTTCAAGATATGGTCCAGCGATTTGATCTTCTTAAGAGCCACTGTGATCAACATTTTAATCAGATTGAGTTCGAAACTCATCTTCAGTAGCAGGACTATCAATATCAGTCGGAGATGAGTTGGGTTAGAGGTTAAATTGAATCAGTCAACACGAATATAGCTATGATGAATAGCTATTTTAATATATTCAACCCACCACCTCCTGCAGATCAGGGTCCCTCTGAGTGATTACTATAGTTCTTTTATGATTCTCTCTACCAGCTATGATGAGATGTGATTATTAGTTTTTATATTTTTATGTTTTATGTGATGTGATGTGATGTTTGGTGATTTTTAGTTTTTATGTTTTATGTGTTATGAATATCTGTGTATTGATATCATTCATGCTCAATGTAATATCATTCACTATGATATCAATAAAAATTATTCTATCTTATTTTTTTGTGTTTTTGATCTATTTCAAAAATATGTGTTAGCCTATATGATTATCCTTAAAATATTAATCTAACAAGTGTTATATTTTGAAAAGCAATGCAAAATTGAATTCATTAGAAAATCTAATTTTTCAAAAAATTTAAGTTATGTTATAACTCGATCTAGTTAAGGATATCAATCTCATGTCTCTTGTTAGACTAACATAATTTTAATATTATTGATGCAATTTTGATTTTTTATTATTTTTATTTCTTTTTTCAATATAAATATTATTGTACTTAGAGAAATTTGAGATTTTAGATTATTGATTCTAGAAAGATCAAGTAAACACTTAAAAATGTATAAAAATCAAAACGAAAGCGTAATGGTTCGCAAAGTAAAAAACAAGCATAAATTTAGCCCACAAATAAAAAAAAGAAGCACAAAGTGTGCCACAAATATTGAAAAGATGCGTAAAGAGCCATAGGTATATGTTCTTTTCTAAATCTTTTAATCTTTAAATTCAAATTAATCTTCTGTTCAATTTTATTTTATATTGAAATTTGAAATATATAAATATTACATTAATCTACTTTGCAATAATTTTGCTTATCTCATTATCTAAACTGATTCATGATTTTGATATTTTTTCTTGTTTATGTTATATCTATACTTAAAACATATGAATCATTCTATTTCTCAAATGACATTTCTTTTTTATTGCAAATATAACTCAATCTCTTTATGGATCAATTTTTAAAGGCTTTTCATATGACACCTTACATTTCTGTACTTGTTAGTTTCTTCTTCTCTTTTTGTTGTTGTCAAAAATGGGGAGAAATATTGTTTGACATTTATGTGTTGTTCATACTTTTGTGTTTTTGTTTGTATTTTTTTAGTTTCAGTGGTTCATTGTTACTATTTTTGTGTGTGAAAATTTTTAAAATTAATATATATATATATATATTATTAGTTCAATAATAATGCCCCTTACTCTCAAATGCTTATTCATTCAGGGGGAGTTTAGGAGAAACTCAAATTTATACAAACAATAATTATTTTTCCATCATCAAAAAGGGAGAGTTTGTTAAGAAGAGTTACTACTTAGCTTTGCATGTTTTACATTCTTACAACTTGTATGTTTTGATGATTCCAAATATTATTATTTTGATTATTATTTTCTCCTAACACATTTTGAAAGATTTTTTTTTGCTCTTGTGTATACTAACATTTAAAGGAATTCATACTCAAGATTATTGAAGGTTTCAAATCAATATCAGCTTAGAATGTTTTGTAAATTGGAGTCTATATTTTTTCATAATTTTATAATACTGATCTTACAGTACAAACCCTATTCGTATGGGATGATCCGGTCAGTTATACTCCCCAAAGAGCAATGGAATGAACAGAGCAGACGGAAATTTTTCCAAGTCCTGATTGTCCAGATGATTCTGACCCATTCATCCTAGGATGATGTCCTCTAGACTTGTTCTTTGTAATGTTCGTCCAGATGATTTTACATATTTGTCTCAGGATGATGTCCTCTGGACTTGTGCTCTTGAACTATTCATCCAGACGAAGTAACCCATTCATCCCAGGACGATGTCCTCTAGACTTGTGCTTTGAACTATTCGTCCAGACGATTTAACACATTCATCCCAGGATGATGTCCTTTGGACTTGTGCACTTGAACTATTTATCTATGCGAAATAACCCATTCATCCCAAGATGATGTCCTCTTGACTTATGCTTTTTAATGATTCATCCAGATGAACTAACCCATTCCTCCCAGGATGATGTCCTCTATTCTTTGAAATTATGGTTCGTTCTGCATTTTCGTTCCAATGAACCTTGAAAATAATTATTTGTACTGGATGAACCATGTTCGTACGGGATGATGATCGGGTACAAAGGTAGTTCATACCCATATACATTGACTTCATACGCAACAGTTTTTACATTATTCATACGTACGAAATTAGATCGTATGTGACGATTATAAACACAAAGATTTGAAAAATTGTAACTTTTGGATGATTTTTCATGTCTTTCTTATAAAAGGTCCATTTAAGACTATCATGAAATATTTTTGTCATTTGTTCTTCATGTATATTGAAGGGAAATTGAAGGAGAGAGTAAGACAGAGTGTTTGAAGAAGAATTCTTACTACATGAGCGTGAAGAGTTCACTTTGTTACTCAAAGGTAAGGATATCTATTTATTATTTGTGATTACTTCACTCTTTTCTATTATCTTTCTAGATTTCTTGTGAGAATATCTTTCAAGGAGATCCCGTTCTCTGCCGATACTCGAGGAGTGTGAATAGCTGAAGGTTCTCTGCCTACACTTGGAGGGTGTAAAAGGATGAAGGGTTCTCTACCTATACTTGGAGAGTGTGAAATGATGAATGTTCTATGCCTACACTTGGAGAGTGTGAACAGCTGACGGTTCTTTGCCGACACCTAGAGGGTGTAAAAGGATGACGGTTCTCTACCCCACCAGGTAGTGGTGGAAGAGAGTTTTTGTGAAGGCTTATCCGCCTTGCTGTGGGGGAAAAAGGAGAGACACTTATGGTAATAGTGAAATATCTTAAGTGGGAGACTTCAGGGAGTGGATGTAGGTCGTGTTTGACCGAACCACTATAAATCTTGTGTCTTTTATTTTCCGTTGCTTTTTATTTTCTTTCTTTTTTTATTTTTATCTGTGGTTGAAAAATCATTTTTTTAAATCACTAAATTTAAATTGGTTTAAGAGGAATTTTTTTAAAATTACCAATTCACCCCCCCCCCCCCCCCCCCTCTTGGTTAGCCGTTGGGACATAAGCTTAGATCTAACAACTTAATTCAAAATTAACAAGTTTCAATAAATAGCCCTTATTATGAAGGGAAATGTTTTAACACAATATCAACCAAGTCTTAAGATCTCTCCCCTAGCAACACTATCTGATGTGATTTTTATATCCTCATCAGTAAACTATCCGGTGCACATTGTGTCCCTTCTTAGTTTTTCTACCTCAATAACAAGTTTCAGCCTTGCAACCATCTCAACTAATAAGGAAGTAAAGGCTGTAAATGGAAGCACCTTTGATAACACAAGGGTGGTTATTGCAAGCTTGCTTAGTGATGATCTTAGTTGTTTTTTCTTAGATGACTCCTTTGGTTGGTCTGCAATCCTATTATTTTTCCATTGTAGCATTACTGATGTATTAGTTTTAAGTGAAGGCAAGGCCACAACTGAAGAAGTCTTCTCAAGCTTTGGTTATGTTACCTTGCGGCCAATTTTTCAACCAAGGAAGAGACGTGGGTGTGATTTGATTACTAAGTTGAGGTCCTACAAGGCTTCATGGAGATGATCTAAGAGAGCATCATGATAGAATAGGCCATGGTTACTTGTGCTATAAAATAGCTCAACTGGAACCTTAGACACTTCTGATTCAATTCACATGCATGGGTCTCGGAACAATAATCTTATAGATTTGGGAGCCTGTAACAATTGAATCCTTGAGCTCATTTCTCAAAGGGACCAAATATATTTCTTTGAACTTTCTCTTTTGATTTCCATTTTATATTATGAAAGAGAAAAATCAAGATATACTTAAATATGCCAAACTAGTTTGTTCATGTGACAAGTAAACATATTAAAAAAAAGAGAAACCATAACTAACAACCCAGATTTTTGATTGCAGACAACCATGAAGTGCCACAGTAGTGTACCCAAAATGTCTAAGAACTGTGCCAAGCTTTTCATATTGTTGCCATGGATACTTTGTGGCAGTGCCTAGTGGGCCTGGTTTCCCAACTTACAAAGGATGCCTGGAAGACATACACAATTAGCATTATGTATGAAAAGTTATATGTAAAGACTTAACAATTCACATGACTATTCTTACAAGAGTCTCATCACTAAATTTGGAATCCAATAGTGCCCTATAATCTTTGTAAATTAGACTGTATAATTTATTCTCACTGACTTTATCATCTTTGTTGTGAAAAAAAAAAAAGAGGATCCAATCCAATTCTCAATGCTATGAAATTAAACAAAATATTACCATAGAATAAGAATTCTTATTTGCTAACTTGTATTGTAAGAAATAACTACATAATGTTAAATTTGGGATTTAGCAATAGAGTAGAAAATCACATACTCCATGATAAACAATGTCACAATAAAAGAATTTCATTGGGTGCATAACATCACCAACCTTATACTTGGGAGCTGGGAAAACATTCCAAAACCTGAGTGTCTCATATCTTGCTCCGAGATGATTGTCTGTAAATAAAAAAAAAAAAAGAATGTTAGAAAAGGACAAAAGCTAGTATATAGGCTCAATAAATTTAGAGAAAAGCTTCTTAACTTGAACATCAGAAGAGATGGCCAAATATAAAGCTCTAAACATAAGCCTGTAACCATGGCTTCTCAACTGAGAAAATTATTAATAGTCATCAACATGTATATATATATACATATATATATATATATATATATATATATGTATATATACATATATATATATATATATATATATATATATATATATATATATATATACATATATATATATATATATATATATATATCCAACTTTTTTTGTGAAAATTAAGGGCGGGAGCCAATTTCATTGAGAGCAAATTACATCAAAAATGTAAAATCTAAAACCTTTACTATCAACAATTATAGAAACAAAATAAAATCTATGGAATTATAATTTTGAAATGATTTCATATCGATTCACAACAGATTCGTGTGCAACAGTATTTAAATTGTTCGTACGTACGAAACTCAATTGTACTGTATGATCATGTACACTCAAAATTAAAAAATTTAGTTTTCTAGACAGTTTTTCATATCTTTTATATAAAAGGTCCGTTAAGAACTAACGTAAAACATCTTTGCTTTGAGATTTTTCAAGGGCAATTGAAGGAGAGAGTGTTTGAGAGAGATTTCTTGCTAGTGGAGTGTGAATGGTTCACAAAGTTACTCAAAGGTAAGGATCTTTATATGATTTATGTTTTTCACTCTTTCTCTTTCTTTCTAAATTGCTCATGAAAAAGGTCTTTAAAAAAGATCAATTCTCTACTAACATTTGGAGAGTGTGAACAGCTAACAATTTTCTGCCGACACTTGGAGGGTGTGAAAGGATGACGGTTCTCTGTCGACACTTGAAGAGTGTGAACAGTTGAAGGTACTATGCCTACACTTGGAGGATATGAAAGGATGAAGGTTTTCTGCCTACACTTGGAGGGTATGAAAGGACGACGGTTCTCTACCGCACCAGGGATTAGTGGAAGAGAGTTTTGTAAAGGCTTCTCCACCTTACTATGGGGGCAAAAAGAGAGTCAGTTTGGTAATAATGCAATACCTGAAGAGGGAGTCTTCAGGGAGTGGATGTAGGTCGTGTTTAACTGAACTACTATAAATCTTTGTGTCATTATAATTTTTGCTGCTTACTTACTGTAAGTTTTTAATTCCGTGGTTGAAAAGTTTTATTTTTGAAATTTTAATTAACTTGCATTTTGAATCAATCGATTTCAAATTTTAAAATCCAACAGAATTTTTAAAATTACTAATTCACTGCCCCTCTTGGTTACCCTTGGGTCATAAGCTTAGGTTTAACAACCTATTCAAGATTCAACATCTAGAATAGACAAGCAAGTTCAAAAAGAGCCTTTAGCAAATATAGATGAAAACTACACAACTCACCAATGCCTCATGAAGATGGAAAAAAGAATAATGAAGATGATTCAAGATACCCTGGCCAAATTCGGAGGCCGAGTATAGATGGATAATACCGCTAAAGTTTTGTCTAACTTGGCAGTTTATGATAGATGGCTAAAAGTTAGGGGCTCTAGGCACAAACATTGACACCAATTTCTGACCCCACTCAATTTTACTAGACTCGCGTAGAAGCATCATGACAAAGCCTTCCGACTTTTACCTCCTTCAACCATTCAAGGGGTGAGTGAGAGAAACTCTGAGAAAACGTCTTGGATTTTCATGGGAATTTAAATTCGATTCTTCACGAGAGTTGCGGAGAATCCGTGGCGGCGGATGTTCGCCAGCAACAACTGGCCGGTGGGACCCTGGAAGATCGTCGCACTGTATCCAAGCCATTGAATGCCTCATCCCGTTCGTTGCTCTCGTCGCCAGCGTTCGGTGATGATAAGGCTGGGTTCAATCATATGGCTAAATCAAAAGGTAAAAATGGAATTTTTCATTAATGAAGGTGGATTTATGGCAAGGAAGGAACCAGATGTGATTGGAAAAGGGAAGAGCATAATCGTTGAAGAGAAGTTCAAGAAGATTTTCAAAGGTGGTGTGGCATTAACACCTATTGAAGGTTCTGATGCATCTCCATCTTAAAGATCAATTATTGAGAGAGTTCTCCCAGTGAATGAAAGTACTGATAGCATGCAGAAGAAATCACTTGCTCTGAGCTCAATGGGAATTCGAAGTTCTATAAAAACAGGTAACCTGGAGGAGAAGGTTACTGCAGTGAAACAGCATAATACTATTGAGCAAGCAAAAATCCCTTTCTCTGATTTGGTGAAAGTTAGAAATGTTGAATCAGCTGATAGGGTGATTGTGGAGAGGATGATTCAATCCCAATTCGAGATAATGCTGGAGAACAAAAGAATGCATGGAGGAAAAAAGAGAACATAAAAGTATCATACTTGCAAGTGGACAATTTCTTAGTTGAAGATGGAGTAACTGTGAAATTGCATGAGCAAAACAAAAAAGAGAATGCAGACAAGCTTAACAACTCAATTGCCATCAAAGTGTTTGGAGGAGATCCCCCATTACGAGTAATTAGCTCAGAGCGAAGGAGACAATGGATGCAATTTGGAAAGTTTCACCTAACCATATTAGGCATGGGGTGGGTGCTATATTCATTTCCTGAAGCAAAGAAAATGGAAGCTATTATGGCTAATGGACCATGGTTTGCCAATGGGAAAATAATCAGGATGGATAAATTGTCCCAAACTTTTTCTCCAAACTCTCTTAAAGGTTTGACATCTCTAATTTGGATCAGATTACCAAACCTTTGGACAATATAAACATCTGTAGAATTGATTCAATGGTTGGAAAACCATATTTACTTGATGGAAACATGTTCCAATGGGGAAGAAGATAATTCGGAAGGGTATGTGTATGGATCAAGCTAGATAGTAAGCTACCATTTGGTGTTTGGATTGATGGGAAAGCTGGGAGATTCTATCAAAAGATAGAATATGAATGAGTTCTAAACTTCTGTTTCACATGTGGGCTAATTGGTCACAATAAAGAAGTTTGTAGAGAAGGTGAAGGAGTAGCCAAGTTCCATGAGAAGTTATCTGGTTCTGGAATTCCTAATGCAATTAAGGAGATTCAAACTGAAGATGGAATTGGTGGAAATGATGAAGGACATGGCTATGGGCCTTGGCTAATTGTTAACCGAGGAAGGAAGATGTCCAAAAACCAAATTCAGAGTCGTTCTCAGCAAAATCTGAACAAGACTTTGCGGAAAAGAAAAGAGATTAGAAGGAACAATGAAGAAGTTGCAATTGAAGACTGAGAAATTGCTCAGGTTAAAAAGACTGGAAATGAGGCGGTTGATGTTCCAGTTTCCAGCATTATAGTTCTGTAAGTAAAGGGTAACAAACAATCTTGGTCAAACTGCAATGCTGCTTCTGAAATTAGTACTCCAGGTATAAGTGAGAGTATTCCTATCCCAACAACTGGAAATAAATTCAGTGTTCTAAGCCGTCAAGCTGAAGAGGGGGAAATAGTTCAAGATATTTTAGAAGTTAATCCAGTTACGGAAGACCAACCTGAAGTGATCATAGTTGATTCAATCAGTATCAATGATACTATGGGGTGTTGTAAAGAAGATGATTCCAATATGGTAAAGAAGAAAAAATCAAAGCAACTAAAGGACCTTGGTCCTATCAGCACTAATCTGAGAAGCAGGAGCATGGAAATGGAAGTGAAAGTTACTTTGGGGAATTATTCCCCTATCAATCATTAATGTATTCATTAGCATTTTGGAATTATAGAGGAGCAAGAAAGATGGGTGCTTCTCTATTCCTTACAGAATTTGTGAAATTGCACAATGTTATTTTTTTAGGTTTGCTATAGACTAAGTTGTCTTCTTTTGATATGAAAGAAGTCAAAATACATATTGGAGATAACTGGGACTATATTATGGTGCCTTCAAATGGGTTATCAGGTGGTATAATTGTTTTATGGAATACTATTGTGGCTGATTTTTCTTTGGTTGATTCGTCTACCCAATGCATCATTGGAGACCTCTCGGTTAACAACAATAGTAATTGGAGGGTGGCTACAGTTTATGGAAATAAGGACTACTGTAAAAGGAGGGAAGTTTGGGAAGATTTTGGGATTGTATTCTTCAGTTGATATCAACATGGTGGTTGGTGGAGATTTCAACTACCAAACTTCAAGGGAAGACAAGAGAGGAGGGAAAAGGTTTCAATACTCTCAAGGATATAAGGAAATGGAGGCTTTCTTTACCAATAATGATTACCATGAGGTAAGATTCGTTGGGCCTCGTTTCACTTAGTGTAACAACAAAGTTGGAGGAGCTCAGATCTTGGAAAGGCTGGACAAGTGCTTCCTTAACTCCTTTGCTTTAAACTCCTCTTCTCAATTGGTTGTTAGGCGCCTAGCTAGAATAGCTTCCGACCATTGCCATGTTATTCTAAATTTCCTCAAATTGAAATCACCAAGCTTGAAGATCATTAAGTTTGAGGATGTGTGGGCATCCTATCCGACTGCTCTCTCTGTCGTAAAAAAGGCTTGGGCCATAAAATATTAGGGTAGTCAATCCCAAATCCTGAATTCTAAGTTCAGAAGATCTTTAAGATCTCTTTTTTTTTTTTATCAAAGCTAACCTGAAAAATTTGAACCTGTCTAAAGACAAATTGATGGAAGATATCTTAGATTTGCAAACTAAAGAATCAGATATTGGTTGGCTCATTGAAGAAGAATGCTGGAGTTTGAAAGCCAAGACATTTGAGCTGAATTCAATAATGGCTAGATTGAACACATGGTGGAAACAAAGAGCTAAAGTCAAATGGATAGTTGATGGAGATTGCAATTCAAAATTTTTTTATTCCTTTGCTAGTGCAAGAAGAAGTTTGAACAACATTGTGAAGATTAAGGATGATGAAGGGAATGTCCTGGAAGAGCAAAATCAAACTGAAGAAACACTTATTCGGTTCTTCAAATAGAAGTGGAGGCAAAGGGAGTGCACCTTGGAAGGATGGCCAAAGCCAGAAAATGTTTTAAACAGGGATGTTAAATTGTGGCTTGCAAGGGAGTTCTTGGTGGTAGAGATTGAGACTGTTATTAAACAATTGGGTGGTAACATTGCACCTGGAAGTGATGGCATCTCATACTCATTTATTAAAGCATATTGGGACATCATAAAAACTGATTTTGTAAATGCAATCAACTATTTTCTTCGACATGGAGAGATGGATAAAACATGGAAGGATACTTCAATAGTTCTAATTCCTAAAGTTTCAAATCCTTTGCTTCCTTCTAATTTCAGGCCAATTAGCTTATATAATTTGGTTTACAAGGTGGCGGCTAAAGTAATTTTAAACAGGCTAGCCTTGGTTATTCCCAAACTCATCTCAGAGGAGCAGGCGGCTTTCATCAAGGGGAGATCTATCTTAAATCATGTATTGGTTTCTCAAGAGGTGTTCCACAAGTTCAAGTACTCAAAATCTTCCAAAGGCCTTATAGCTTATAAAATTGATATGGAACAGGCTTATGACTCTATGAGTTGGGGCACTCTTGAAGGAGTCTTGAACTACTTTGAATTCCCTCCTTTATTTTCTAAACTTACTTTTGAATGTGTGTTAGAACTAAGGTTCTCAGTGATAATCAATGGTAATCTATCTGATTGGATTAAAGCCAAGAGTAGCTTCCGGAAAGGTTGCCCATTGTCACCTCTTCTTTTTATATTGTTCTCTCAACTCCTCACTAATACCCTTGCCTTAACATCTATTGGAATTAGTATTTGCCAATATGGTCCACGGATATCACATCTTCTGTATGAAGACGATGTGATGATTTATTCTGAAGCTAATAAGAAAAGGCCATTGGAGATAAAAGGCATAGTTTCCAAATTTAGTAAATGGACGGATCAATGTATAAACATTGGCAAATCATCCATTCTCTTTGGGAAGATGGTAAATAGAAGGAGGAGGAAGTCCATTACACGAATTTTGGGTATCAAGGAAGTGAAGGAAATTTTGTATCTTGGTATCAAGATGACATTAAGAAGATGAAGGCTAATGATTTTCAATTTATCATTGAAAAATCATTAAAGAAACTCAATACATGGGGAGTAAGCTCATTTCCTTGGCTGGCAAACTAGAACTGGTTAAATTGGTCATTTTGTCCCAAATTTCTATAGCACACACTCCATTGTTCCTATCCGTGTTCTTGATGACATCAAAAAATTATGCAGGAGTTTTATTTGGAATAAACCCAATGGGAGGATTGGTATCCACTATATCAGGTGGAATGAATTATGTAAACCGTTAGATATGGGAGGATGGGACTATGTTCATCTACATCTAAGGTGGTTAATTTGAGAGCAAGACTAGCATAGCGGGTTCTGAATAACAAAAACTCTCTTTTATACAAAATGATGGCTCCTAAATATGGTTCTAAGATTGAAGTATAAAGTAAGAAGAGAAATGTATCATCTTCATGGAAGATTATTACTAATTGAGGAAAAGCTTTACATCCATTATTATAATGGAGTGTTGCAAATGGATCATCAATTGATGTCTTTGAAGATAAGTGGCTACTGGATAAGAGTATCAACAAATGGCCTACATTTGTTCAACCTCAAGGAGAAGAACCGGTAATGCTGAACATATTCGTTGTAGATAAGGAATGGAATGTGGCTGAATTGCTGAAAATGTTTGGTAGTGAAATGGTGGAGCTCATTTCACATGCCAAAATCAAGTCTGGTTATTGGGAGGATGAACAAGAGATGATACACCAAAATTTGGGGAAAATGATATCTGGAATGATTGCTGAAGCTTGGCAGCAGAATCAGGCTGAATGCAAATTTTTAAAGTGGTTAAGAAAGGAAAAACTTGTCCCATGGGTGGAAATCTTTTGCTGGAGACTATTTAAGAAATCAATCCCAACTTATTAGTTTCTAGCCCATAGAAGATTGCAAGACGTTGAAGTTTGTTCAAGGTGTTTGGACGGCATTGAAGATATGGAACATGTTATAGTCAAATGTAGCAAGATGAAGGAGGTAATGTCACAACTTAACAAATGGTGATTTGGAATTCCATTTTTCGAAAGCTTTGAAGATTGTTGTGACTGGATGGATTTAATGGAACACAATGGTATGCTTTTTAATTTGTTTTGCAATGTTATGTATCTTTCATGGAAAGCTAGGAACAAGTTTCTACATGATAAAGTGGTAGAAGGTGCAATTTCGATGGCTCCTAATGCTGTCAGTTTTTCTTCAATCTATAAATTGATTGTTAACTCTAAATCGGAAATACGGGATGCTAACCAGCCCTTTAGGCTGTCCAATACTTGGTATCTCCCTCCACCCAATTGGTTAAAAATCAATGTAGATGCTTCACTTGGCTCTTCTTATATAGCCGGCATTGGAGGTGTTATACGTGATAGCAAAGGGAGATTCTTAATGGCTTTTGGTAAAACATGCATATATTGGGACATTTATCAATTGGAACTTCTAGCTATCAAG
This sequence comes from Dendrobium officinale, assembly GCA_019514585.1. Classification (NCBI taxonomy): domain Eukaryota; kingdom Viridiplantae; phylum Streptophyta; class Magnoliopsida; order Asparagales; family Orchidaceae; genus Dendrobium; species Dendrobium officinale. The sequence goes on from CM033686.1 coordinate 38,445,231, forward strand.
TCATTGAAAGAAGTGTCAAAGATTGGATGTTCAAATACAAGGGAGCAATCATTAAAGGTGACAATGCAAATGTAATGAGGAGGCTTCATAAGGCTCGGATTGATGACTTCAAGGGGGTAGAAGACTTTGTTTTTTTTTTTAAGAATTTAACTGTCATTTTTAGTTGTGTTGATAGAGGTAGCAATAAGTTAGCTGATATGTGTGCTAATTATGCTATGGCTAGAAATTTCATTTGGGAAAATTTGAATTTGAATAAGATTCCTCCTTCATTTGTTAAATTATTGCAGGAGGAATCAACATTGTAGTTGTTTCTTTCTTCTTTTGCTATTAATGCATTTATTGCTCATTTCAAAAAAACAAAAAACCATTCAAGGGGTGACGCGTATCAGAGATAGCATGTAGCATTGTGTAGGCATTCTATGTAACATTGTACCATTTGACTTTTCTTTTATAGTCTTTCCTGTATCCCTCAAAACTATATAAATAAGAAGTGATGAGGAACAAATTGGAGAACTTCTGACTAATAGTGCATACTCGATTAATTTTAAGATTCATGATCTCTTAAAGCATCCTATAGCTCTTTCTCTATTCTTTCTACTCTTTATTCTAACAAGTCTAGCTCGTCAAGTTTGGCCTATTAGTAAGATTCAGTTTTTCCACGAATAGATTTGGATCCAACATCATGTACATTTAAACCTTACTACAATCAATAGTATTATATTTTCAGTAGCAATGAGCCAACCGGACCCTTAAGCTGCAAGCTTGATAATGGAACAAAATACAATTTAGGACGACAAGCCAAGTATCATCATTATCGTTAGCCTTATCTTAACAATCAAGGTTGGAGCAAGGCAAACAATCTAAAAGAGCTGTAGCGAAATTAGCTGCATAAGAAGGAACAGTAAAAACCCCTATTTTGAAAATCGGAAATGACTAGCTGGTTCAACCGGTTCAACTATGAACCAGTTTGGTAGCCGATCCTATACAGCTTACAAAACCGACTCTACATCGAACCGGATCAAATCAATATGAACCGGCGATTCAACCGGTGAACCGCTAAGCCAGTTTGGGTTTGAAAGAACGGGCCGATTAAAAAAATATTTTTATTTTTGTTTTAATTAAAATTTAAACATTATATTTTAATTTATTAAATTATTTTCACTTTTTTAAAATTTTTTTATTAAATATGATGTTTAATTACATCATAACTATGCAAGTTATCCCAATATCTCACATAATTTGTTTAGTAAAAAGTGTTTACTTTACACTTTATAAACGGTTCAAGGTAATAACCTCAAACTCCTATGATGTGGAACTAAAAATATTGCATGAATATTTTAGAATGAAAATTTGAACTTATTTGAGCTTCAAATTTGGGCTTGGGCTAAAAATTTGGGTAATATATATTATAAATTTGTTATAATATATATTATAATAATTATAATATAAAAATTTTAATATTATGAATTTAAATATTATATTAAATATTATTCTTATAAATATATTTAATTATAAATTTTTAAATATATTATCCATAAATTATATTTATATTTATAATATTTTATTATATATTTTTAAATTTATAAATATTATTAAATGCTCAAATATTTAATCATTTATATATTATATTAATGATAGTAAATTTTTAATATTATAAATTTATATATTATATTAAATGATATTTATATATATAAAACTTTATTATATATTTTTAAAATTTTATAAATATTATTAAGTTCTCATATACTTGTATTATATTATGTTAATTTTATTAATTTGAATAATATAATAATATTTATTACATCATCCGATTGAACCCAGTTCGAACCTCTCCTTCCGCTTCGTTGCCCGATCCGATTTTTAGAACCTTGAAAAAAACTAAAACATTTTCAAATAGAGAAATCCATCTTCTGCAATAAATGTTAGTTGTCAAATAAAGTGAAATATGCCTTAAACTGGCAAGAGATTGAGCAAATAATTACTTACTTCAAAACAACATAAACCCAAAACAAGGAAATCATCAGTTCTTGACTAAGTTTTTAACAAAATTGTCACCATTCTCATCTGCAAGGATCCCAACAAATAAGACAACATGCAGCCTCCCTATACATGTCCTTTGAACAAAAGTAAAAAGAACCATCCAAGCATGAACTGCACCATACAAGTGCTAAACAAATGAACAGTAACCAACTAAGCTAGAAAAAATTAGTGCCAGTTGCACTGCTCCGGGTTGATTAAGGCTTCTCTATGCAATACAAGGGCCTGCAAAATAGGACTTCTATGGCAACACAGTTTGAAATTCATTTTGATCTTTTCTCGTCTGAAGCCCTTGCTCCTATAAGATTGCAAACTGGTTGATTTGGTTGGTGAAGCAGCTTAAGTGCGGGATGAACCTTGAGTTCTTCCATTACAATCTTCTGACCAACATCCAGTTCGCTCAAATCAACATCAATATAAGGCGGAACAATGTCAGCAGGGCAAAGGTAGTTGACAGTCCTCTTAATGGTATTTAAATAAGCCCCTGTCATGTAAATAAAAGTCCCCAGGAAGCAATATTTGAGGATGGAAGTTATGATTAATCAAACATAGATATAAAAGTAACACAACTCTGGAGATGGGTGAATATTCTAATCATGAAGCTCTTGGGTAAAGAGATCAAAGGATGTAGTTGATTCATCACAGGCGTTAATATTATTAAAGTACTAAAAGCAGAAATTTTTAATCAAGTATATCCTGCCATCAACAGGGGCAACAGCATTCAGAATAAAGACTTTGCTACAATGACAGCACAAGTTGGTACTTCCTAAGCAAATGAAATCCGTCTATAGAAGCATAAGTATAAAAATTTGATGAAAAAAAAAAAAAAAAAAATCGGTTTCTTTGTTCTTGTAAAGAGGACGGATGACTTGCTCATACAATGGTGCCAAAAAATTGTTGGACAATATATTGAGCTTACAAGCATGAATAAGATGAACTAGTACAACTACACAGAATATTCAGATAACAGTTCAAACAATTGAAAACATAGAATTATCAAATTAAAGAAAACAAAAGCTAAAAAGAAAACCCTCCGGAAGGCATGCTAATATTTTCTCAAATAATTTAATTAAACAAGAAAATGGAACATGAATTCGAACAAAAAAAAAAAAAAAACTAAAACGTCAACAGTGACAACATATACGTTTATCTAAGAAGGTTTGTTAAAGTTAACTCAAATATATTACTTTAACAGTATTCTTAACCTCCAAAACCCTGTAAGAATGATGTACCTTTTCTCAAACCTGGGCAAGAATCCTCTCCTCTGAAGACTAGAGGAACATCAACTTTCAATGATGCAGTAGAAGGAGCCCTCATAAAAGTGACGTTAAGAACAGCATCAGTGCCAGAATGTAGATGAAGCTAACAAAGTAAAACAAGCATTCATCAGGGTAAATGAATTATTACGAGACTGCAAGAGAAAAAAAAAATGGCCACCATATAATGTTTACCAAAATAATTTCAAAGAAAACAAAACAAGAATTTGACTTTCCGGTCTAATGTTTGATTTAAAATGTACAGCATTATACCAAATTTCTCCTAAATATGCTTCATCATTATAAATAAGGATTTTTCTTGTTTTTTTTTTTTCTGGGAACTGAAGCATTATCCCAGAACCTCATATCCTCACAAAGTTCTTTACCAGTAATTATATCAAAGTTTTCTAAAAAAAAAAGATTAATGTCCAATTATTTCCAAAAACTTTTAGTAAATATAAATAATCATTAGATCTAGCGGTGCAAATAAAAGCAAGGATATTGATACATAGTTAGATATAGTTGGATTAAGGGGATAAATTAAGAAGGTTCAATGGTCAAATCACCACAAAAAAGAACATTTTTTACAGCTCCTTAATGACAGAGTAAACTTCTATTTTCTCATTACTAATAAACACAGTAATTAAAAATTTTCATTTCATTTCCATCTTTATAAGGGTTTGTATGAATGGCTAAAAGCTGGACATTGAATTTCTGGTATGTAAATAATAATAATTGAGATTATACCACAAAACTTAGAAAAGTTGCCTAGTTTTCAGCTACAAATCAAACAACCAGATGTTAGTATTAAGTTCATAGGCTTACATATTCTGCAGCTACATAGAAAAATAAATATTGGGCTCTCAGAAAAAAAATACTTGCCAAATTCACATGCAGGCAAAAAGGTGAATCAGAACCAGATCAGGATTTTTCATTATGATAAAAAAGAATCAAGTTTATATAATATTGAAACCTATTTGTTCCCTCTTTTTTTTTTTTTCTTATTTAAACAGGGTTTCTCATTCAAACAGTTATTTAGATACCTAGAAGCAGTTATTAGGATAAAATCATGGCAAAAAAACTAAACTATTTTAACGATAACTATATCTATATTTTCAAAATATATAAATTTTAGTGTGAAGTTCATCCAAACAATAAAACAAATAATGAAATAACACAGAAAAACTAAGATCAGACAAAACTTAGGAGCAGAAAACAAAGAACAAAACATTCCTTCCTTCGAGCTTTAAGAAAGCAGCTGTGCTGACTGCATGTATACTTGAGGGCAATTCTAACTACTACTACTCCATTATAAAGAAAAGAAGCTCATATAAACTAGTGAAACGAAAATGGTAGCTCAGCAACATAAAAATATTAACAGATATAGCCATGCCATAATAAAAGCAGCTAACTGGAACAATGATTGTACAAAACATAACGATGAATTGTTGGATGAAGTTCGAGAAGCTACAAAGATTGTCAATATAGAAAACAAGATGTGGTGCAATTTATCACATCAAAGCCTAAAAGTCACTGAGCTCAAAGTAAGAAAGGCAGGACACTCAAACACGAGCTCTGGCATACATCATACAACATGACCTCTAATAATTTCTGAACCTTATGAACGAATTTTTTCCACTCACTGTACTTTGAACTTAGGCAACTTTCAAAGATCAAGAGCAAAGTCATAAAAGAGATCAATCACACTTTTACTCAAGCCATTTGGAAAAACTACATTCACCAAAAAATCCATTAGCTCTGGGATACCTTTCTATAATTCTCAAACCTTTACATTAGCAATCTATCACTTACCCTTGTTCGTCGGCATTATAAGAAAATCCCCCAAATGCATATAAATTCAAAGCAACATATATGAAACATGAGATTCCATATGTGAAAATTTTGGAAAAGTAAAAAACCACAAGATCCAACTCAATTTAAATAGTTCCGCTAGTGCCAGTAAATGATTAAAAAATACACCCTTTACTAAAACTAGAGAAAGCATTACAATTATGTATGAGAAATGAGCGGTGCAAGATATCTCTTGTGATTGCAGGAGAATTCTTGAGATGTCTGAATTATCACAAGGCAATATTGATTGGTTAACTTGGTCATTCCTTGATAGTAGAAGGGGAAAAGAACAATTGATAAGATAGACATCTGATGTCGATGGGTAATAGACATCGAATGTTAGCGTTGCTTGTTAGCGTATGTCAAGCAACGAGAATGTTGGAAGTCATGTGACAGCCAATGCTGAGGTTGATCGCTATCCTAATAGGATGGGAGATAAGAGTAATAGAAAAATGGGATTTAAGGATCGGCTTTTGAAATAAGTCAAAAAAGAGTATATTAAAATTGTTAGATGTCACGCAATGATTGACAATTGACTTGATTGTTCTCTTGATAGGAGGACAGACTGAACTACAAGTAAGACTAGAGTTAGATGAGTATGGTCGAAGAATCTACGGCATCAAACATTTATATGAGTCGAGCAACAGTCGATAAATAACATCAAAGATCAGACAAATGATGTTATCAACAAGCAATGACGAGTAGTGCTAATGGCAAGCAGCAATGTTGGCCAACAAAGAATGACTTACTATAACAATGATTATCAACACTAGTCAACAGATGGTGTTCTAAGGTGATTGGCAAAGCTTTGAATTTCTTTAAATATGGGAATTCCCAGCACCAAGTTTTGGATAAGAAGATAGGAGAGTTGCATTAGGTAGTCGTCATCCAACATAAAACTTATCGAATAATTATGATAAGAAACCCTTAATGTACTGTGTTAATGCTAGGGCATTCCCTGTAAACGACGCACTGTATGACTTGAATACAATGAGAAATTTGCAAGGGCGGAGAAATTTGCAAGGGCCACTGCATCGGAGCCCGGATGCAGTATTAAATAAGCAAGGGTTCCCAAATCATGAACAGATGTGGGTAAAGAAAATAGTTTTTTTTTTTTTTGAGAGAGAAACTAGTCTACAAAACTAAATTTAGGTTAGAATCTTCAAATGTAGGTTCCCTTAAAGGCAAATTAATGGAATTATTTGATATTATGTTTCATATGAAGATATATATTATATGCATTTAGGAAACTAAATAGGTGGGAGAGAAGGCTAAGGAGATTGATAGTTTAGAGTTTAAACTTCGATCTTATAATAGGAGTCGTACTAGAAATGGGGTATGTGTGATTAAAGATAAGAGTTTGAAAGATAATGTTGTAAAAATTGATAGAATTTCAGAAAGAATTATAGCTTTGATGATTATTATTGATGAAAAGATTATTAATATTATAAGTGCTTATGCTCCTCAACTCAAATAGGTTTGAATATATGTTCAAAATTAAAATTTTGAAATAACTTAGAAAAATATTACAAAAGATACCTCTTAAAAAAAAGAGTTTTTATTAAGGGATTTAAATGAACATGATAGTAGAGAGATGGAGAATTTTAAAAGCATTTATGATGGCTATAGGTTTGGAGCAACTAATGAAGATGTTAAGAGTATATTAGATTTTGTTCTAGCTTATAATTCTGTAATTGCTAATACTATATTTAAGAAAAGAGATAAGTATCTCATCACTTATAAGAATGGATATAGTAAAACCTAGATTTGTTTTTTTTAAAGAAAAATAAATCGTTTAAATTGCGAAGTTTATAATGTTATTCCAAGTGAAAGTCTATGTACCTAACATCGCCTATTAGTTTTGAACTTTAAGATAAAGGGGCAAAATATAAAAATATAATATATCATTCTTCTAGCATTAGATTGTGGCATTTAAAGAATTCTAACAAAAATATATTTGAGTAAGATTCACAATCTTAAGATTTTATCGATGCATGAGGAAGGTAATATTATGTGAAAATAGTAGCTTGTAATATTAAGAATGTTGCAAATGATGTGCTTGGAGTATTAAAAAAAAAGATTTTAATAGTAAAAATAGTTAGTTGTGTAATCAAAATATAAAAGAAAATATCAAAAATAAGAAGCTCTGTTATAAAAATTAATTTAGATGTAAAAATTATGAAATTTAGGTAAGATATAAAGTTGCACATAAGGAGTCTAAGAAATCAATATGCGATGCAAATACTTTAGCTTTTAATGATTTATATAATAGATTTGACACAAAAGAGGGCGAAAGATATATGCATAAGCTAGCCAAACAAAAAAATTTGAGTAGTAAATATTTAGTTCAAATAAAGTGCATTAAGTATAAAAATAAAAAAATACTATTTATATAAGAGGATATTCAACAAAAGTGCATGAGATGTTTTGCTAAACTTTACAATGAAAATTGTAAAAATACAATTAACTTTAGTGGCCTTAGCACTCTAAATGAAAATAAATATTTTTGTTTTTATCGGCGTACTACTAAAACTGAAGTTAGAAAAGTTTTAAAGAAAATGATGCATGGGAAAAATGTTGGACCTGATGATATTCCAATGAAGGTGTGAAAATGCTTAAAAGATTAAGGAATTCTCTAGCTTAATAAATGTTTTAATATTATTTTGAAGACTAGATGGATGAAGAATCAGTGTGTTGATACCTATCTTTAAGAATAAAGGTGATGCACAAGATTATGCGAATTATAGAAGAATTAAGTTAATATGTCATACTTTAAAACTATGGAAGAGAGTTATGGAGCATAAGCTATGACGTGATACTAATATTTCTCAAAATCAATTTGGTTTCATGTTGGATAGGTATACTATGGAAGCAATACATTAATTGAGAGTTTTTTTTTTTTAAAAAAAAGATGCAAATAGCATAAATTAAAAAAACCTAATACAAACTACGAAGTGATAGAAGCTATTACGTTCCTCCTTAAACAAAGAAACAAAAGGAGGAATCTTATTATAGCAAATGTTATCCAAAAAAAAACATCCAAAATGGACAAGTTAGCACAAAAATTAGCTACATATTACAACTCCTATTAGTAAAAAGAAATAGAATTGACCAAAATCTCTAAAAAAAAAAAGTCTTCAACTTCAATCAAATCTTGAATCCCATACAAGTTGCCAGCCGAACTTTGAAGAGCCTTCATAGCGTTGGCCATCTTTCAATGCTCCTATCAAGAATCCAAACATCCTTCATAATATTAACTGACTTACCCGAACAAATTGTCCATTTCACAATGAGCTGAAGAGCTTTAGCACCACTAATGATAATTTTCCAAGTAGTATAACTATTTCTTTTGATTTCATAATTCTAAATATCTCTCACATACCTAGCAATCAAAGACTTATTAAGAAGAGAACCAGGTTTCTTGATGAAATTCCAAGCAAATGTTGCTCGTAAAGGACCAACCATAGAAAATGTTGAATGCAGAGCGCGCCCTCCCAAGCATTTCGACTTACATAACACCTCCCAAGAAACATAATGAATACAGAGCGCGCCCTCCCAAGCATTTCGACTTACATAACACCTCCCTAAACCCTAGACCAACCATAGAAAATGTTGAATGCAGAGCGCGCCCTCCCAAGCATTTCGACTTACATAACACCTCCCAAGCAACATAATGAATACCATGATTACCATTTTGCTTATGCCATAAAAAACTCCTACAAATTTTATCAACCTCATTCAAAGTGCCCGAAGGAACTAAAGAATGAGTAGATAGAAAAATAGGTAGAGAAAGCAATACTGATTTAACTAGGACGAATATCCCAGCTAACGGGATGTATTTATTCCCCTAAGTATTTATCTTCAAGGATGACATCTCTAACAAATTGCGAAAATCAGAAGATACAAATCTCTAAAGTGCAATCTTGATCCCAAGGTAGTTGAGCTCTTTCACCTCTTTATAACCCAATAACTTAGAGATACTTCTCTTCTTATTACAACTAACTGTTTTACAAAACAATATAGAAGATTTAGGAATATTGACTTTTTGTCCCGTCCATTTGCAATAATCCGAAATAATTTTCTTCATTCTCTTGATAAACCTGAGCTTTGCTTCCGGGAACATGAGAATATCATATGCATAAAGTAAATGTGAAATTTTCTAAGAGGTTGGAGCAATTTTGATATCCAAATTTTTACCTCTTTGGAAAAAGGCATCTGACCAAAGTTAAGAACACATGATGAACTGGTAGGGTGATAACGGACACCCTTGCCTAAATCCACTTTTAGCTACAATCCACTTACAGTTATTTCCGTTAAGAATAATTGAAAACTTCGGGTCCACCATACGTTCCATCAAAAGATTAGTGAACTTTAAAGGGAAACCAAAATGCATAAGGACTTGTTTTAAAGTAGGCCAAGTCATACTATCATAACCTTGTTCCATGTCAATCTTAATTACCACCAATCCAGTTTTTGCTTTGGAGAATCTAAATTTGTTTAACAACTCTTGAGCAAGAAGAATATGATCTGAAAGAGATAGGCCCTTGATAAAAGCAACTTGTTCCACCAAAATAATCTTATGGATAATCTTCAACATCCTGTTCAATAACACTTTGGCAACAATCTTATAAATTGAGATACAAAGACTGATGGGACCGAAGTTAGATGGAAGCATAGGATTATTAATTTTTTGAATAAGAACAACCATAGTTTCTTTCCACTCTGAACACATTTTGCTAGTAGAAAAAAATTGATGGATAGCTCGCCAAACATCTTCTCCAATTATGTTCCAATAAGCTTTAAAAAAGGAATAAGAAATCCCATCTGAAACAGGTGAAACATTACCTCCAAGGGCCTTGATTACTTCGGTCACATCATCAATAGAAAAATCAGCATCTAAGAGCCTACAATCATCACAATCCAAGGAATTTGATAACATAGGCCAACCACTCAGCACACACCTTCTATCTCTCCACTTTTTTGCTAAAGTACTCAAAAAAGATATCTTCAATTTCGGATTGATCTTCAACAAGAACATCATTACCATATTTAAATTGGTTAATCCAATTTCCATTCCTTCTCCCATTTGCATAAGCATGGAAGAACTTAGAATTCATATCACCCTCTTCCATCCACTTCACTTTCGACCTTTTCTTCCACCAAGTATTCAAACGAACCAAGGTAATATTTAACTCATGAACCTTACTCCTAAGTAACAGCAATCTATCTACTGAAAAGTTCCCCCCATCTGCCTCCTCTATCTGAAGTTCTAACACCTCTTTTTTAAGATTATTAATTAAGATTTTTGTTCTTAGATTTACTCCAAAAAAATAAAGCTCTTAAGGCTCTTTTACATTTATAATAGAGAGTATGGATTGCATCTCCTTGAAATTTTTTTCCCCAAGCCCTAAACACAATTGTTGACGAAGCTGGATAAGAAACACACACTTCTTCAAATTTGATAGAACTATCTTTTCGAAAGTTATGGCTGAACACCTTCAAAATTATTGGACAATGATCTGAAGCCACCCTACAAAGATACCTAACAGTTGCACGTTGAACTGTATTTAAGGCAATTGAATTTAGAAGACATCTATCAAGCCTTTCTAAGATACGAGCACTACAACTTTAATTGTTGCACCAAGTAAACTTCAGTCCCAGCACACCTACTTCATGATAATCATTGTTATTCATAAATAACTTCATCTCCTAAGATCCTTGAGAAAAAATAAATTTTCTCCCACCCATTTTATCTTCTTGAGACAAATACAATTGAAATCACCTCCCACCACTGAAGGGAGGTTTCTAGAAGAAATTGATTCCAAGCTATCCCAAAAACTTCTCCTCTTGTACAAATCCTGACTACCATAAACAATAGAAATAATCCACACTCCCTTATTAATCACATTTAGCTCTCCAACAAAACATTGATAAGAGGCCTCCAAAACAAAGAAAGAAGCCAAATAGGATATCCACATCATCATAATACCACCTGACAAACCTTGAAACGGATATATAAAAAAATTCCAAGTTTCCAGCATAAATTTGTTAAATTCCAATCTATCGAAAGTAGAAATTTTAGTTTCAACAATGCCTACAAAAAAACTTCAAAATCTCTAACAAATTCTTTTAAATATAGAGAAGCTTCTCTTTTTTTAGCCCCTCTACAATTCCAAATGCTAAGGAATTCATTTACCAATCAAGGAGGAAGGACCCCCACTCCTTTCCCTTTTCAACATTTCCAATTTCTTATGACGAGTAGTTACATTCACAGGACCAAGGGCTCCAACTTCCTTCTGAAGTTTAACTTTCTTAGCTCCAGAACTACACCCTCCCAAATCATCAACTGATTTAGACCCATAACCAGCAGGATCTTTATATCGGCCCTCCAAATTAGCAATAGGAGGATCATCCATACTTCCCAACTCAGCTTTATTAACTGTTAAAGTGACTTCAGATAATAATGAAATAGGATTTAAACCTGAATCTGGGCAGACATCCGAACTATCCATCAAAAGAATAGAACTCATATGACCAATTTCAGCAGCTTCACCTTTTGAATTGAATGCCAACTTTGATCAAGAATCAACTTTATTAACGACCTGGGACTTCAACCCAACTTGCTGATCATCTGAAATCAGATCTTCACCAGCTCCAGACAGCAAACCAAACTTACTAACCTTCAGTAGAGGAGAAGAAGAGTTGAAAAACAAACCTTACCCACCTCCAACCCCCCAACAACAAGAGAAGAAGAATCCACCTAATTATGACTACCCTTGACAACAGCCTCCAAACCATAACCTGGATCCGAACCAGCAACACCACCAACATTAATAAGATATGAATTGTCCACTCCCTTAAAGCCACCCTCCACACCAACTTTCCTTCCTACAGGTCCAGAAGAAATACTTGTGCCCGTATTTGTTATCCTGGCAGAATCTAGCCCCCTTCTTTGCCATCCAGAATTCCTAAAATTCCTCTTACCATAGTTCACATGGATCCAAGGTCGATAGCCATCCCCCTGCTTCACCACACCACCTTTTGTACAACCTCTATCAATATCTAGTTTAGGGTCACCAGAACGAGCTTCCTTACTAGCATTAGAATGGAAAACTGAGTGAATACCATCAACTTGTCCTACATTCATTCCAATTTCAACGCAATTACCACTTAAGTGGCCAATCCTATCACATATGAAACAGAATTTAGAAATCCTCTTCATTCAATTCTTTGAAAAAATCTGCCCAAGCTTCCTTCGACCCAAACACCCAATGGAAGTTGTTCTCCAACAAAATCCAAACACGAACTCAAGCAATTCCGCTCCCCCCACCCCAATTGAAACATATTATCATCTAACAGAAGAGGAGTACCAACTTGTGAAAAAATTCTAAACAAATTATCTCATCCCAGCATTGCAAAGGAAGATTCGGCATTCTGATCCATACTGGGGCAGATAACCCCTTCAAAGAGGATGGAGAAAAGCTTGGAGACCACTTATCAAGGCCAATAATATGTCCATTAACAAACCAAGGCCCTTCCGACAAGACCGACTCGGCATATTCAGATTCATTAAAGGAACAAAGGATCCATTGAAGACACAACAGAGTTAAATGAAACTTGCCTAATCTAGCCCATTGTCTCCTTAGTTCAATGTTGATTACAGAAAAAGGAACATTATCGCCAAACACTTTGACAACCACATCATTCTTCAACTTTCTAGTATTCTCCCATTCATTTTACACATTTAACTTACAACTTTCCCATCATCAGTCAAACAAGATCCATAATCCAGTTTATCTATTGTAATATTTGGTTTCTTGCTCCAAACATTTGGCATAACATTTCCAGTAGGTTCCTTCATAGTAGGTAACACAGACGTATTGGTCCGATTGTGACACAAATGCAATTCTCTCGAATCATATTGGCGAACAATATTAAGATCCTTTCATAAGAGAATCATCCTTAATTACAGTAGAAGCCTCCTCAGAATTGTGGACAGATAATCCTACCTTCTTACCTATACCAATACAAGTGGCTGAAACATCATAATCAACCATCACCTTATCACGAAACGTATTTGAATCCTCCGACCTTGAAACTGTATTGTTATTCCCAAACCTACAGATGTGAATCTTGAATCCTGTCAAGGACAACGCACCAGAATCAAAATTAAAGCTATCTCCCGACTTCTTAGATGTAAGAACATCAGAAAATTTCGTGCTTTTAAACTCATTCTCTTTGACAATTCCTTTTCATTTTTCAATCACAGGAGAAATATTCTTAAAATTAGTCAATCCACCTTCATTAATAATCAACGGTTTCTCTTTAACATGATTGAAGCGAACAACTTTGAACGAGGAACCAACAATACAAATATAAAACACATCTCCATAAGAAAGAAGCGCATATTCTATTAACGAATGAACAAGACCCCTACAAGCAACAGCTGGAGGATGAACGATCTATTTGATGGCCGGCGACCATCCACCGCCGTGCCAGAAGGTGAAACAGAGGGAAACAGATGTTTGAAAAAACGCACTCTCTCACTAGAAAATCGGATACTCTCTCTATAAACAACAGATAACACCAAAAAGTATAGAGAGGTTTGATGGAGAAGTATAGAGAGAATAAGGAGGATCTTCATATGATATTTATTGATTTAGAGAAAGCAAATGATAAAACTTAAAGAGAAGTGCTATGGAGAGCTCTAAAAAAATAAAAGGGTTAATAATGCTTATATTCAAGTAATAAGGGATATGTATGCTCGAACTATTGCTTGTGTTCAAACACAATGTGGTTTGACTAAGTAATTTCCAATTTCAGTTGGATTACATCAAGGATCAGCCTTAAGCCCATATCTTTTTGCTTTAGTCATGGATGTTTTTACTAGAGATTTGCAAGAGGATGATCCATGGTATATGCTTTTTGCTGACGATATTCTTCTTATTGATAAGACTAAAGAGGGAGTTAAAGGTAAACTTAAATTATGGAGGTCAACCTTAGAGTCTAAAGGTTTTCGATTGAGCAGATCTAAAACCGAATACATGGAGTGTAATTGTAGTAGTAATAGATCTAGTGGGGGGTTTGTAACTTTGAGCTATCATGTCATTAGTAAGAGTACACATTTTAGATATATTGGGTATATTTTTAGAGTGATGATGAAATAGATAGGGATATTATTAGTAGAATTCACGTTGGATGGTTGAAATGGAGGAATGCATCGGGCTTGTTGTGAGATAGAAAAAAACCACTCAAATTTAAGGGAAAATTCTATAAGATGGTGGTTAGACGTGCAATGCTTTATGGCGTAGTGGAAGAGTGGCTTTACTCTTATAGATAGAATATGAAACAAGCATATATGTGAAAATGTTGGAGTAGCTCCCGTGGCAAATAAGATTAGAGAGCGTCGCCTTAGATGGTTTGGTCACATAAAATGGTGGCCTTCCGATGAAATTAGAAGAGTAGATGTATTATAGTTTACCTATGTTAAGAAAGTGGAGACTCTGTCTGCCACTTACCGTTCTAAGATCTAAAAATCATGAAGCCCTCTCGGGAGATTTTAGTAAGGACCCTATCCAACAAAAAATATTCTTCGAGGCATCAACATGCATTATATTTTTTTTAATAAATGGAGATTCTATCTATCACTTACACTCCTAGAATCCATATATTATGAAGCCTTCATACAAACTTTCTAGAATGAACCTTCTCCAAAACTAAATAACCATCACACAAGTTGAATTGGCATGCCTTCCAAGTTTTTTTGGATTATAGAGCTTTCTTCGAGGCTAAGGAGATGAGATTCTTCTGAAAAGATTTTGCGAAAATCGTCCTATATACAAGAAGGATATTAAAATGATTCAACTATTGTGAGTCAATGACTATAACGACACCCTTCTCCATATCTGACAGCAATTGTGCAATATATTAGATATTAATCATTGAAGATATCTCCTATAGTGGTAATAAAAAGAATCTTGAGGTGTCTATGTTGCTTGAAACAATAATGAGCAGTAAAATTGGTTATTCTCATGATAGTAGGAAGATCAAGTGATTGATAAAACAAGTATTGCATGTAAACGTATTATTTGGCATTAGATGTTAGAGGATGTCGGGTGATAGGTGATGAAGAAAATTGGAATTCAAGTGATAGTTAATAAGGAATATCAAAAGTTAGATGATAATCTGTGATCGGGTCAATCATTCTCCAAATAGGATGGGTGCTGAGTGTTCAGAAGATGGACATTAAATGTTGATCATTGGTTGATGGGTGATCGTTGTTGAGGAAAATCTAAAATTGGGTGACAATCAAAAGTTAACAAGGTCATCCTCTTGATAAGAGGGCAAACCAGATAATAGGTAAGATTGGATTCAAATGTCAATGGTTGACCCACATCAAATGACGGTCGTTGATTTGTGTCAGAAAATAGTCAAAAAGATGTGTCAAATGTAATGTGATGTTGAAAAATGACATTTGTCAACATCCAGCAATGAATACTTGTTATAGCAAGCATCATCATTGGCCAACAAGTGGTGTATGGAGTGTGGTGACATTAAACATTTACTTAACCTGACAAACAATATCAAGTGGTGGTGAGCACAACTCAAGAATTCTCTGCATGTTGGAATTCTCTTCACAAAAATTTATACCTTAATATGTGTAAAAACAAAGCACACTTGTATATTTTTTAGATGAGCGTTTTGTTTATGGAGCTAAAAATTTGAACACTCCATATAATTTGACCTAGATCACTTTACGTTTTTTGAGCATCCCCTTTTCTTTATCAAATTAATTTGTGCAGTCATGGGATAGTAAAATTTCTCTCTATGAAATGCTCGTTTCAATTATAACATAATAAATGATCTTAATAAATTTTTAACAATGCTTTTGAGTGCTTATTTAGGCCCATTTGTGCTTGGATCCAAGCATTCTTGACATCGTTAGGCTCATATCATGAAACCACACTAAATCGATTGATCATAAGTTTACTTAAAATGATATTCAAATGATCCAAAAAATAATTAATAATGTAGTTAACTTAAAAAGAATTCAAATGATGACAAAAACAATTCCATAAGCATTTGTCTGATAAGATTCCTTTGATCATTTAATATTTTTTCTGACATCCTAGCATCTTAATCAACTTAAAATTAAACAATCTTAGGCTTGTTGGATTTCTTTCATTGAGACACTCATTTTAACTATAAAAATAGCATTTGGAAGATGTAATTGAACTTGAGAAATTTCTATCTTCCAAGCCATTCATGCATATTTGTGTTTAGGATTCAAGAATTCTCGGTTTCATTAGGTTCATCTCATCAAATTGCACTATCTCTACTATTATTTTACTCAAAATGGAATTCAGATGATCCTGGAAATAATCCATAGAATTTCTAGCCCAAATACTAAGTGCTTTGAGATATGTAAATTGTATCAATATCCATTGTAAAACATATGAATTTATTGATGTATCCTAAATCCTAGAGCTCTACCTCTTCTCTTCTCATAGGCTTGGCTTATTACATTTAAAATGTTGGCACGCAGCACTATATATATATTTTTTTTTAATCTAAAATGACAGTTTTACAGGCAGCTTCTTGTAAACTAGGGCATTTGCAAACATGATATTTGAAACAGAAACCAAAAAATCTAGATCGTTGCATCTTCGTACCTTGCGCGGTAACACTCGGACCTTCTCTATAATTTCACTTTCATCCTCGAATGCCGAGCGGACCTCAAGCTCGAATAGCCTTGAGAGAAAGAAGGACTGGCCGAGGTGTTCCACGAGCTTCCGGATCTGCTTAGACTTCACGGAGATAAGTCTCTTGTTCCCACCCTCTTCCCCGTTCTCTTGCTCAAAAACAATGCTCGGGACTCTACCCGCCTTCCTCTCCTTGGAAGATATGTTCTTTCCCGACTTCAATCGAGGGATCGCAACGATTGTCTCGGCGTACTTGGGATCAGGCCGGGGAAACCCCTCCAGGTACCCTAGTGGGGCCGATGGATTGCCGATGGGATAATGCTCAAAAAGGGAACCAGCGGCGACCGTGAAAGAGAAGGAGCGGCCGTTGTGCAAGAAGTAACTGAAAATCGCCGGCGGCAAGCGGCGGACCAACATTTGGTGCTGGCCGAAAAGGTGTAAATAAAGGTTTAGGTAGGAGAAAGACGGAAAAAGAACAGCCGGGAAAACTCGCAGCGTTCTATGAGGGGAAACTTATGATCTCTTGCCTCATTCAAGAAAAATAAGATGGACACAGTTTATGGCCTCATTCAAGCAAAATAAGATGGAATAACTTTTTGTGTTCGAAAGCTGGATTTAAGAAGAGTATTGATTTAAATTCCAAATCAAAATATCAAAAATCAAATATCAAAATAGAGTGTCCCGTTACGATTAGATTTTTAGTTGATGAAATGGAGTTTGAATGGTACAAAAATGCATAGAGAGCCACAATCACAAATTAGCTAGGCGGGAAGATCAACAACTACTTTCATAATATAGGAATATTAGTGATGAGAAATTATTCATTCTTAAATTAATGGCATAAGTTGGGATAAGAACCATTGATGCCTTTACCTATCTAGCCGATGAAACATGAGATGTAAAAAATATTGGATTCTCTAAGAAGGATGCATATAACTACATTCAAGAAGAGAAGTGAGCAAAGATTGAGAATGAGAACGCCTATTTCCTAATTGAACTATTAAAAGAATGACTAGTTGATGACAACATGTTTGCATAGGACATCCAAATTGATGGCGTTGATAGATTGTTGAGTTTTTTTTTTTGTTTTTTTGTAGATGGGTTGGGGAGAATATATTATGATTGCTTTAGAGATGTGATAATTTTTTATACCAGCTATAGGCTTAACTAGTATAATTTAGCTTGTGTAGCCTTTGTTAGAGTTAAAAATCACCGGCACAATATTTTATTAGGGGTGGTATTTTTATCAGAAGAGATAATTAAATTATTTACCTAGTTATTTTGAATATTTTTTTATAAACAATGAGTGATAAGTATCCCATAATAATATTTACTGATTAGGATCATGCAATGGCTAATGCAATAGAAATTGCATTACCTCACAAACACCATAGGCTCTGTCAATGGCACATCAACAAGAAGGCTCCGTCCAAGGTATGGTGCTTCAATAGCAGTAATAAAGTTAGAGGGTTATTTTATAGGTGTTTAAGCAAGTGTGATTCTTAGGAGAAGTTTGAGAGAAATAGGGCTTAAATGATCAATGAAGGGGATCTCCACAACCATGACTAGTTAAATGAGCTTTGTAGAATCAAGAATAAGTGGTCAATAGCATTCAACAAGAGTTATTTTAATCTTGGCATTCATTCAACACAGTGTAGCAAGTCCACTAATAATATGTTCCATGACATTTCTAAGCCAACTAGTTATATAATTGATTATTTTCTAGGCTTAAAGAAGGTGATGATGAGTTGGCATTAGGATGAACTGGATGAAGAATCTAGATGCAGCTAGTCTGAGATAGTACCTTTAATAAAAAGTTGGCTAATACTAAAGCAAACTCCCTTATTTTATTCAAAAAATTTATTTACATTTTTTTAAGAAGAGTTTTTACATGTTGTGGGTTAAATGTGTATAGATCATGTGTCAAGTGACTCATCTATATTTTTTTTGTCTGAAGCATCGAGAAGATTGATCAGTCAAAGCATTAGACTGTTCATTTTGATGCAAAAGAGGTTATCATTCAATGCATATGTGGGAAGTTTGACATGATGGGTTTACTATATTGTAACTGCATGAGAGTTATAAGGTACTTAGACATAGTTAATATTTCTTCGAAGTACCTACTATTGAGATGGTCAGCTAGAGCTCAAAAAGATATTAATACTGGTTAGACGTTCTTAGGTTAGGGAAAGAAGGCGAGCATATCTCAAGAGGGATGTAGTGGTATGATATTCAAAATTTATCTTAACAAATTTAGATATCAAATTAGCACATGAGCATGGGGGAATAAGGAAGTAGAACTAAATATATTGGTTGCAATAACTAAAATGGCTGCATTGCAAATTTGGATCTAAATCCTGAAATTTTGATGATAACAAATATTATTAAATTTCTTACTATATTATCTCATGTTAACTATTATTATGGCATATCTCCTTTTTTCTATGCACTAACATTTCAGGTCCACTATACACTTGCAAGTTTGATCAGCTAAAGATTTGGTAGATTAGGATTAAGTATGTTGTGAAAAACCTTTATCTTCATTTCTTATATATATATATATATATATATATATATATATATTAATCTTTTTTGGGTCAAATCATATATTTGGTGGATACTAAACTTGGTAATTATTCACACACACTCAAGGGAGTGATTTAGTGACAATATCAAAAGAGAGATTTTTTTAACTAATCGTATTATAGTATTCATATCATAATATATAATCAGCTAATCAGAAAATGATAAAAATAGATAATTGTGATAATTAATGTATGATAAACTAGTCATACTTTACATGTATATCATATAGGATAATCAATTAAAAATCAGGATTCTAGTCATCAATCACAATTTAGGAAACATTTTAAAATTCAAATTTTATACTCATCATATTGGATAATAGGTATCGTAGTGCAGGATATAATTAAATCTTGCATAAATTAATCCTATAATTATGAAACAAATTTATAATAATTGATCCAATCATATCATACAAGATGATTGGACTAATTCGTGCTGTAAAACTCGATTCCTATATAAGATAATAATTAGATTATCAACAATCATCCTGGATGATAATCCTGGTCATTTAAAGTAATCATATTGGATGATAATCTTAATCGTCCTAGACGATCAACTCAATTCTTTGAACTAATCGTACAACACATAGCTCTTCATACAATACTAATATATATTGGATGATCTTAGATTGTACTATATGATCAGAGTCACATAATTAAATTTAGTTCTATTTATGAGACCTTGTATTTAATCTCTCTCATTGATTTATTTCAAAGTTTTTGGTTGTAGAGTGTTCTTGAGAGGGAGCTTTGAGAAGAAGATCAAGAAGAGCTTTGGGAAGAAGAGGGAGAGCTTGTGTGTGAGGGATAAGTAGTGTGAGGGGTTGACACAATTGCTCTAAGCATGTGTTTTACCTTATTCCTCTAAGCGCCTGTCTAGGTTTCTTGGGTGGCTTTAGGGAGAAATTCATCGGCTCAAGGACGTGGTTCTCTACCATCATCAGAGGATGAAAAGGAGTTAAAGGTACTCCGCCTTCTCCAGGAGGGATAAAAAAGATTAATGGTTTACTGTCGTCACCAAGAGGGTGAGAAATGTTCTCCAAAAATGGACGCATGTCATTATTTGACATAACCATTATAAATCATTGGTGTGTTTATTCTAATTTCTTTTTTTTGCACTTTACTTTTTGCATTTTAATTATGTTATAACTTCTTGGTAACAATCATAATCAATGCTTCATTATACTGATTAAAATATCATCATCCTTGCTTAGATGTTTTGGTAAATTTGCTTTCTTCAGCACTAAGTGAAAATTCCTATTTATTTTTTAAATATTAAAAAATCTAAAAATATTGTCTTTATTTTTTAAATTAAGAAATTAGTTTTTAAATTCATCAAATCACCCTCCTCTTAGTGTGCCTAGGGACAAGTTCACTTAGGCTTAACATCCTCGTCAAACTTTCTAGCTTAAAATGTTGACTTGATACTGAATGAAAAGAAAAAGAACCATAACTTTGTTGGAAACATAGTAAGTGTTGGGTTTAAAAACTTTAAAGACCCATGCAAGTTCTGGCCTAAAGGCATCTCTAATGCAAGATTGAAGAGTCGCTGGGAGAGGAGATAATGTAAGAAAATTAAACTTGTAGACCAGACCAGTCCGACAACAGAATAATGTACAATCAAAAAACCAGTTAGTCAAGTGAAGTTCATAAACATATCATAATGCTTTATAGATGAGTATATTCTCTATTGACCAACCAGTCAATAGACTCCAAAATATATAAGAAACTTATGATGAACTTAACCATTTATTCCCTTATCATCAACCTCTAAAAAAATCAATCTTTTTTGGTGCTGATCTTGTAACAAGGTATTTACTATCTTCTACTTCAATAATCACAACTGCATCTTGCAATTCTTCCATATGTGCAGGCTTTTAGACTTGTTGTTTGTTCTTTCTTGTCATTCACTTTTCTTCCCTGGACTGGTGTTGAATGAGGTCTTCACCAATTTCCTCTTACGGTCATCCCTCTCCCTTAGTTTAGGTGCAATACTAGTGGCATAGGTTACATCAAAGCCCTCTTCCTCCGCATCTTCTATGATTGGTACTTTTTATCCACATTTGGAATAAATGGTTTTTTAATTGGTGACAAAATCTATAATAGCTACTTTGTTACCTTCATCATATTTATCTAGGGCTTCCTCCACTGCTCTTTTGTGTGGGGCATCCTCAACATTCTAAACAGGTGACTAGGAAATAATATTTTTAGTTGTAATTTTCTTTGAGGAAGATTCTGTAGGCTCTTCCATAACATGTAGACTTCTTAACTAGTTGTTTGTTCTTTCTTATCTTTCTCTTTTTCTTCCCCTGATCGGTGATGGATAGAGTTTGCACCAATCCCTCTTCCAATCATCCCTCTCCCTCACTCTTCGTGCAATACCAATGGCGCATGTTGCAACAAAGCCCTCTTCCTCCTCATCGTCTATGATTGGTACTTTTTATCCACAACAGGAGTAGATGGATTTTTAGTTGGTGAAATGACATCTTTTATGTTTGAGGATTCCATAACATTCTTGATAAATGATGAGGAAATAATATTTTTAGTTTTAATCATCCTTGAGGAAGAGTCTATTGGCTCTCTTGTCGCATAAGAATTGAATGTAAGAAAATTGTCTAGCATAAACTTCTTTAAGGTCTGATATTTGGTTTCCTTCTCCTTCAATTATAATAGACAGTTTTAAAGTGCAAGAATTCATAGCTCAAGCAACCTAGAGGTGGATTCAACCTTCACCAACCTAATCAAGAAAATTTTATTTTTTGTGGTTAACATGGTGATGGCTGTCTCAAGGGTTGGATGGGAATCATCCGAAAAACTTGTGGGAGAAGGTTGTTTTTATTGGGGGCTACTGTAGGGCCTGGGAGACCTATTGGGGATGGGAGGCCTGGGGAATTAGTTGGGCCTGGGGGCTTGTGGGGGCTGGGGGACATATGGGGGCTATGGGGGCTAGGATGGTTAGGGGGCCTTTAGGGGAGGGGGGGGGGGGGGGGGGGGGGGGGGGGGGGGGGGGGGGATTGGGGATGGTGGTTGGCATGGAAATTCAAGTTGTAGGAATAAGTGAGGTGGTATTGAAGTTTTTAAAGGAGAGAGTGGAGGAGAATTCTCTTTAATTGTTCTCTCCTCTCGCGTGACTCCTTGGAAATTATAGAATATCCGCACAATAAGAAAAAAAGAATGAGCTCATAAAAAAATGAATTTTCATACACCAACATGAAGTGGGTAGAACAATTAGGTCGAGGATTTTTATCCACTAATTCTTGGATTGAGGTATGCTCAAGAAACCAAATCTACATTTAATCCATAAAAGTTGTTAGCCAATTAAATTAATTCCAACAATAAATAATGGTTCTAAGTGTTTGATGCACTTACAATTACAATATGTACAAAGCCATTCATGTATCCCAAGGGTTTTCCTTTGTTAAACTTCCTGACAATGGAATTGAACTTGACCACTAGGAAATCTCTAATTGATGCTGGCTAGTTATAAGTTAATAATTGATCTACATGACAAGCAACAATTAAGATAAATTATTTCACAAGATCATTAAGTGAAGTAGGTTTGTCCAGACTAAAGATCTCATGTTAAATATCATTAGTGGATTTCCCAATAATTTGGGCATTTCCCAACTCAAATTCAGTTCCTCTATAGGGTAGTCCAAGGATTAGAGCAACTTCATCAGTAGTGAATTGTAAATTTCAACCCTTAATTACAAAACATTGCTTTCAAAGATCCCACTTTGACAACAACATGTACACTAAAGGGGCTTTCTGACAGAAGGGAGGCATCAAAAGAGACTGATCAATGTGCAATTACATTAGTCTTTCCACAAATTTTTAGCTGAATGTATCAAACAAGTGATTAAAAAGTTCTACAATTGTTAAAGTAATCTTTGGAACATATCCCTGTAAAATTAGGCATGGTGTGGTGGTTAGGAAAAAAGCAAATGAATATTAAATAAGTATACATAGGTATAGAGCAGTGGTATACATAGGTATAGAGCAGTGGTATACATAGGTACTGAGCTATGGTACAGAGAGATACCGGGCTTTGGTTCATAAAAATACCGAGCAAGATTACATAGTACGTATACATAAGCATTAAACATTGGTGCATAGAAGAACACAAGAAAGGTACACCATAAGCAGTTTATAATAACATGCTAATGTTTGAAACCTTTATGTACCTCTGCTCAGTTCACAGTGGTACGGAGTATACAAAACCTATTTCATGCATACATTCTTTAATACTCATCCATGGGAAAATATTTAATAACAACATGCAATTATTTGAAGCCCTAAACCTAAAACATAACATGACATTAATAGAAAATTTTCATAGAACAAATAGAACTCTAAAATATCTGATGAAAAATATTATTTTCTTAGTAACAAAATACTGACCTTAGCCATGACCTCTACAACAAAAATCTCAATCAAACAAAAGGAGCTTCATAAAAAAAGAATAGCAATGAAGATGAGAAATTTAAAAGCCTTTATTTTGAATTTTTAAGTAAATGGTCACGGTGCTCTTTTCAGTAAAAAGTAACTTTTCAAGTGTGGTCTGGGTTGATTCATCAGGCCGCACTATAAGTTTGAAAGCACGTGCTAAATGTTAAGTTTTCATTGAGCCAGGTCGTTGGGTTGTATGAATGCCACATGGAAGCATTGTAATTGAGTCCAGATGTATCGCTACGTCTGGAGTTCACACCAAATAAATTTTCCTAGCTACGAGAATAGAAAACAAGTTGGATTATGAAGCTCTAAGGGGATGGTTGTAAACAAGTAGGATTATATGTTAGTTAAATTTAGTAAATTTGGGTGGGTTAAATTTTATTTTATGGAAGAGATCAATTGCCGGTGCTTCTCCTAGGGTATCCTAGTAAACCTTATTTTATATGGTTTCTTTGTGTTCTCCCATCGGTAGGATCTATCTTTATGATTTCTCAACTTTATTTTTTATTTTCTCCCTTATTTTTTTAAGGATCTGTTGGAAGATTTTCCTCCTCTTAAATCCTCATCTAAGATGATATCTCTCCCATAAAAATGTCAGAAACTTCAAATAGTTTGATTGGGCGAATTTCTTCTCATCAAAGTTCTACAAAAGAGTTCTTGGTTTCCTTCTTGCCTCAAAAATATAACTTGGTGATATTTTTAGAAGTTGAGGTCTAAAAGGTTTCCCAAGATTGGGGATTGACTCTAGTAGGCTGCTCTTTAAGTAGACCTTTCTATGAGGACCTATATTCTATTATGATAAAAGCCTAGAAGCTTAAGGGTTCGTTCACACTTTTATCCTTAAATGATTTTTTCTTTTGATGAAATTCTCTTATCTAAGAGATTATAATCTTGTCTAGATAGGGGATTGTGGTTCTTTTTTAGTAGAAATTTTATTATTAAAAAATGGTCTCCTTTTTTTGTCCCTAAGAGGGAAATTTTTTTCTAGATTCCCCTCTAGATTAAAATTGTGTATCTTCCTTTAGTTTGCTGAACCTTATAAAGGATTTTGAAAATTTCTAGTTTAGTTGGGGTGTCGATTGTGGTTGATGTGCTTATTGTAATGTAATTGTGGATCACTTTTACTTGAGTTTGCATGTTGGTTAATAATGAATCTCCTCTTCTTGATGAGGTTAATGTTTCTATTACTGGTACTATTATTAGTTTGAAAGTGGTTTATGACTAAAAATTTACTCCTTGTTTGAGTTGTGGCTCAATTGTTCACCCTTCTTTTCTTTTTTCCTATCAGCCTAAGGTTTGTACTAAGGATATTGAGAAATATAAAATTAACAAGGGAAATGGGATTGTTCATTCTCATGGTAGAAGTAGAAGTAGGGTTTCTTGGAAGTCCTCTTTTACTTTTCTGGCTAATAATAAAATGTCTAAAAATAGAAGTAGAAGTTGGGTGGCTAAGTGTGATTCATCTAGTCTTCTTGGATTTCTTTATTCTTCTTTAAATAACAAGCTTATAAGAAATAAGGTAGATGGATCATATTCTTTAGTTTTTCCAGTTTTAGCTGTTGAAGCTGTTAATATTGTCATTCCAAATTTGAATTCTCCTATAGATTCTTCACCCACTGAGGTCTTGCCTTCAGAATTTCCTATATATGGTATTTTTTCTAGAAATAATAATTTTGATTTGCATAATAATTATAAGTTTATTGTATTATAATATGAAGAGTCACAAATCAAGATGATGGTTACCATTAATCTTTTTTAAAAGAAAACTAGAGTAAGGTTTTAAATGATTTTAACTCTAAAAACTTGACAACTTTAAAACAATCCACAACTTCGTGTAAGTTTCCTAGAACTAAGCATACATGGAAGGCTACACATTTTTCTTCTATATAATAATGTTTTTTTTTAATATTGCATCATGCAATGTTAAAAGGTTTAATAGTCTTGATAAAGTTAATTCATGTAAGGATCTTATGAATTCTTATAGTGTTGACCTAATTTGTATCCTTGAATTTAAAATTAATTTGGGTTTAGTAGGGGATCTCTGGTTCTTTGCTCGCCATAAGATTTTTCATAATGAATATAGCTATAGTAACTTTATTTTTTTTTATCCTAGGAGAATTTGGATTAAATGGAATGCTTCTCGCATTTTGTTCTCTTATGTTTTCAACTAACTGTTGATTCATGGTTTCTTAAAAGTGGGTTATGCTTGCTCCTTTTACATCACTACGGTTTATGCTTCTAATATTTTGATTGATAGGAAGAATTTATAGAAAGATATTCTTAATTTGTCCATTAATAACTCTTCTCCTTGGGCATTTCTTGGTGATTTCAATTGTTATAGATTTTAATGGTAAATATTGAGGTAATTTTCTTCCTAATAACAATTTATGAAATTTTAATAACCTATTTTTTAATAAAGGGGTTCAAGACCTTTCTTCTATCGGATATTTTTATACTTGGTTCAATCAAAGAAGTGATTGTCCAATTCACATTAAGCTTAATAGAATCTTGGCAAATAAGTTTTGGTTTGATCAATTTCATGCTTCATACTATAA
This sequence comes from Dendrobium officinale, assembly GCA_019514585.1. Classification (NCBI taxonomy): domain Eukaryota; kingdom Viridiplantae; phylum Streptophyta; class Magnoliopsida; order Asparagales; family Orchidaceae; genus Dendrobium; species Dendrobium officinale. Next base: position 38,471,669 of record CM033686.1, read on the forward strand.
TGTGGATAAGACAAGGTGTTCTGATCATAGCCTCCTAATTCTCTTTAATAGTAAAATGGCTAATATGAAGCATCAATTTGTTTTAAAAAAATATTGATGTTCTAATCCTATTTTTGAGGATTTACTTATTAAAGAATTTTTCTTTGCCTACTAATGCTACTCAGATTTATGCTCTTTATAATCATTTGAATAAGCTTAAAGGATATAATAAAAGTTAGTTGTGGGTTTTTTCTAATTTTATTTCTAGAAAAGTAGGTTATTTACAGATGGATCAAAAAGGCTATTGAAAAAAATTTAAAATAATGCATTAGATATAAAGCTAAACTCCGATTTAAAAGAGGTTTATACTCTTTTGTTTAAGAATCAATCTTTATTGACTTCTTGGCTTATTGAAAGATTAAAAAATAGTTGGCTGACAAATGATGAAGATCATTAGGGTTTTCTTTATTCTATGATTCGTTATGGGTAAAATAAAAATAATATTAAAGCTATTTCTTGCTCATATGGTTTGATTTTGATTCTAAGGGTATTTTGGATGCCTTTGTCCAACATTTTAAAAGGTTTTTCAACTCTCTTATGTCATCATTATCTTATAACTTAGTTATTCCAGTGGGTAAACTATTCCTATTCTACCTATTTTAATTCTTATATCTCCTATCTCTATTGATGAAATAAAAAAGGTTATTTTCTTAGCTCCTTCTTCCTCTGCTCTTGAGCCAGATGGCTATACTTTTGAATTCTTTAAATATGCATGGGTCATTGTTGGTCCTAAGTTTAGTAAGGCAATTTTGCATTATTTTCTTTTGTAAAATTGATAAGAACTGCCAAAGCTACAACTATTGTTCTTCTTCAAAATTTTCTCATGCTTCTCAAAATTTTGAATTTAGGAATATTTTCTTATGTATTGTTTTTTTATAAAATATTGGCTAAATTTCTGGGTAATAGAATGTAAAATATTATGCCTTATATTATTCATCCTAGTCAGTCTGGGTTTATCAAGAAGAGAATTTTAACTAATAATATTTTATTAGGTTCTGAAATACTAAGGGATTTTAACTTTGGAAAATTTAAATATTTTTGTGCTAATATTGTTATTCAAAAAGCTTTTGGTACTATTTCTAGAGATTTTCTCTAAACTAGAATTGCTAAAAAAGGTTTTCCTAAAAAGTTCATTATGTATTGAGGAAACGTTTTTATCTATTGTTCTAAATGGTTATTTGGAAGGATTTTTTAAATATTCCTCCAGTCTTCGTCAAGGTTGTCTCTTATGTCCCTAACTATTTTTGTATTGTAATGAACACTTTATCAAACTTGATTGATAGCAATTTCTTTTGATCTCTTTTTGAGGGCTTAAAAGTGGGTGATATTTATATTTCACATTTACTTTATACATATTATGTTATTTTTTTGTAAAGCTTCTAGTAATAATGCTAAAAAGTTACTAGAAATTTTGGATTATCAAAATGTTATGGTCTTTATGTTAATCATAACAAAAGTCTGGTTATGTTTCTAACAAAACTATTGAGAAGGAAAGGATTTGTCAAGACTTAAATATTTCTTCTTCTCATAATTACATGAAATATTTGGGTCTTCCTATTTTTATTAAAAGGCTTGTTGGTTCGGATTTTCAACCTTTGCTTAATAAGGTTATTGATTTACTTTCAGGTTGAAGGACTAAAATTATGTCTTTTGCATGAAGAGTGCAATATCTTAAATTTTTTTATCTATAATTATATTTCATATTGGATTAAAGGTATGAATTTTCCTAAATTGTGTTTTAAATTGACTAGAAAATTTTGTTCAAACTTTCTTTTTCATGGCAATATTAATTATAAGAAGATGTGTATTATTTCTTTGAATGATGTTTGTAAGACTAAGTGTTTTATGGGTTTATGTATTCCCGACCTCAATGCTATTTATTATGCTTTTAATTATTTTATTATTTGAAGAATCTTAAATAAGAATTATTTATTGGTTGGATGGGTGAAAGAAAAATATATCTCTTTATGGAAGCTGCCCTCTTCTAAGGCTTTAATGTTCTAGAAAAATCTCTATAAGTTGGCTGAGAATTTAAAGGATAAAATTGATTGTATTATTACTACTGATGATTTTCTTTTAATTAATTGGAATCCTTGGTATGGTGGTCGATCTCTTAATCAATTAGTTCCTTATATAAACTCTTCTTGGCATACTATTCTCATGAAGGATGTCATTTCAGGTGGTAGTTGGTCTTTACTTAATTTCTTTCAGTATTTTCCTTTCTTTAATCCTACAAACATTCCTATACACAGTTCTTCAATTTCTTATATTGAATGGAATGGGGTGCTTCTATCTAAATTTATTTTATTTTTTTCATTTAAATTTTTATACATGGCATACTAAGGTTAATTAGTATAATTTTATTTGGCATAAATGTTATGCTTTGAGGTATTCCTATTATGCTTGAACAAGCTTATTAAATGGGCTAAAAACTATGGATATGCCTTCTAAAAGGAATATTATTATTCCTTTAAGCTTTTTGCGTTTCTTTTGGGGAGACTCATAATCACTTTTTTTTCAAATGTGGTTTTACTTTTTCTATTATATCTTTTCTCATTCCAAGAATAAATTAATTTTTTCTAAGGCCTTTTTTTTTTAATTTTAGATTTCATTTCAAGCTAAATGTGTCTAATAATGTTAATAATTTATTTATTTTTGGCTTCTTGATATTCCTTGTAATATTTGCGGAGAGAAAGGAATGAAAGGAAATTTTTTGGTATTTGTAAGAATTTGGATTCTATTTTTTATTTGATTAAGCAAACTATTTTTTTAAGATTTCTAATTAGAAATCTTATAATGAGGTTAAGTGCTATCTGAATTGAAGTTTTTTTTTTGTTTTGTGTCTTTTTGGTGGTGTCTGGTTTAGGGCTTTTTTAGAATTTTAACTATGTTGCATTGGTTAAGATGGCTCTTTTTCTTTGGATGACTGTTTTTTAATACCGATTTTATAATCTAGATGGTTACTTATAGAAACCAAAGTTTGTGGGAGAATTTTTTACTCGGTTTATTTGAATTTGGCAACCTATGTTTTGGATTTGTTTGAATCTTTTTAAAAATTTACGTTGCCAAGTGATCTATTCTTATCTGAAGTTCTTTGTTGTTGTCTTTAACCATTCCTGAGTCCTGGTGGCTGATAGCTGGAGGATTTTATTTTTTGGTTTTTTTTGTTCTAGTTGTTTCATTTTTTATTTTCTTTTTCTTTTGTGTTGTTTTCCTTGATTTTAGCCATATATCTAGTTTTGGTTTAGCTTGGCATTGTGGATTCTGGGGCATTGGAAGACTGGATTTCCACACTAGACATGATTATTCATTTTAAAGAGGTGGATTAGTTATTGGATTGTTGGAATTATGGTATTTTTCTCATTATTTGGATAGGCTTTGTAATGATTTGTGTGCTATTTGGTTTGCGAAAATTGGTTATATGTTTTGGGTAAGTTTCTTGTTCATGTAATGTTGGAACATATTATGTTTTAAGGCTAGTTCATATTCATATTCACTGGCTTGTGATTTTGATTCATGGTCAGAGCTATCTGGAATTTAAGATTCATTTGAGTTCATTTTGAAAGATTCTTTTGATCGTTGATGTTTATTTTCAGAAGAAAGGCGAGATGTTTTGTAATTGTATTAATTTTTTATCTTTCTGTCTTTGTAATTGAAAGATTGTTTGTTTATGACTTTCATTTGTTTTTTCTTAACTGCTTCAAGTTAGGTTTTTCTCAGTTTCTTTCTTTTCAAGGGTTGTAAGTTTTTCGTGCTTTTCTTACATAACTTGAATTTTGTAACATTCTTTTCATTATTTTATTGAAAATTGGGCATGCATGACCCTAATTTTCCAAAAAAAAAAAAAAAAAGAATTTAGTAAATTCTATAAAATCCAATTTTAAAAATTTTCAGTGCATTAAATTTTAGAAAGTATTTGATAAGATAGCTGTTAAATCTTATTTAATTTTATAAAATTATTTGATAATGTAGTTCAAAATTTAAGGTGATTAGTTAATTGAAAATTTAATTTTAATTTTTATTTTATATTTAACTTAGGTTTTAAACATGACTTGTTTTTTAATTCTAATTTTAGATATCGTCAATAGACTATACAACAACATCAAGCCTTTATCCCACTACGTGGGGTCAGCCACATGAATTCTTTTTCTCCATTATGTCCTATTAAAAGTCAAATTCTCAATTAAATCTAATAAAGAAAGGTCATTCCTAATATTTTCTAACCAAGTCTTTTTAGGTCTGTCTCTATCTTTCTTAACATAAGTCAAATCTAATACCTTTATTCTCCTAACTGGGTCATCAGAAGGCCGTCGTTTTATGTGACCAAGCCATCTAAGGCGACTCTCTATAATCTTATCTTCTACTGGGGCTACTACAACCTTTTCACATATATACTCATTTCGTATCCTATCTCTAAGGGTAAAGCCACTCATCCACTTGAGCATCCTCATCTCCGCAACACTTAACTTAGAATTATGCTTCTCTTTTAATGGCCAACATTCGGCACCATAATGCATTGAAGGTCTCACCACCATTTTATAGAAATTTCCCTTAAGTTTGAGGGGTACTTTTTTATCACACAGTTAGCCAGATGTATTCCTGCACTTTAACCATCCAACTTGAATTCTGCTGATAATATCCCCATCTATTTAACCATCACTCTGAATAATAGATCCAAGATATCTAAAACATGTACTCTTAATAATGATTTTATTGCCCAAAGTCACAATCCCCCTCACTAGGTCTATTAGTACTAAAATTACACTATATACATTCTGTTTTAGATCTACTCAAGCAAAAATCTTTAGACTATAAGGTTGACCTCCATAATTCAAGTTTACCTTCAACTCCCTCTCTAGTCTTATCAACAAGAAGAATATCATCAGCAAAAAGAATACACCAAGGTATATCCTCTTGCAAATGTCTAGTGAGAACATCCATGACTAAAGCAAAATGATATGGGCTTAAGGCTGATCCTTTATGTAACCCAACTGAAATAGGGAAATACTTGGTCAAACCACCTTGTGTTTGAACACAAGTAATAGCTCCTGCATACGTATCTTTAATGATTTGAATATAAGAATTATTAACTCCTTTCTTTTCAAGAACTCTCCATATCACTTCTCTTGGAACTATATCATATGCTTTTTCTAAATCAATAAATATCATATGTAGATCCTCCTCATTTTTTCTATATTTGTCCATCAAACCTCTTAATAAATGTATGACTTCCATAGTTGACCTACCCAACATGAATCCAAATTGATTTTGAGAAATATTAGTATCACGCCGCAACCTATGCTCCATAACTCGCTCCCATAGTTTTAAAGAATGACACTTTAGCTTAATTCCTTTATAATTCACACAATCTTCTGCATTACCTTTTTTCTTAAAAATAGAAATTAACAAACTCATTCTCCACTCATCTAACATCTTTTTAGTCTTCAAAATTGTATTAAAAAGTTTAGTAAGCCAAGAAATTCCTTTATCTCCTAAGCATTTCCATACCTCTATTGGAAGATCATCATGTCCAACATCTTTTCCACCCTTCATTTTATTTAAAGCCTCTCTAACTTTGATTTTACTAATACACCGATAAAAGAAGATATCTTTATTTTCATTTAGGGTGCTAAGGTCACTAAATGCAATCTTATTTTCACAATCTTCATTAAAAAGTTTAGCAAAATATATCATCTACCTTTGTTGAATATCTTTTAAGAAAAGTATTTTTTGATCTTCATCCTTAATAGACTTCACTTGAACTAAATCCTTACTACTCCTATCTCTTTGTTTGGCTAACTTATACATATATCTTTCTCCCTCCTTAGTATCTAATCTATTATATAAATTACTAAAAGCTAAGGTCTTTGCATCGTATATTGCTTTCTTAGATTCCTTACGACCCTCTTTATATCTTTCTCAATTAATATAATTTTTAAAAATAAACCAATTTTTATAGCAAATCTTCTTATTTTTAATCTCTTTTTTTGCACATTTGGATTCCGCCACCAACTATTTTTACTATTAGGAGCTTTTCCCTTTAAAACTCCAAGCACATCTTTTGTAATATTCTTAATATCATTAGCCACTTTTTCCCACATAACATTAGCTTCCTCATGCATAGACAAAATCTTAAGATCTAAAATCTTACTCGAAAAAAATATATATTTTTAATATTCTTTAAATGCCCCCATCTAATCCTAGAATATTATTTTAATTTATTTTTTATTTTATTCTGCTTTATCTTAAAGTCCAAAACTAATAATTGATGTTGGGTATATAAATTTTCACTTGGAATACCTTTAAAATCTTTGTAATTTAAATGATATAATTTTCTTATAAGAAAATAGTCAATCTGAGTTGTATAATATCAATTTTTATAAGTGTTGAGATGCTCATTCCTTTTCATAAATAAGATATTAGCAATTAATAAATCATATGCTAAACCAAAATCTAATATGGTCTTGTCACCTTCATTTGTCATTCCAAACCCATGGCCACCATGAATACTTTTAAAATCATCTACCTCTCTACCAACATATCCATTTAAATCTCCTCCAATAAAAACTCTTTCTTCAAGAGGAATCTTTTGTATTAATTCTTCTAAGTCATTCCAAAAATTCAATTTAGAACTCATATCCAAACATACTTGAGGAGCATAAGCACTTATAATATTAATAATCTTAGCATCAACAATAATCTTTAAAGCATTAGTTCTATCTCCAATCATATTAATTTTTCTAACATTATTCTTCAAATTCTTATCTATAATAACACCTACATTATTTCTAGTTTGACTCCTACCCGAATACCAAAGTTTAAATCATAAACTATCAATTTTCTTAGGATTCTCTCCAACCCATTTAGTTTCCTGAATGCATAAAATATTTAACTTCTTATGAATCATAATGTATATTAATTCCATTAATTTTCCTATAAGGGAACCTATATTCCAAGTTCCTATCCTAATTTTAATTTCATGAACTAGCTTCTTTGCCCACATCCATTCTTCATGTGGGAACCCTTGCTTATTTAACAGTACACCTGGGCGCTGGTGCAGCGGCCCTTGCACACTTGTCACTGTATTCAGGCCATACAGCACGTCGCTTCTAAGGGACACGCTAATAGACTATAAGTATAAATAATATATTTAGAAGATACCTTAATTATTAAATACTTTAACTATTAACTTAATTACTAATTATAATATTAATTAGTTATTTACTTATTTAGATGTTATTTTAATAAAATATTTGTTTACTAATTATATTGATAATTATTTAAATATATAAATTATTATTTATTACTAATTTCACAACAAATTATTTAATTAAAGTTTTAAATGTTATTTTAATACATTTTAATTGTTAATTATATTGTTAATCATTTAAGTATTCTATTATTTATTAAATATTTAATTACTTTTTATGGTACTACTTGTTTAATTTTTTTTCTTAATTATACTATTCAACTGCTTGGGGTTTGCATATACCAAAGAAGCTTCTTCACCTCCTCCAGCAACATTGTTCCCATCTAATTGGAAGTAAGGATTGGTGCTCACCATTAACGTAACAATCTTTTTCTCTATTTTCGTGCAATTCTCTAAGGAGATATATGGAGGAGGAATGAGGAGCCAATGGTATAGCTGTCAAAGATAAAGAACTTTGGAACATTGAAAACAAGGATAATTCCCTCATCTTCTAAAAGAACTTAGAGTAGAGAAACGAAGCCATATTATTTTGAAAATTTTATCTATAGATTTTTCTTGACCTTTCTCGGCAAGGATGCAAAAGAGCTCTTCACAATCGATAAATCTCATTAAATTCATCGAAGTACAAGATTTATTAAATCACATATTTATGATGAAAAATGGTAAAAATTCAAATTTACAATTGGTGAGGATTTATGGGGCTCAATTTTTTAATTTGGAAGGACTCAAAGTAAATCCTACTTCTAATCCTCTAACAAACAAACCCCAAGGGGTTTTTATATATTTTTTAAAGTAAAATGGATGTTTGTGTTGGATTTAAATGTGTCCATGTGTGATATTTGATTTTACTAACAAGTCTATTTAGTGAGCTAGTGAGTTAAAACCAATGTGTGAGAATAAAGAATATAGAGTAGAGCTAAGAAAAAGATACAATTTATAGGATGCTCAAGAAGAGTATAAATGCCAAGCTAGCACAAAATTCCCTTGAATTAACTATAAGATAAAAATGCCCAAAGATCCTAAATTGTTCCTTGTCATCATTTTTATAAGGTTCTGAGGGCTATAAAAATGACTACACAAAAAAATGTAAAAATAACATACACACAACACATGCACACTACTATTCATGCCACAATAGAAATATCTCATACTTTGGTTGGCTAAAGAATGGTGAGGATGTAAAAGCTCTATCGAATTGTCTCTAGGCTCTATAGTGTCAAGTAGGCTTATCTCCTTGGGTGAGTCTATAGGTGAGTGCTAAAATGAGATGATCTTTGATTAGTAAGATTTCTACTATTACCAATGACTTGTGTGAAAGATCTCAAGTAGTCCAAGAGAAGAGAGGTGAGTGAGTTGTCATAATGAGAAGGGAAGGCTTTAACTTAAGGGGTTGCAACAAAATGAACTGAGGATCTCGTGAATAGGAGATTTTCTATTTCTAAGATTGGTGGGTTTATATTAGGATAATTACACTAAGAGAGAGTGAGTGGCTAAGATAGTGATCCAGGTGTTAAATTCAAACTATTTTGGTGGAAGATACAAAATATTACTAGTGAATCCATCAAGTGGGCTTAGGAACTAATGAGTGAGATGTAGAAAAGAGAATGCTTAAGAATGGATTAATGAAGTCTTCACTATCTCAGTTAAAAGTATAATAAAATTTAAATCCCAAGATCTTTAGAAAGTTAGAGTTTGTGGATAAAAAAAGAACCCTTTCATTGTGCCCCATCACATTGTATTTATTAGGTTATAGAGGATATAGGAAAGGCTACGTTGAAAAGTTAGAAATAAAAGGTACATATTTATACCCATACGAAGCTACACATTTATTAAGGACATGCAACACCCTCGGATTGGCCATAGGAAGATGAAGTGTTGAAATCCAGGAGCCCAAGCAAGTGTTTTAATGATTATAAAAATTTTTTGGTTTGTTCACTTACTATTTTTTACTTTATATATTTTGTCTATTTTGTTTGTGTGCTACAAACTATTTCAAGTACAACATACACAGAACTCGATTAATGAAGCCAACTCAAGAAGGTGTAGTGTTGACTCTAATTAATTTGTATTAAAATGAGTATATACTTTTTTTCTTCAGTTATTTATATAATTAAGTGTATGTTGGTTAGAGAATCAAACACACACTCATAAGGGGTGTTAAAATTTGAATACTTCAATTTTTTGTTAAATCATATTATCTTTCAATAGTACTTTATGATATGTCAATTCAAAAATAATTCAAGTATTTGTTTAAGTTAAATTAAAACTAATCGTATTGCACGATATTTAATCATACATTATGATCAGGTATTTTGATAAACCTACCATCAAATATTGATTATCAAAATTAGGTAAACTTGAATTTTAAAATTTTAACTAATCGTATTGTATGATAATTAATGAAAGTTGCATAATTTTTTTTCTATAGATTAAAGAATAAAATCATGATTAAATCTGAATTTATTATCATATTATATAATTAAAATCATACAATCTTATCATTATGAACTCACTAGCTGAACCTTTGTTTATTTTAAACGATGCCTTATAAATGATCACACTGTGTGACTTAATATTATATGTGGCAACCTTTTATGGGAATTAAACTAATCAAACAGTATGATCCTTGTATTATATTATACTTTTTTTTAAACAAGAAACCTATAGAGGGGTCTACACATTAATTTAGGAGAAATTACAAAGTCCTTAAAGGGAATTCAAGCTCACTAATGCTCAAAAGAGCTACAAAAAGAAAGCAAAAAAAAAAAAAAAAAACCCTTGGAGCTCGAGTTCCCTGCTATGCAAAAATATAAAATCCCCTAGGAACATTCTACAGTGCACAAGACCGAGCAACCAAAAAGAAGGAAGCACATAAAAATCCACGTCGAGATCCATCTTCCTATCCAACAAACCACCAAGATGAAAATCTGCATTAAGAAAATTTTACTAAGATAAGTAAAGTCCAAGATACCAGTAGCATAAATAAAACCATAAAATTAGCACAATGATAGATCCAGCAATTATCCATATAACAGGCAATATGATTAACATGGACCTCATACTTCTCGTTAGCATTGACATAGAATGGGATAAAAACCTTAACACCCTTGATAACCAAAAAATTAATATAACTAAACAAGTATACCAGAAAATCACAACACCAAATCATACCCAGCTCCTGGACAAAGTGGACGGCCCAATTCAGCCATGCGAGAAGCAATTATACCAAACCGACCAACCACAATAGAAAAAAAAGAAACCACATCAAATAACATAAAAAGAAGAACAACAAGTATGAACCACAAAATGCTCCAGAGAAAAAAATAGCCACCACAAGGCACGCAGAAAACCAGATGTAGGGGCAAAGACAACACAAAAAACCCCCATAACAAATTGATAAATAGAGCCCTTGGAGTAATCAGAACCCATAGACCGACAATGAAAAAGGTAACTGTCAGGAGAAACAACTATCCATATAACAGCAGAAAGCAATTCACCCCTGAAAGATAGTATTTAAAACAAACCAACCAACCACAATAAGATGGAAAGAAACCACAACCAATAATATAATAAGGAGAACAATAGGAATCAACCACACAGAGCTCGAGAGAAAAATTAACCCCCATAAGGATCACATGGATCCAAAATAAGGGGCAAAGTCAACACCAAAAAACCAACAAACCAGACATCCAAGCAAAGACCCAAGGAGTAAATAGAACACATAAACAGATAGCCAACAAGATAACTATAAGGAGATTCATATGACCATAAAATAATAATAATGCAGTAGAATAAAGCAACTCGAGCACCCATGAAACCATACAAGATAAAGGAGCAAATACCATGAGATCTGGACATAACAAAACCGAACTAAGCAGAAAAACTGTAACCCAAATAGAGGCCAGGCATCAAGAAACACCACCAACACATGAAAAAAAACCATGACAACAAAGGAGTGCCAGAACCTAGAGCCAAAGAAACTAGGAGCAAAGGCTCCATCCAACAGTTAGTATTAAAGCCTAATATATGGCATACCAATTTTATCTAATATTGAATGACCTTTCTGTGGAGCAGGGATGTTAATTGTAGTAAAATTAGAAAAGCAATCCAGGCCACACCCCCAATTGGAAAGCTAGTTAGGACATGCAATACCTTCCTTGTTAATACGGGAAAAGTAATAGTTCATGAAGAAAAGCAACTGCTTAATATTCCTCACCAGATAAAAGAGAGTAGAATTACACACCATATCCTCAACAAAATTTAAAAATTTAGAACAATGATTAGAATCTACTTCACTTGATGTTAGTTAAGTAAAGGGAAATGCATAATCTTAAACCTTGTAGAATAGTCCAGATGATAACAAAGTTAACATCACAATTGTGCAAGGGACCAGTAAAAGCCAGTGAACCTACCATGACAATCCCTGATAACACCACCATATCTCGAAAAGGACCCAAAAAGCCTAGGTTCTTAATAAAGATGATCCACCTCCAACATAAGACCTAAATCATAAGCAACAAAATAAAATTTTTAAAATTCTTGAAAGAGAGCAACTTAATAGAATAAAGAGCCAAAACCTTATCTTTCACATTATGGATAATTCTATTAAGGTTTATACCAACACCATTGAAGAGAGAATTATTCCTTTCCAACCATAAATACCATTAAATAAGAGAAGGAATAATATTTCTGATATGACCTTTGGACTTAATAAACCAAGCATTAAGCATATCATCAATATATATTTTAGCATTAAAGCAATTCAAATTGAAAATATCATCAAAGTTAGTCAAGGTTTTAATAGCTAAAGGACCAGAAAGAAAAACATGATGAATATTCTCCACATGATAACAACATTAGCCCTTGGAAGGTAAAATAAAAACTCTTTTAATTAAGTTATCATCCATCGGAATGAACCTATATACAATTCTCCAAGCAAAAAAAAAAAACCACAATTTTAGGAATACTTTTATGCCAAAGCATATTAAAAATATAAGAGACCTCATTCTTAGATCTAAGGGCATGCCAAGGATCCTTTAATTTAAAACAACCATCTTTGGATAAGCCATATAAAAGTAAATCATCTGAATCAGTATTGAGGGGGAGGTTCAAGATTTGTTGAATAATAGTGTCAGGGAAGACATTATCATTTCTCATAATCCCAACAATTATCATTAAAAAAGTAATTCACCTTAAAAACTATAGTCTAGGAAGTGTTAAAAATAGAATCAATAGATTGATCCCCTAACCAATGATCTTGCCAAAAAAAATTTCACAACCACCAAGCCCCCAAGATATAAAGGGCTCAACAGCCCATTTAATTTTGCAATGTCTCTTCAACACTTTAGAATCACTAGTGTTGAAACTACAAGTAGTTGGATGTTTACCCACACAATACTTAACAAACATAAAATTAGCCCAAAGGCACACTTTAACACAAAAGTTGTATCATAACTTGAAGGAAAAAAGCATAGACCAAATCATTCATACTCTTACACCTCAAGGCCCCCTCTTCCAGAACACCTCAACATTTATCCCTAGAGGACAAGTTAATTTTAGAATTGTTACTAGCCCCTTTCCAGAAAAATTTATTAAAAAGCTTATGAATCATGTTGCAGACTGCTTGAGTAGGAAAAGATTTTGAAAAATATAAATTTGCAAAGAACAAAGAGCACTTATGATATTAATTAATCTACCCCAAAACTAAAAAAAAATGGAATCCTAGGGCAAAAACTTGTTCCGCATTGAAGAAATAAGCTCATCAAACAAAAAATTTTTCTTTTTACCTTTATAAAGAAGCATCACAACATACTTAATAGGCAAATGACCATGAATAAAGTATAATCATTAATAGCCAAAATACAGTCATTAGGCACTTTCTTGGAGGCAATAAACCAAAACATGCGTATATTTAAAGCAAGGCCACTAACCCTTTCAAATTGATGAAAACAAATCTATAAGTTTATTGATCCTATTAATAGAAGCATTCGTAAAAATGATAAAGTCATCAGCAAAACATAAATGAGGGATAGAAAAACCAACCAAAAATCTAAAATATAGGCTAGGAGAAATTTTAAAGAGGTTTGTAAGACCTCTAAATAATTACTCAGCAGGAATAATGAAAAAGGTCTGAGAAATTAGATCACCTTATTTAAGGCCATGAGAGTATTTAAAAAAACCATTACTTTTACCATTAACAATGATAAAAAAATAAGATCCCTAAATGCAGTTTTTAATAAGCCAATAAAAATCGAATCAAAACCAAACAACTTTATAATATTGTAAAGAAAATTCCAATCAATGTTATCATAAGCTTTGGAAATATCTAGTTTCAAAATCATATTGCCACCTCTCACCCTAACACATAAATCTTGATACAATTCTTGGTCCAAAAGAATATTATCCGTAATAGCCCGCCCTTTAACAAAACCCTTTTGAAAAGGCGACATAATTTTAGGCATAAAAGAATTTAAACGATTCATAAGAAGTTTTGAGAGCAATTTGTTAAAAAAGGTATAAAGATTGATAGGTTTAAAGTCATTCAAGTTACTAACATAGTTGCTCTTAGGGATTAACACAATAGAAGTAGAAGTAAAAAAATTTAGGAATAATATTTCGAGAAAAAAAGCAAAACAGGAGAATAAAAGTCATTAATAATAACATGCCAAGACTTATGAAAGATGTTGAAACCATCCGGCACAGCCACAGAGTCACCATTCAAGCTATGAATAATCTCTTTAACTTCCTCTAAAGAAGGAGGTTTAGAAAAAACTCATTATCCTCTTGAGAAACAAGTTTAGGGATAATAGATGGAGTATCTATATGAGCAGGACTAAAATCTTTAGTGAGACAATTTTGAAAATGTAGAATCGTAAGATTAGTAATTTCTAAGCCATCATCAGTAACCAAACCATCATCACGATTAATTTTATTAATACAATTGTTGGTATGTTTCCTCTAAACCAAAGCTTGGAAATACTTGGTATTATTAACCACTTTTTATTTCCAAAAAGCTTCTTGTTGAGCTTGTAATTTAAATAAAATTTATCAGAAGGAAATGGTTGAAAATTAGTTTTAAAATTGTTAACTTTCTCTTCAGCATTCAAAATATTAGAGAAAATATTTTTAAAAACATTATGACTCCACCAGTTTAAAATTTGTTTAAGCCTTTTTGGATTAAACCAAAATTTCCTCATGCGAAAGATAGAGTTATTCGGATGTAAAGGGGCATGCCAATTTTCCTAAATCAGATCCAAAAAAGAGTTGTGAAGCAACCACATATTTTGAAATCTAAATTGAGCGTAAGAATTAATGTGCCTAGTCTTGAGACTAATTAATAAAGGAGAATGGTCAGAAAGAGTCGTACTAAGATGCTCAACAATAATAGAATCAAAAGAGTTAAGCCAACAATCATTAAATAACACCCTATCCAAATGTTGCCATAAATGACCACAATTCTAAGTGAATTTATTACCGAAGGGGCCAATATCAATTAAAATATATCCCATAATCATATTATTAAAATCCTCCATAGATTGGTAGATAAGAGAAGAGTCCCCTATATGTTCAGAAGGATTAGAGATAATGTTAAAATCCCCACCAACAAGTTAGGGAAAGTTACAAATATTATGAAAGTTGATGGGTTGCTCCCATAACAATTTCCTGGTATAACGAGAGGAAGAAACAATAACAAAAGAGGCACAATAATGTAAATTTAAAGCCTTAATATTGCAATGCAAAACTTGAGTGAAATCACCAATAACATCTATCCTAACAAGGTCCTTCTATAACACTCAAATCTTATTAGCTATATTCAAAATGGTATATTTAAAACCCAAAAAACTAGGAGTGCTAAGTAATTTAGAAGAGGAAATAAGAGATTTAAGTAAAAAAAAATGAAACCTTATAAATATGACATAAATTCTTAACTCTTAACTTAGAGGAGGGCACCCAATGCCCATAACATTTCAAATAATAACATTAAACATAAATTAGGGGTTAATGATTAATATGCAAATGGGTGGTTCTAGGAGATTGTAAAATGATGTTCTTGTTTTTCTTACCTCTCCTACTTTGAAACTTGATGTAACTAGTGTCATTATCATATTTAGCAAAATATTTTGCCATGATATCCATATCCTCTGTATCTGTAAAGGCTTCACTGTGATAATGAGAGTTTAAGGGAAGCTTACTATCATTGATTATACATGCCTGCCTCTCTTCCAGAGACAGTTCCCCCTCCTCCATGGTGAATCCATCTTCCTCATGAGTTTTATTACACAATCCACTAGCAGCATTACCCTCCGCCAAAATGATTTGGCCATCCTCCTAGACATTCAAAATAGATTGAGAAGGCACATTATTAGTACAATTATGGTTTAACAATACAAAATCCATATAAGGCAAGTTTTTATTAAGAGCACAAGTAGTAATAGTGGAAGTTGAAACCATATTTAGATTAGTAGTGATAGCCAACATTTTCTCATCCACATTTTGACATCTAGAATCTAAACAAGAGGTAGAGTTGCAACCAGGAAACACAATATCATGATCAATCAAAGGGACATTATTTCCATGTGATTGTTTGGTGGATTTCTTCTCCTTCCGTAGATGTGTGTGCAACCTATAACACTCATTTAACCCATGAACATGCATCTTACAATGAGAGCAAACAATGGGCAAATTTTTAATATCAACTTTTTGGAAATAACCATTCAACTCTGAACTAATCCAAATATCATTAGGATGTTTCTTAGAGATATCCAACTCAACTAAAACATAGGCAATAGATGGATAAGATAGAAGTCGTAGCTTAGTCCATTTTGCAAAGGACTACCAAAAATTGATGCCAAGCCAAATATGATTTATGAATTGAAAAACTAAAGTCTAAGGTTTGGGAAGGAAATCTACACAGGGGTAATAGGGGATTCCTCACGAACATTAAAATCCTGTGTCTATTTGAGTAATCTCATATAACAAGCTTGAATGTAGAAGGAACGCCTTAAAAAAATATGACTATAATCCAGATCATTACTAAATTGAATCCCAATATGTCTCGAATCCAGCAAGAAGATATGAAAAGATCTCAAAGATTTAGGTTAACAAAAAGACTTACAAATAACATCAAGATAAGGGGGCCAAAGAAGAAACTTGCCAACCAAAGTTAGGGCAAAAGGAGCAGCTAGCTATGGGACCACATAATCATTGAACATCAAAGCCTGACATCCTTTAAACATAGTTTGAACAAAGTAAAGTTTAGTGGAAGAGGAAGATGAACTGGCCAAAGCCTCCTTAAATGATCAAAACTTTCCATCCAGAAATGAAGTAGTCGCAGGGTTAGATGACGACAGAGTCATCATCTTCCAAAGCTAGCATAGCAAAAAAAAAAAAAAACTCAAAACAAAGGTCAAAATAATCGTAACAAACAAAGTGAATACAAATCTAAGAGAGAAAACCAAGGGAAGCATGCCAGGAGCAAGAGGAAAGGAGCACAGGAGCTGAAACATTTGATCACCACCAAATCGATAGAGAGCACATTAACTGACTATTTCCTAGAGAATCTTTGTGTCGTATTGTACTTGTTTTAGGGGAAACCCACAGAGGGGCTTACGTGTTCATTATAGGAAAAAATACAAAGCCTGTAAAGGGTCCTCGAGCTCTCTACGGCTCAAAAGAGTTACAAAATTAAAACAAAAGAAACCTATGAGCTCAAGATCCCTGCTAGGCAAAAGAATATTAATACCTAGATACATTCTATGGTGCACAAGTAAGAGCACCGAAAAAGAAGGAAGATAGTAAATAAAATCAATGAGCTCCAGCTTCCTATCCAAAAAATCAACTCCATGATCACCTGCACTAATTATCTCCTGCAAATAAAGATGTAGGTTATAAGAATAATAGCACAATAAACCACAATTTGTAAAAGAAGAAAATACCACCAGTTATGCTTGTTACATATAGCAAAAGGCCAACAGGAATTAAAACCTAGAGTCCAGACATACTCAGTAGAGTAACCCGAGCAAATAACAAAATCCATATTAATAATGATAACAAAATCAAAATTAATACAAGAAGGATTAATCTAGCACCCCAAGAAATTGTCCACCCAATCATAGCCCTAGGAACTAGAGAGCCGAATCTAGCTCCCCAACATTAGAAAAATAAGCTAACCATCAAAGCTAAGGAACCAGGTAAAGGCCAAATCATCCAAATTAGAAAAATAATAGCTGTATCATCGATAAATGTAATGCCTAGCAATAGAACAGAAAAAATAGACCTAGAGAGGATCAAGCAAAAAAGCCCCAGAATCACACAACCTGCACAGACCCCAAACTAAATTAATGACCACATTAAAAAAGAGAAGCCTCCTAGAGCAACCCTAGGTGACCAACATAAGATGACCTAGCAGAATGCCCAGAAAACCACCAAACAACTACAAAAATGACCCAGAAGATAGCTAGAGAAGGGCTCTAGTAAATAACACAAAAACCACTCCTAATACTCATAGTAAACCTCTCAAAGAAAGGAGAAAAAACACCCAACTATTTAGAAAACCATGGTCACAGAAGCCACATTAAGAGAGAACAGATGGGCTAGTAAACAAATAGCTCAACATAAAATGCCAATCAATATGAAACCCAAACATATAAGGGTCCAGAGAAATATAAATCACAACACTAAAACTGACAAGAAACCTACATCCCAGATAATAGAGGAAAAGCATGACAAGGAAACACTGAGAGCACACCCTCAGAAGACAATGAAACATGGTAAAAGACCACTGTTAGCAAAATTAATTAGGATCTGACATAAGGCATACCAATTTTATATAAACTTAATAGGCCCCACAGTGGAGCAGGGAGGTTAGTAGAAGTAAAATTAGGCATACAATTTAGGCCAACACCCTAATTAGCAAGCCAATTAATAAACACATTTCCATCCTTCTGAACAAGAGAGAAAGATAAATTCATAAAATTTGACAAATTCTTAATCTCCCTAACTAGATAGAAAAAAAGACAAATTACACACTGAATCCTCAAAAGCATTAAAAAAATGAAAATAAAACTTAGAATCCACTTCAATACTAATGCTGGTTAAATAAAGAGGGACGCAAATCCTTAAGCCATAGATAATAACCAAAGTAATAGCTTTATTATCATCACAATTCTATAAAGGTCAGTAAAAGCCATAATGAAGCTACCATAACAATCTTTGATAACCACACCACAACCCGAGGTTTGCCTAAAATTAGCACCACCAACATTAAATTTATAGGAGTTAAGATGAGGCTTGATCCAATAAATAAACCTCAATTTTTTTGGAATATGATCAAACACCAACTTATTACCTAACTCAGAAATAGCAAAATAATAATTCATAAAATTCTTAACATAGAGAAGATTAACAAATAAGAGAGAAACAATCTTGTCTTTTAAAATTTAAATAATCTTTTAATGGCTAATAACAATACCAGTAAAAATAGAGTGACTCCTATCCAACCATAAATATCACAAAATAAGAGAAGGAATAATATTTCTTATATGGCCTTTGTAATTGATAAACTAACAATTAAGAATAGCAAAAATAAACATTTTAGTGTTAAAACAATCCAATTTAAAAATGTCGTCGAAATAAATCAAAGTGTTAACAGCTAAGGGACCAGAAAGAAAGATATGATGCATATTTTTCACTTGAAAACAACATTGGCATTTGGATGGAAAGGTAAAACCTCTTTTAATTAAGATGTCAACCATGGGGATGAATTTATGTAAGAGTCTCCACACAAAGACCGCAACGGTGGAAGGAATACTTTAATGCCAAAGTAATTGAAAAATATTTGAAGTCTCATCATTAGATCTAAAGGTATGCCACACATTCTTTAATCTAAAACAAACATCTTTGGACAAGCTATATAAGTGGAAATCATCAGAATCCATATTGAGGGGAGATTCAAACTTTTTTGAATAATAGAATCAGGAACAACATTAGCAAGTTGTCATAATCCCAGCAATTATTAGAAATGAAATAATTCACCTTAACCGCCAAATTGGAAGAGTAGTCAGTAAGAGAGTCAATGGAATTTCCCCCTAACCAATGATCTTGCCAAAAGTAAATATCACCATTACCTAACCCCCATAAGAAAAGGATTCAACACTCCATTTGATTTTGCACAGGAACTACCAAACCTTAGAGTCACCAAGGTTAAAGCAACAAATAGTCAGATGCTTACCTACATAATACTTAGCAAACATGAATTTGGCCCACAATCTCTTTTTAGCATGAGAGTTGTACCATAACTTAAATGAAACAAAAAAATGAGCCAATTAATTCTTGCTCTTAAAACCCAAGGCCCCTTCTTCAAGGACACCATAACACTTGTTCCAAGAAGACCAATTAATTTTAGTATTATTATTAGCCCCGTTCCAAAAATATTTATTAAAAAATCTAGCAATCCTATTGCTGACCTCCTGTGTAGGCAGAAGAGTTTGAAAAATATAAACTAGCAAAGAAGAAAGAACACTATAAATTAGAATTAAATGACCTCCAAAGGTTAGGAAAGAAGAGTCCCAAGGCTCGAGTTTTTTTTGCATAGAAGTATTCAAATCATCAAAAGAGAAATTCTTCTTTTTACCTTTAAAAAGAGGCACCCCAAGGTATTTAATAGGCAAGTTGTCATACACAAAATCAGTAGAATTGTTAATAGCCAGAACACAATCATTAGGCACTTTCTTGGGAAGAATAAAGCAACACTTATGTCTGTTAAGAGAAAGACCACTAACCAATTCAAATTGATGAAAGAAGTCCATGAGTTTATTAATTCTATTAACATAAGCATTAGTAAAAAAAATAAAATCATTAGAAAAATAAAGATGAGAAATAGGAAAGCCACCCAAAGTTCTGAAATAGAGACTTGGATAATTGTCAAAAAGGTTAGCAAGGCCTCTAGATAAATAATCAACATCAATAATGAAAAGAGCTGGAGATAATGGATCTCCTTATCTAAGACAACGAGTAGATTTAAAAAAACCTTTCCTTTACCATTAACAATGATAGAGAAGTAAGAACCCTCAATACAACTCTTAATGAGATTGATAAAAGTATGGTCAAAACCAACAAATTCATGATATTGTAAAAAAAGTTACAACTAATGTTATCATAAGCCTTATAAATACAGTGTTTTAAAATCATGTTGTCACCTCTCATCCAAACATCCAAATCTTGGCAAAATTCTTGGGCCAGAACGATATTATCAGCAATACCCCTCCCTTAAACAAACCCCATTTAGTAAGGTGAGATAATTTTAGGCAAAAAAAATAGTTAAACGATTCACAAGAATTTTAGAGATGAATTTATTAAAAAAGGTGCACAGACTAATAGGCCTAAAATCATTCCAGGAACTCACATGGTTAATTTTTTGGAATAAGCACAATGGAAGTAGTAGTAAAAAACTTAAGAATAGAATTGCCATTGAAAAAATCATTGACAGTAGAATGAAGATCATGACTAATAATAAACAAAGATTTTTGGAAAACATTAGTGGTAAAACCATCCATCCCTACCATAGAATCACCCTTCATGCTTAGAACAATCTCTTTGATTTCCTCGATAGAAGGAGGTTTGGAAAGAAGCTCATTTTTCTCTTGAGAAATCAGGTTAGGAATAATATCAGGGTTATAAATAAGAGTAGGAGTAAAGTCTTTATTAAGATGCTTTTGAAATTGACTAACTGTAAGATTAGTAAACTCTAAAATATCCCCTTAAACAGAATAGTCATCACGATTAATTTTAAAAATAGAGTTTTTGGCACATTTCCTCTTCACCAAAACATGAAAATACTTGATATTATTGTCACCTTCAATAATATATTTAGCCGCCGCTTTTGTTTCCAAAAGGTTTCCTCCTGAGCTTATAATTTAAAAAGTATCTTTTTAGCATATCTCAAAAGACTAAAATTAACATTAGAAGGAGTGAGTTGACATTGAGATTCAATAGTGTTAACATTCTCCTCAGCAATCAAAATATTAGAGAAAAGATTTTTGAAAACATTATGATTCCACCAGTTTAATACTTTCTTAAGCCGTTTCAGTTTAAACCAAAGTCTCCTCATGCTAAAGATAGAATTTTCCAAATGTAAAGGGGCTGCCAATTTTCCTAAACTAGGCCCAAAAAAGAATCATGATGCAAACACATGTTTTGAAATCTATATTGAGCAGCAAGGTTTACATTCCTAAACTTAATGGAGATAAGCAATGGAGAATGATCAGATAAAGTCCTGCTAAGATGCTCAATATTAATAGAATTAAAGGAATTAAGCCAACAATCATTAAACAAAACCCAGTCCAACCTTTTCCATAAATGACCATGATTCCAAGTGAACTTATTGCCAGAGAAGCCATTATCCATTAAATTACAATCCATAATCATGTTATTAAAATCCTCCATAGATTGGTAAATAGGGGAGGATCCACCTATACGCATGGAGGAATTATAGATAGTATTAAAATCCCCTCCAACTAGCAAAGGAAAATTACAATAATTATTAAAATGGGTAAGTTGCTCCCATAAGACTTTCCTAGTATAACGAGAAGAGGAAGCATAAACAAAAGAAGCACAACAATGAAAATTAAGATCCTCAATATTACTATGAGAAACTTGAGTGAAATATCCAATAACATCAATATGGACAGGGTCCTTCGAAAAGACCCAAATCTTATTAGCAACATTAGAGATGGAATATTTAAAACCCAAATATCTACAGGTGCCAATTAACTTAGAAGAGGAGATAAGAGGTTCTAATAAAAAAAGAATAGAAATATTGTAAATGTGACATAAGTTCTTAACATGAAGCTTAGAGGAGGGACATCCAATACCCCGAACATTCCAAATAATAGAGTTAAACATAAAAGACTGAGTTAATGACTAGTATGCGAATGGGTAGTTCTAGGAGATTACAAAAAGAAAATTTTCTTTTTCCTCCCTCTCTAACTTTAAAATTTAATGTAACTACTGTCATTGTCATCTTTAGCAAAACATTTAGCCATAATATCCATATCCTCAGTATCACTGAAGGCATACCGTGATAATGAGTCTTAAAAGGAAGCTTACTATTATTATCCATACCGGTTTGCCTCTCATCACAAGGCAGTTCACCCTCCTCGAAGAAAGCGCCCTCTTCCTCATATATTTTATTACTCAATTCATTACCAACATTAGCCTAAACCAAAAGGCTATGGCCATCCACCTGGTCATTCACACAAGATTGAGAAAGCATTTTATTATTACCACTAACATTTAATAAAACCACCTCCATATCAGGCAAGTTTTAGTTAATAGCACAAGGAGTAGTAGAAGTAGAAGGAACATTATTTAGATTAGTAGTGATGGACATCATTTGCTCATCCATGTTTTGAGGATCATGAGTTAAATAAGAGATAGGGTTGAGATAATTTTCTTGATCAATAAGGGGATCAGTACCATTTGTGGAGAACAAAGTAAGTTGTATATCTTCCTCAACATTATACTACCCTTTAGGAACATTTCCTTCCGTAGCATCAGGAATTGGGATGTTAGTATCATTTTCAACCAAAAGGACATCCTTTCCATTGGATTGCTTGGAAGAATGCTTTTCGTTTCAAAGATGGGAGTGTAGCCTATAATAGTCATTAAAGCTACGACCATGCATCTTAAAATGAGAGAAAAATATAGATAAATTTTCAAATTCAACATTTTGGAAATAGCCATTTAATTCTAAACCAATCAAAATCTCATTAAGATACTTTTTAGAAACATCCAGCTTAACTAAAACATAGGCCATAGGTAGACGAGAAATGGAAGCCATAGCTTGATCCGTCTGTAAGGCCCTACCAAGAATTGAAGCTAATCCAAATAAGATTTATAAGTTAAAAAAAATGCAATCACAGATTAGGGAAGGAAATCCACACTGGTGCAATAGGAGATTCCTCATGGACATCAAAATAGGGTGTCCACTTAAGTAATATCATTTGGAAAGCTTGCATATAGTAAGATCTCCTGGAAAAAAATATGACTATAATCCAAATCATTGCTTAATTGAATCACAACGTGTCTCGAGTCTAACAAGCCAACATGAAAAGAATATGAAATTTTTAGGTTTACAAAAAACTTGCAAATCACATCCAGATTTGGTTGCCTTAGGAGAAATTTGCTGACTAAGGTGATCGAAAAGGGAGCAGCCGATTGTGACACCACCAAATCATTTGACATCAAAGTCGGACAACCTTTAAATGAGGTATGCGTAAAATGAAGCTTAGATGTAGAAGAAGAGGACCCGGTAAGCACATACTTAAAGGATCTAGGCTTGCTAGAATGAACAACAACATTTAGAGGGATAGATGACGATGGAGTCGTCATGTCCCAGGCTGAAAATAAAAAATAATCACTTGAAATAAAATGCAAAATCAGTAAATACTATAACAAATAAGATGAATAAAGTGAAGAAGCTAAAGGAACTATGCCAGTAACACTGAGAGAGAAGTACAGGTGGAGAACCCTAGATCTCCATTAAATCCCCATAGAACACGAGAGCTAGAAATGGTATGGTTAAGGGAATATTTAATTAAAGGAGTCAAAAGGTGTGTGAGAGAGTCATTGTGTTCGATATCCAGATATATTTTTCCTATGTGAGAGGGCCTTGGAGAGGGGGAAGTGTCTCATTTCTCAAGAGAGTGTCCAAACCACTTGGGAGTTAGAAATGGTATGGTTAAGGGAATATTTAATTAAAGGAGTCAAAAGGTGTGTGAGAGAGTCAAATGGTTGTCCCTATCAATAACACCTTGGGTACTTTAGGTATGGTTGTGGAGCTCTTGGAAAGGATCACATGGAAGAACTCTTTTGGAAAAATCCTTTACTAGTCGAGGAGATTAGGGGAGTGACATCTCCAATATACAAGGAGTAAAAGGATGGAGTAGTATCTCTATCATTGAAAGGTGAAAAGGGAAGGAGGAGCATTACCTTCATACAAGGAAGTTGAAAGAGAGATATATTTTAATGATATAAGAGTCTATCAAGGTCATTCTTCCACTGGTAAGAGAGAAGGGATTCTACACTAGTTGAGTGCTAAATGCACATTTTTTAGTGGAATAATTAAAGAGAGGACCTTTGGGCAGTGGACCTTGGTTGATTTCAACTAAAATTTATTTATAGTTATATTGAAGAATATATTAATTAAAAGTTCTAGAATTCTTTGAAGCATCCAACCTAAACATCCTTGGCCTATAAAATTAATGCATGTGTACCATCCCCTAGTAAAAAGAATAGCCATTGCGCTATGCTCTCTACTTTAGTTTTCTAGGCGATCTTGAGGAAATTCTAGAGTTTGCATCTTCACGCATCTCTGATCCTTCTCTTGGCTAGTTTATTTCGCTTGTTTGATGTTTTCCTTCTCTTAGTTTTTTTCTTGGTATTTTGTTATGTGATTTTGAGGTTTTCTATTGGTTTTTGGAGGGGAGATGACGTCTTCGATGTCGTCCATCCTTCTTTCTTATTTGGCCCCTAATAGTAAGACCTGTTCATTTAACGATGTTGTGATGAGTTCTTCTACTTTTTCCACTAGGGTTCAGTTTGTGCACTCTTCGTATAAGGGTTATCCTACCCTATTGATTGAGGATTCGGTTGTTTCATAGCTTACTGCGCCTTTTGAGTTCACATTGGTTGGTAAATTTGTTCTTCATCATCCTAATCTCGATGTGATATGCAAGTTTTTTCTTAGCCTTAAACTTTTTAGTTCCTTTAATGTTGGTTTACTGGATCCTCATCACATTGCTATACAACTTACTAATGACTTGGATTATAGTCGTATTTTCTCTTGGAGATCATATTATAATCATGGTTGCTAAATGAGGTTACTCAAATGGTCATTGGATTTTGATGTGTGGGAGGAGTCTCCCATTGCAACTATATGGATCTCCTTTCCAAACTTATGGATTCACTTCTTTAATTCGCAAATGTTTTTTTGGACTGGCCTCGGTGTTTGGTAAACCTTTACAAAATGACGAAGCTATCGCATCTTTATCTCATCCCTCGATGGCCTGAAATTTAGTTGAGTTAGATAATTCTAAAAGACATCCTAATCATATATGGTTGGGTTCTAAATTAAATGGTTATTTTCAAAAGGTGCAGATTGTAAACCTACCTATTTTTTATTCTCATTGTAAGATGCATGGCCATGGGATTAATGAATGTTTTCGATTACATTTTAATCTTCATAAGGAGAAAGTCTCATCTAAAGCTTTACATTTTAATGACAATGAGGAACATTTGGCTCAAGTGGGGAAAGGAAATGTCTCTAATTCAAAGGATATAGTGGTTCATAATATTTCTCATGTAATTGAGGACCCTGTTCCTAAGGTCCTGGAGGATTATGATATGGTGGTTCATAATGTCTCTACTTCTATCCTGTAAGAAGTTTCTAATATTTCTCTTGAACATATTATGGGGCATGATTTTATTGAGCAAAGATTGGATAGTATTTCACCTCCTATTAATGTTTCAGATTCTGAAAAGATTACTTGTGTTTCTACTAATAATTTGACTGATATGGTTTCCACAATAGTTCCTAATATCTCTACTAATTTGGTTTATAATTCTTCTTTTATTATTATTCAGGAAATAGATCATGAGATCTTTATGGATGGTGGACTTGATAAAGGTAAATCGGTTGTGAGGGAGCTTTGTCACTTAGAGCAAGAATTATGGTAGAAAGCTTTGCCCGATGATAGAATTGTTCAAATTATAGTCGGGCCTCAAAATGCTTCTCAAGTTGAGATGTTGAAGCTTGGGAATAATGTGGCCAACAATGTTAGTAATATGGAAGGTGATGTTTTTTTTTTTCGGTAAAGAGGTTTTACCTCTTTCTAGGGATCACTCTGATACGTTGAATGAAAGTAATTTACTCTTGAATAAGCATTATCATAGTGATGTTTTTACTGATAATGAGGATACAGATTTAATGGCCAAATGTTTTGCTAAAGGCGATAATGATACTAGTTTTACCAAAGGTCATTCGAAGAGAGGTAGGAAACCTAAAAATATTGTTTTGAACTCTCCTCATCCTACCCGCTCGCATACTTGCCATTAATTTCTTTTTTTAATGTTTAATGCTATCATTTGTAATGTTAGGGGCATTGGTTGTTCTTCTTCTATGGTGAGAGTTAAGAACTTATATCATATTTTTAATATCTCTCTTCTTGTCTTACTTGAACCTCTTATTTTATCTGATAAGTTACATAGTACTGATAAATGTTTGGGTTTTAAAAATGCCTTGTCTAATGTTGCTAATAAAATTTAGGTCTTTTGGAAAGAGGTTATTCGTGTGGATGTCATTGGTGATTTTACTCAAGTCATTCACTATAATATTAAAAGTTCTAACATGCAATGTTGTGCTTCATTTGTTTATGCTACTTCTTCTCGTTATACTAGAAAGATTTTATGGGACCAAATTTCATAATTGTTCGTCTTGAACAATTATTAGGTCCTCTGACCGGACGTAGAGCTACGTCTGGTCGGAGCTAAAATCGCACCAAAAAATGAGAAATACTGAGCAAATACCGAGAAATACCAATCAATAACGAGGAATACCATCATGTGAAGACCCAATACTGAGTTATACCGCGCTATACCGATCAATACCAAGTTATACAAAAAAATACCGAGTTTTTCCTAAAAAAACTCGGTATTTTTTGTATAAGTTGATATTGCTCGGTATAGCTCGGTATAACTCGGTATTGGTCTTCACAGAGTGGCATTCCTCATTATTACCAAATAATACCTAGCAATATCGAGCAAATACCAAGTTTTTTGGCATGATTTTAGTGCCGACCGGACGTTCCTCTACGTCCGGTCGGAGGACCTAAGAATTGTTCATCTTGTTGGGGGAGATTTTAATGCCATTGCTTGTCCGTCTGAGCGTATAGGGGGCTCTCTCCCTATTTTTAATTCTATGGAGGATTTCAATAACATGATCATGGATTATAACCTTATTGATATTAGTTTTTCTTGTGATAAGTTTACTTGGCATCATGGGCATTTGTGGCAAAGATTAGATAAGGTTTTATTTAATGACTATTGGTTGAATTCTTTTGATTCTACAAATGTGGAGCATCTTAGCAGGACTCTTTCCGATCATTCTCTGATTCTTATTAAAATTAAATCTAATAGGAGGGATTTTTCTTTGCATTTTAGATTGCAAAACATTTGTCTTCTTCATGATTCCTTTATGGATATGGTTATGAATAATTGACATGCTCCTTTACATCTGGATAATTCTATTTTTTGTATGAGAAGATTGTGGTTTAAATTGAAAAGACTCAAGATTGTTTTAAATTGGTGAAATGATAATGTTTTTAAGAAAAAAATTTCTAACATTTTAATTACGGAAGATAAAGTGTCTTTTCAGGGGAATCAATGCCAATTGGTTCCTTTTGAGGCTAACTTGTGTCTTTTAAAAGAGGCTAAAGATGGTCTTTACAAATTGCAAGCTCAAGAGGAAAGTTTTTGGAAACAAAAAGTGGCAATTAAACATCTTATTGAACGTGATAGTAATATGAAGTACTTTCATGCCTTAGTTAGAAGGAAGGACTCTATTAATATTATTCATAAAATTAATCAGCCTGATGGTTCCGTTTCTGAGGATAGGATTGAATTTGTGAATCTAGTTGTGTTGTACTTTCAGAATCATATAAACAAAAATTTCCTTCATGATTTTCTTGATAATCCTAATATTATTCCTTCTCTTATTTCTCATGATGATAATGTTTTGCTGTCTAAATATCACTCTTTGTAGGAAGTTAATTATACTATCCTTGCTATGAACAGTGAATTGGTTGTAGTTCCTGATGGTTTTATGGCTAAGTTTATTCAAAAAACTTGGCATATCATTGGTAATGATATTTTGTCTGCCATTATTGATTTTTTTGGAGGTAATACAATCCCTAAGTTTTTCACTACTACTTCTATTGTGCTTATTCCTAATAGTACTTCTTGGAATGATTTTAGGCCCATTAGTTTGTGCTCCTTTTTTATAAAGTTATCTCTAAAATTTTGGTGAATCATTTGTCTCTTCTTTTGCCTAATATTATTTCCCCCTTATAAATGAGTTTTGTTAAAGGGCGTTCTATTTATAATAACATTCTTTTGGCTCAAGAATTTTGCCAAGATTTGGATATTAAAACTAGAGGTGGGAACATGGTTTTGAAAGTTGACATTACTAAGGCTTATGATAATATTAATTGGAATTTGCTTTATGATATTTTGAAGTTATTTAGTTTTGGTTGCCATTTTATTAGTCTCATTAAGCATTCATTGAAATTCCTTATTTTTCCATCATTGTCAACGATAAAGCTAAAAGTTTCTTTAAGGCTTCTTATGGGCTGAGATAGGGGGATCTTCTTTCTCCAGCTCTTTTTATTATTGCTATGGAGTATCTATCTAGAGAGCTTGCTGATTTATTTCATAAGTTTCTTAGTCTTTATTTTAGAACTTTAGGCGGGTTTCACATTTCTAATTTAGGCTTTGCCAATGATTTTATTATCTTTATGAATGCTTCTTTGAATAGGATGCAAAGGCTTTTAAATTTCTTCAATCAGATTGAATTTGTTCGTGTCCTGGCTTTGAATAAAAATGAGTGTGTCTTTATTGCTGCTAATAAAGTTTCTTTGGAGCGTATTGGGCTCATTAAGATTTTAACTTGTTTCAGTCATTCTTACTTGCCTTTAAAGTATCTTGGTGTTCCTCTTCATAAGGATAGAAAGGTTTCTTTCCTCTTTGATGATTTAATTTCAGTTGTTCATAATAGACTCATATCCTGGGATTCTAATTTTTAAAGTTTTGGTGGTAGGTTAACTCTTATTAAAAGTATTCTTTATTCTATTCCTGTTTATAGTTTTCAAACCTTGTTTCCCTCTCAGACTGTTTGTAACAGGATTGAGAGGATTTTTAATAAGTTTTTTTTGGAGAGGGGCAAGCTCCAATTTCCAAATTCTTTGGTCTTCTTGGGACAATTATTATGGTATGTTGGTTGAAGGGGCTTTGGGTTGTAAGACTCTAAAGGACCTAGACTTTTCCTTTTCCTTTAAGTTATGGTATAATTTTTGTGCTAATTTGAGTCTTTAGGCTAAGTTTATGAATGCTAAGTACTGTGGTACAAAGCATCCCACCTTGTGTTGTTATCGTAAAGGTAACTATAAAGTGTGGCATCATCTTTGCAAAGTGAAGTGGTTTGTTGAACTGAGTATTAATTGGGGTCTTGGTTGTGGTAATATTTTTTTTAGTAGGATCATTGGGTGGGGGTGCAATCCATCGACTCTATTTTGAATACTACTTCTATTGCTTTTGTCAAAGTTCATTATTTTTTTAATGAGTATGGTTGGGATGTTGATAAACTCTCTAATATTTTGCCTAATTGTATTATTCATAAAATTTTACTTATTCCTTTAAACTTTCATTGTCTTGATGTTCAGATGTGTGCTTTATCTAAAGATGGTAAATTTTGATTAAAGGATGCTTGGCATTATTTTTGTACAAAGCAGGAGGCCCTAATATTTTTAATAAGATTTGGCATAAAAGTATCTCGTCTACGATTTCCATTTTTGTTTGGCATACTTTACATAAGTTTATTCCCACTGATAACAATTTGAATAAATGAGGTTTTATCTTTCCTTCTAAATGTCAATGTTGTTATCATTTGGAAAATATGCATCATGGGTTTGTATCTGGTCCTTGTGTTGTTTAAGTTTGGGCGTACTTTGATGATATCTTGCATTTAAACTATTTTAATGCTAAGGCTTCAATCTTCTCTATTCTTAACTCTTGGTTTGACAAGTCCAGAGGTCATATTAGGAACATTATTCTCTCTCTTATTCTTTGATTTTTATGGTTGGATAGGAATAATTTCTGCTTCAACGGGGTGGTCATGAATAATAATAGAATTATTCAAAGAGTTAAAGATAAGACGGTGTCCATGTTCTCTGATAAATTTCTGTTGCCTAAGATTTTAATAATTCTATTTTTACTGTGGTGGATTTGGGTATTGCATTGGTGGAGGATGTTTCCATCAATGTTCCTAAGTGCACCTCTTGGATGAAGCCTCCGATTAATTTTGGTAAGTTTAATATGAAAGTTGTTAGAATTAATACTAGGGTGGGTTGTGGTGGTATCATCAGAGATGCTAATGGTAAAGGCATTGTGGGCTTTTCTAGTCCCTTTTACAACTATGATGTGAATGAGGCTACTATCTACACAATCCTGTATGGGTTGAAATTTTGTTTTTCTCTTGATATCAAAAATATTGTGCTTTCATTTGGGTTCAACATTGTTATTAAGTTTCTTCTTTGAGCAAGGATATTGTTTATTCTTCTACAGTGTTTTACATGAGGAGGAATATTAATCAGTAGTTAAGTATGTTCAATTACTCCTTTTCTGTTATTAAGTTGGAAGGGAATGCTTGCGGTCTTGGTATTTCCAAGTGGGGTTGTGATTTGGATTCCTTGGAGGATTTCATTATTCCTAACCTTCCTCTTCATATTAGAGGTTTGTTAAATTTGGATGAGATTAATTTTTCTTATGTGTTTCATTAATGCTGTTGAGGTTGGTTATTGTTAGTTTTTGCCTGGCGGTTGTGGGTTTTCTCTTTCCATCTGGGTTGGTTGGTTTCTTTTGGTGGGTTGTTTGCTGAGCCTTTTTGTTTGGATTATGCTTCTCCTTGCTGGGATTTTGATGGTGCACTCTATGCCTGGGTGCTTTTCTCTCTATTATCTTGGCCAGTTAGCATTTGGGCCTATGGTTGGTTAGAGGATAAAGTTTGGTTTTTGCTATGTTTTTCTTTTTGTGGTTTCTTGGGGGCTTTTTTCTAGTTTCAATTTATTTTGTGTTGCTAGTTGTTGTTGTCTTGCAATTTGCTGGAGGGATTTGCTGCAATTTGTGGGGTGTTATTTTGTGCATGGCTGGGTTGGTGCTTTTCAGTGGGTTGGTCATTCTATTTTGATTGAGGATTTGTGTTTTAATTGCTTTGATATGTATTACACTTCTTATAGTGTTTTTGGTATCTGGTTCTAGTATTGATGTTATTATGGTTATACTCTTTGGGGGTTGGTGTTTGGCCTTGGGTACCTTTTTGGATGTGGGTACTTTGTGGATTTATTTTGCCTGCTTCACCATTGGTTCAGGCTAAGCCTTCCATCAACTGTTTGTCTCCTTGGTGATCAGGTTTGCATGGTATATTATTATTTATGTTCTTATTTCTGTGTCTATTTGATTGGAGATAGGTGTTGCTAGCTTGGTTCTTACATGACTTGGAATCCTAGCTGGTTGGAATTTTGGAATTTTTTGTGCAAGAATATCTATTTTATTTTCCTTATAGATATGAAATTGATTTAGATTTAAATATAGATAGAGACATTCATGAAAGAACTTTAAACAAATTAGAGAAACAACATTGGAATTTATAGTCTAAAGCTTGAGTTTATAATAGATCTAATAGCACAAATATTTAATTATATATATATATATATATATATATATAATAATAATAATAATAATAATAATAATAATAATAATCTTCATTAAAGATTGAGTGAGTAGTCTATCTCCAACAGAGTAGCTAGAATAATTTGTGGATAATTTTAATTTTAGAGTCCAAATACAATATTACACAATATATATTTTATATTTATATTTTAGGTTTCATTAATCAAATTCGTATAGATTGACATTATACCATCCCTAAGGATAGAGTAATTTTCCATTATCAAATTGAGAAGAGAAACTTTCCTTTCATGATTGAATATTGTATAAAGATTATTCAATTGATTTTGAAGGGTAAAAGAAATATTCACGTATTGTTTCAATTATATGCTTAGTACAATGTTTAAAGCTTTGTTCTACATTCCATAAATCCTTCAACTTATCTTAAAAAGTAATTAAAATTGGGTTTATTTAATTCTTGGTTGTAGACTCCCTATAGGGGCAACCCTCTATAGTAAATTACATCTCCCAAGAAAATTCTTTATATTAAAGCGTAAACTAAAGAATTTCAAAGGCATATGGATCTAAAGAAATATTCGAGAAAATAAGATTTAATGTATAAGCTTTAGATTATAATTTCTCTACTTTTTCTCTGAATTTTAATTTTAAAAGAGTTCAATATAAATGTGCAAAAGACTAAAGAGGTTTTTATTATCTAAACTAATACTTACTTGGAGTATTTGTCAGCTAGGGGTGTAAACGAGTTGAGTCCAGTCAAGTTTTGGCATTATCAATATCAACTCATTACTCAAAAAGCTAGATCATACTCAAGCTCAAGCTTGAGTCGAGCTCAAAAGGTGAGCTTGTCCTAGTATAAGTGAGCTCGAGCAGGCTTATGAGCCTTCAATAAACCTCTGCCAGTTCACTGTGTCACATTTGTGAACTTGCAAAACTTTTCTTCTTCGCATGATGCAATTAAATATGAAGAGAAATTTATTTATTCATTGATAGTTTAAATTAAACTCAGACTCTATAGGGACAAATGGTGACCAAGCTCCCCAATAACAAGCTTAGATATCTATTCATATTATATATATAGGTTCAACCATATATTCATATGATATTCGAGCTCTAAGTCCAATATAGAATTTAAAAAGAGAGTATCCTCCACATGAAATGATATCATCTTTTGGATCCTCATGTATATATATATATCTTTTACAAGTCTAAACATTGTACAACTAGATCTTTAGACATTTTACTTTTACAAAGACTCATACATATATACATCATTCCAAAGTATAATCTACTTTGACTCTTGCAGGAGTTTAAAGGAAATATAAAAGTATATAAGGTGTAAAGCAATTGTGTAATAACATAATGCTTCTAATGCAATCCTTAAAGATCATAAGAGCATAAATTAGAATTTAAAATGAATGAGATGTAGATTACTAAAAACAAATAAATATACACAAGTTACTCTCCAAGCAAAGAACCTTAAAGCAAATCAAACCACCTTCCTAGCCTAGACTAGAATTACTTTTTTGAGTAAAACATATAAGTGCATGTAGAAAGGCTATGTGGCTTAGATAATTTATAAGCTTTATTGATTTAGAGTTTTCTATAAATAAATTTATTTGTTTAAGGTCTTTAAAGGTTGATTTTTATTTAAGTTTTAATTATTTATAGATTTCAATTTTCTTTTTAAGATATTTTAATTTTTTAGGTTTTAATGAATATAACATTTAACAACTGCTAAGTGCTAGAAGCTATTGTTCAGTAAATTTTGGGCTCATATTTATAATGCTACCAATCCTTGTGTGGGCTACTGTAACAAAGTGTTACAATGTGTCCAAACCTTTGGTTAGGTTCATATTGAGTAGGATTTGGTTGGTGCTCCATTTAATGGGTTTTGGGAGGCTTGGTTCAACCCAAAATTTTAAACTAGGTAAAATTATTGGTTCAATATCTTGGGGAGTGTGCATATGGTTAAAACACACTATCAATAACAAATTTCAAAATTTATTTTTACTTATGGGGTGATTTAGGGTAAGAAAACAAAAATTTTAACACTTGGTTCAACACTATTGGTCAAACCATGTGGGCATAAGGCTTAGAAATTCTATTAGGAAACTCATGTTGATGTAATGAATAGTAACCACGAGTTTGTTTTAATGATTTTGTTTAAAACATGAGAAATGAATTTTTTAAGTATATGTGACAATTTTGGTCAATTGATTTTGAG
This sequence comes from Dendrobium officinale, assembly GCA_019514585.1. Classification (NCBI taxonomy): domain Eukaryota; kingdom Viridiplantae; phylum Streptophyta; class Magnoliopsida; order Asparagales; family Orchidaceae; genus Dendrobium; species Dendrobium officinale. The sequence goes on from CM033686.1 coordinate 38,505,658, forward strand.
TTGGTAAATAAGGTTTGACTAGAGGTTAATGGTGGGTCCAACCTAATTTATATTCTGGACTTGTTCCAGTTGGTCCCAAGCATTGATGTGGTCATTTAGTAATAAAACCATTTTTAAAGGCTTAAGGGGTTATTGGTCAACCATGGTTAAGTTGGTCAACCAGAGTTGACCAAGGTTTGAAACTTGGTTTTATGCATTATAATTAATGTTTAGGGTTTATTGGAGATGGTCCCATGTCATGGTAGAATCTCCATACATGTAATGTAATTTATAAGTAAAAGGGAAATTGGTTAAACCTAGGTTGACTTGGTCAGCCAGGGTTGACCAGGGCTTGGGGTTTGGTTCAATAGATGTTAAATAGAATTTAGAAAAAAAATTTAGAAGGTTGTATGGCATGATTTTACTAAGCCATATTGAGGTTTAAGGAGAATCTAGTTTTTAAGATTTAGGGTTTTTTGGTCAACCATGGTCAACCAAGTTTCAATTTATGTTTAATACATCATATTTAAGTCAACGATGATATTTAATAAGTTTGGTTAAGCTTTTAAGATCAAATTTCTCAATAGGGTATGTTCAATGACATTGACAATAAATATTTGAAGGTTTTATAGCATACAAAATTTCTTTTAGTTTGTGGAGTTAGGGGTCTTGAAATGCCTTCAAATTTATGTGGCTAACTGTAGGGACATGCCAATAAATATGTTTGATTTAGATCTTGGGTTTAATTCTAACACTGAATTTGGAGTTTTTACTTTATAATGGGTTTGATAAATGAGTTTCATTTTGTTTTGATTTAATTAATTATTTATAAGGATTTTGGATTTGTAATGTTCAGTTCTTTGTCAATCATCAATGATTGAATAGATTTGTAGTTAGCTGTCACCATGGATTATCAACTGATAGATTTAATGCTTGATATAGATTTAAGTTTTGAATTAATTAATGAAGATAAATGATTGAGGTAATTTTCGTTTTACAATGATCATATAACTGACAATAATTTGGTGATTTTAGGTGATTAATGAGATGGTCACATGATATTCAGGGGTGATTTTCAAGTGATGATTTTATGGATCAATGATCCAATGCACAATATCAAGTTTGATTTGAGATTTAAAGCATGATTTAATGACTAATACCTATAGAGTAGTGTTTGATATAAAGAAAATGACCTCATTAATAAATGAGGTTAATAAATGAAACTCCAAGAGATGTGATAAATTTGAAAAGTAAATTACGTGGTGGTGTTGAACGATGTGAACAAATGTATCTAGAAGATTGCTTGATATTAATGTTTGATTATGGATGAATTTATTCTTGATTATAATAGTGTCTCCTAGGAAAGGAAGATTGAAATATGAATGAGATTGCAATTCTAAAATATATAGGATTTATACCTGACTAGGATAACACCTTATAGACTAGTGGATTCAAAAATTGAATAAGATAACGACTCTCAAACATATGAGGTTTATACTTGACTTGCATAGCATCTAATAGATAAGTAGATTGAAATTTGAATGTGATAGAAACTCTCAAATAGACAAAATTTATATTTAATAAGGATAGTGTCTCCTAGATAAGAAAAATTTAAATATGAATTACATATAGACTTTTAAATGTTACGAATATGAGATTACGGATTAGACTTTTGATGATAGCAAACATTCATGTTTTTCTATGACTGCCTTGCCTACTAATTTTTCAGGACCACAAGATCGAATGCAACTCAAGCCAGCTCAAGATCGGGTAGATTTAGGTTGAGTCAAGTCTGTATTTTTTTCCTTTCTTGAGTCAATTGTAAAAGTTGTTCCTGATGCTTAGTAACCTTGCACACACACACACTTGAGGGGTTTTATGAGTTTTTCTATTTTGAGTACATCATCCTGGACGATGTTCATATCAGCCAGGACGATCCAACTAAAAATAAAAATCATAATTAGATCATCCTGGTTAAGCAAGCGTCATTAAGAAAATTGTTTTGGACGATACTTGTATCGACCAGGATGATAGGCTCAAATCAGAAAGAATCAGTCGCCATATCAATTTAGGTATTCTTTATTTTAAAATATCAGCCAGGATGATCTCCATATCAGCCTGGACGATACAGCACAATTATGCCTAAATTAATCTGGCAATTATGGAAAGCAATTAAGGCTAATTGATATGATCACATCGGCCGGGCCAATCACAGAATCGGCCAGGACGATGTCCAGGATGATTGACATCAGCCAAAGTCTATTCTGGGCAATGTTTAGGACGATTGTACTCAATTTTGAACTAATCAGCCAGGACGATATTATATCATCCTGGACGATGTAACCAATTTTCTTCTGATCATCCCAAATCATCCCGGCTGATTGAGCTTAATTAGTACTGATAGGCCAGGATGATATTTCTATCATCCTGGATTATAATGTCGGTTCTTAAAATTCTATTTAAAGGACCTAAATTTTCTCTTGCTAAAGACCTTGAGTGCTACTTCCTTGACCTGAGAGAGTCTTGGGAGAGAGAGAGAGAGAGAGAGAGAGAGAGAGAGAGAGAGAGAGAGAGAGAGAGAGAGAGAGAGAGAGAGAGAGAGAGAGAGGAACGTGAGGGGGAGTTTGTGAGAAGATTCATAAAGGTTGCTCCAAGCAAGGTTCCAAGTCACCATCTCCGTTCTTCGTCCTTCATCCTTGGGAGGTTCTTGGGAGGTCTACTTCAGTAAAAGGTCTGGGTTCTCTGCCCGCTTCAGGAGGAAGCAAAAGGAGTCGGTTCTCTACCACACCGGGGTTGGTGAAAAGGAGTTTGTTGTAAAGGCTTCTCCGCCTAGCTGTGGGAGCTAAAGGAGAGACACTTAGTTAGTACAATACTCGGAGGGTGAATCCGAGGAGTTGACATAGGTTAAGGATTGACCGAACCACTATAATTCAATGTAATCTTTCTTTGTTTTACTTCCGCATTTATTTATTTTTGCACTCTGATTTCTGTGGTATTTTTTTGTTTTAATTTTGTGGTTTACCTAAAGAATTTTTTTTTTAAAATACCGATTCACCGACCTCTTGGTTAGCCTCGAGCTAGTTCTTAAGGGCTTAACATCCCTAACGAACTTTCAAGTGGTATTAGAGTGGGAATTATAAAAACTAAGTTTGGAAACTTTTTTGAATTTTGATCCATGGCTAACAATGGAAATTTTAATACTGCATAAGGGTATTCTATTACCCGGCCACCTTTATTTGATAATATTCCTTTTGATTTTTAAAAACTTGCATGTCTACATTTTTACAATCAATTGATTATCGCATGTGAATGCTTGTTAAGGATGGTTATACATCTCCAACTGGAAAATTGAATGGCATTACTGTTCCATTTCCTTTTACTGAATGGACTCTAGATGATAGGGATTTAGTTCAATTAAATGCAAAATGCCTAAACTATTTTTTCTATGCTTTGAAATCGGAAGATTACATGCGTGTTTCCACTTGCACTACTGGTAAAGAAATTTGGGATAAATTGTGTATCACCTATGAAGGTACTAATGAAGTCAAGCAATCCCGTTTGAATATTCTCTTGCATGATTATGAACTTTTTCATATGAATCCTTCTAAATCAATTTCTGATATGTATACAAGGTTTTCTCATATTATTACTTCATTACATGCATTAGGAAGAGAACTTTCTAACTATGAAAAAGTAAACAAAATTTTAAGATGTTTGCCTTCCTCTTTTGATGCAAAAATTATTACAATATATGAATCTAAAGATTTAAATGCATATTCGATCGATAACTTACTTGGTTCACTCATTGCATGTGAGCAAGGGGTGAACCAAAGAAATCTTGATGCATGTGAAAGGAAGAAGGAGAAAACGGTGGCACTTAAGGCGAACGATTCAGACTATGACTCTTCCGGATCTGAAAGTGATGATGTTGCTTTAATCATAAGGCAATTTAAGAGCTTTCTGAGGAAGAAGCACAAGAATCATCAAAAGTGGAATAAAGGTAAGGGTAGCAAAAATTTTAAGAATTTTAATGAAATAATTTTCTTTGAATGCAGGAAGCCTGGGCGCGTTAAAGCTGATTGTCTTACGCTTAAGGCACACCCAAGTAAGGAGAAGGGTGAGGAGAAACCAAACCTCCAAAAGGACAAGAGCAAGAAGCGATTCTAAAAGGCATTCTGGGCGGATTCTGCATCAGATTCCTCTGAAACTGAACCTGAGGAGGAGACAACAAACTTATGCTTAATGGCATACAAAAATCTTGGTCAAAGTGACCAAGAAGAGGTATGTAAATTAACCTATGAGCAACTCCTTGAAGTTGACCAAGAAGAGGTATGGAAAAATACATGCATCATATAGGAAACTTAAGAAAATTCATGCTAGCCTGAAATTTGAATTTTTTAATTTACAAAAAAAGCATGAAATTCATCTCAAAGATCATTCAACAATTGATTCAAATCACATGGCTTTACTTGATGAGTTTGATGCGTTAAACAAAAAGCATGCTGAGTTATGTGATTCTCATGATTCTTTAAAATTGTCCCATTCTGAGTTAGAAAAAGAATATAAAAAATTAGAAAATTTAAAAACCTTTGAAAATAAAAAATCTTTATTTCATGCATCGCATAAAAAGCATCACCATAGGAGTAGATTAGTGCATCCTTTTCCTGGAGTTAGATATTTTTCATGTGGCATGCTAGGACACATAGCACACACTTGCACCATTCACCATAGCTCACATTGGGTCTGGAGATCCAAGTTACATGATCCACAGCATGCATTGCATTCTACTTTCTATAAAAAGGAACCCAAACATGTTTGGGTTCCAAAATCTGACATTTGATAATTTTGTAGGAAAGATCTCACAGAAGGACTCATGAGAGCACATGGTACCTAGATAGCGGATGCTCTCGACATATGATTAATGATGCCAATCAATTCATATTACTGGAGACCAGGACAGGAGGCAAGGTGACTCTTAGTGACAACACCACCAGGAAGGTAGTAGGCTCAGGTATAATTGGTAATTCTAAGAACTTTTTGATTGAAAATATTTTACTTGTAGATGGACTGAAACATAACATACTCAGCATCAGTCAGCTTTGCGATAAGGGATTCATCATAAATTTTTTGGTAAATTCATGCATTATGAGCTTAAATAATAACACTATTTTGCAGGGAAAGCGGATCAACAACATTTACATACTTGATTTAAATAACATTGAATGTGCTGCTTCATTTTGCTTAAAAATTGCTATTGATGATTCATGGTTGTGGCACAAGATATTATGTCATGCCAGTACGAAAACCCTTAGGAAAGTGACCCAAAAAGACCTAATTAGAGGTGTCCCTAAGCTTATGTTTTCAAAAGACCACCTTTGTGATGCCTGCCAATAAGGAAAGCAAATCCACTCCACTTTTCACTCCATTAAGGACATTAGCACCTCTAGACCTTTAGAAGTCCGTCACATGGATTTGTTTGGACTCGTTAGCACTACCAGCTTGGGAGGAAAAGTCTATGGTTTTGTGATTGTCGATGACTACTTAAGATTTACTTTGATTAGATTTCTGTCACACAAAAATGAGTTCTTTGATGAGTTTAGAGCCTTCTTCACTTGGAGTTAGAAAAAGCTAGGTTGTGAGATCTTGACCATCGATAGTGACCATGGGGTTGTGAGGACAAGGGGATTAGCCACAACTTCTCAGCTCCTAGGACCCCTCAGTAGAACGGGGTAGCTGAAAGGAAGAATCAGACCTTAGTATAAGCCGCTAGAGCCATGCTTGCTGAGTATTCACTTCCAAAATACTTTTGGGCTGATGCGATTAACACAGCTTGTTATGTATTGAATTGGGTGAATGTTAGAGCCAAATTAGATAAGACACCCTATGAGATCCTTAAGGGTAGGACACCCAATCTTTCACACCTTCATGTCTTTGGTTGTAAGGTGAACAATGGAAGTCTCACTTAGGAAAATTTGACCCAAAATTTGATGAAGGAGTGTTCTTAGGATATTCTAGTGTTGGGAAGTCGTTTAGGGTGTTTAATAAGAGGATTTTGGTGGTGGAAGAGACTACACATGTAGTGTTTGATGAGTCTGATCCTAGAAAGCCTAGAGTTGAGGTTGATGATGATGTTGTAGAGATTATCACTGGAGTAGAAAATTTAGAGAAGAGGGTAGAGCACCTGAACACTGAAGGAGTAGGAGAGGTCACCCAAGTAGTAGAAAATGTAGATCTGGAGAAAAGGGTTGAACCTTCACACACTTTGCCTATAGATTAGAGATACTCTTCGAGTCATCCTAAAGATCTAATCTTAGGAGACCCTTCTGATGGAGTTAGGACTAGATATGGACTTAGGAAGGAATTGAACCACTCTGCCTTTATCTCAATGTCTGAACCCACCAACATAAACCAAGCCCTTTCTGATGAGTTTTGGATCTTAGCCATGCAGGAGGAGTTAAACTAATTTATTAGGAATGATGTTTGGGTGCTTGTAGAAAAACCTAAGGGACAAAGTGTAGTTGGAACCAAGTGGGTACCTTTAAGAATAAGGTGAATGATTCTGGAGTGGTGGTTAGGAATAAGGCAAGATTAGTGGCTAAGGGGTATAACCAAATAGAAGGGATAGATTTTGAGGAGACTTTTTCCCGTGTAGCTAGATTGGAAGCCATTAGAGTGCTATTAGCCTTTGCCTGTTATAAGGGAGTTAAGCTTTTTCAAATTGACGTTAAGAGTGTCTTTTTAAATGGGGAAATAAGAGAGGATGTGTTTGTAGAACAACCCCCAGGTTTTTAGAGTTCCCAATTTCTAAATCATATTTTCAAATTAAAAAAGGCCTTATATGGATTAAAGCAGGCACCCAGAGCTTGGTATGAGAGGCTTAGCACATTAGTAGAAAGGGAGCTTGTTAAAGGGAGTGTAGACACCACCTTTTCCTAAGGAAAGTAAGAGATGATTTACTCATTGATTAGATCTATATCGATGATATAATTTTTGGATCTTCTGATAAAAGGCAATGTGATGAGATTTTTCTAAAATAATGAGTAAGGAGTTTGAGATGAGTATGATGGGAGCATTGTCCTACTTTTTGGGGTTTAGCATTAGACAATTAGATGATGGAACTTTTTTGAGCCAAACAAAGTATATAAAGGACATCTTGAAGAAATATGAAATGGACAAAGCAAAGCCAATTAATACTCCCATTATTGCAACCCATGATCCCGAGTTTGAGATTTTGATGATGCCAAATAATGAGTGTTTTGGAACAACTTTTCATTGGATATTATTTTATTTGCTATTGTCCTTGAGTACTAACATTTCAGGAAGATCACAAGTGACTCAGGACGGAAGGAAGACTCAAGAATGGGTAGATTAGGAGTATGAGTCAGACATTATATTTTTCTATTTATTTTATTTTTATTTTATTGAGTCTGGCCACAAAATGCATAAGAGTAAGAGCAACCATGCACACACACAGGGGAGAGTTTGTTTTTAAATGAAAAATGTATTAGAATTTCTTCTCTGGAGATCGTACTGTACGATTTTAATTTGTACCGTATGATCTGAGCTATGTGGATGATTCTGTGAATAGATCATACTGTACGAATATATTCGTACTGTACGATATGTTCAGTTCCAAAACCCTAGCCGTAGTTTAGTTTAAGTAAGTGATTTTGCGCTATTCGTACTATACGATCTATTTTAAATACTTACTTAAATTAACCCGTGATTAGTGCATGAAATCCAGGCCTAATTAAATTTTGAACATCGTACTGCACGAACCGGATCATACCATACGATGAACAAAAATGAAGTTTGATTGTCCCGGATATCATCCTGGACGATCTCTTGTTTTTTGTCTCATCGTACTGTACGATAGTGATCGTACCATATGATGAATAGAGACAACATCTGGTCGTCTAGACCATCGTCCTGTATGAATAGTATTTTGTGGATCGTACCGTACGATATTATATCGTACAGTACGAATTATTTTTTAACTGTTCGTACATCTTCAAACTAGGACGAAGTCTGTTTATGAAGATCGTACTGTACGATGTGGCATCGTACTGTATGAACAGCAACGGCTACTTTTGAAATCAGAGATTTTTGGAGCCCGTTTTAGATGTCAATCAAGTCCTTTTTCAGTAAAAATCACAGAGGGGGTGAACGTGGTTAGAGAGGGATTCCAAGGGAGAGAGCTCTAGAGAAGTTCTTTAGGGTTGAGAGACGAAGGAGAAGGTGAGCGTTGTGAGGGAGAAGTGGTGTGAGGGAGATCACACGGTTGCTCTATACTTGCTGCATCTTACTCCTCCTGTGGTCCTAGAAGAATTTGAGGGAGGATCTCCAAGGGAAAGGCTCATCTACATCCGTGACCTCGAGGTTCTCTGCCTTCTCCAGGAGGGAGAAAAATGAGAAGGTTCTCTGCCGTCGCCAGGAAGTAGAAAAAAGTGTTTGGCACTCGCCACGCCGGGTTGGTGAAAGGGAGGTTTATGAAGGCTTCTCCGCCATGCCGAGGGGGGCAAAAGGAGAACTATTTTTGGTAGTGAAAATCCCGGAGCGGAGGACTCCGGGGAGTGGACGTAGGTCATATTTTGACCGAACCACTATAAAAATTCTTGGTGTGTTTTTTCCTTATCGTCATTTACTTTTTACTTGCATTTAATTTTCATAACTATTGCATGGTGAAATTTGTGGAAGAAAACTTGCTTAAAGTTTTGTTGTAAAATTTCAAAAATAACAAAAAATATTAGAACTCCTGTTTAGGGTTATTTTTATTGAGAAAAAGATTTTCACAATTCACCCCCCCCCCCTCTTGACATTTAGTAATTTCAATTGGTATAAGAGCTTGTTTTTCAAAAATAGTGTTTTAGAAAACCTTGAAAAATCGATCATATCGAATTTTGGTAATCGTAACACTACGGAGGGTTATTCGATAACTCGTCCACCATTTTTTGAAAACATTCCGTTTGATTTCTGGAAAATTAGAATGTCTATATTTTTGCAATCTATAGATTACCGCATGTGGATGTTAGTAAATGATGGATATGTTGCACCGTTTAAAATTTATAATGGTTTGAAAACTTCTGTACCTTTTATTGAATGGAGCAATGAGGATAGGGAGTTAGCCCAACTGAACTCTAAGTGCTTAAACTGCTTTTTTGTGCATTGAAATCTGAGGACTATATGAGAGTATCTACCTGTGTTTCTGGTAAGGAGATTTGGGATAGACTGTGCATTACATACGAAGGAACAAACGAAGTAAAACAGTCTAGGTTTAACATTCTACTGCATGATTATGAATTATTCCGTATGAAACCTAGCGAAATAATTTCCGACATGTACACTAGGTTCACCCAAATCGTGTCATTCTTGCATACATTAGGTAGAGAAATTTCAAATTCTGAGAAAGTGAATAAAATTCTTAGATGCCTACCTAGTTCCTATGATGCTAAGATAACCGCTATCACTGAGTCCAAAGACCTTAATGTTTATTCTATTGATAACCTCATTGGGTCACTCATTGCATACGAGCAAGGAGTGAGCCAAAGGCAAAGTGATGCAGGTGAAAAGAAAAAGGAGCGGACGGTGGCATTAAAAGCTAGCAACTCAGAAAGTGAATGCTCTGCAGGGGAGGAAGATGATGAGATAGCACTGATGACCCGACAGTTCAAAAATTTTCTGAAGAAAAAACAGAAGCGTCATCAGAAAAGCTGGAATAAAGGTAAGAGCTCAAGGTCCAATAAGGTTTCATTTGATATAATTTGTTTTGAGTGCAGGAAGCCAGGACACCTTCGAGCCGATTGCCTCAATCTGAAGAGTCAACCAGCTAAGGAGAAAGGAGATGACAAAGCAAAATATAAGAAAGAAAAGACAAAGACACAGAAAGCTTTTTGGGCCGACTCTGCCTCAGAATCTTCAGAAGAAGAAGCAAAGGAGGTGGTAACTAACTTGTGTCTTATGGCTAACGATAACCTTGATCAATCGGATCAAGATGAGGTATGTCAACTTTCATATGAAGAATTATTACTTATTTTTGAGAATATTCATGACTCGTATAGGAAATTAAAAAAGATGCATGCTAAGCTTAATGTTGAACTTAGTTCTTTACAAACTGAGCATGCTAACTTGTTTAAAGAAAATGCTGATTTAGATAGAGATCATATGTTACTTCTTGATGAGTATGATGCATTAAATAAGAAGCATATTGAACTAACTGAAGAGCATGAAACCTTGAAATCCACTCATGTTGAACTTGAAGAAGCTTTTCATAGACTAGACAAACTTGCATTAGAAGTAGATCATAGTGAGCACTTGCTATTAATAGAAGTTGATGGATTGACAGCTCAAAATAAAACATTTAGTGAGAGAATAAAAGAACTAGAAAATGAAATTGCATCACTCACATTAGGCCATCCTAGCAAACCCCCAACACAGCATGCATCACACAACTTTAGGAAGAGGTACTATCACCCACATAGATTAGTAAACCCATTTCCTAGTGTTAGGTGTTTCTCTTGTGGCATGTTAGGTCACATAGCCCGCACATGCACAATTCACCGTAGAACACACTTAGTATGGAGACCTAAACTGCATCCATCACAGCATAGCATGCATACATCTCATTCATACAAGCATAAGGAGGAACCCAAACTCACTTGGGTTCCCAAAACTAATCTTTGAATGAAATCATAGGGATACTCTCACAAAAGACCTAGTGAGAGCATGTGGTACCTGGATATTGACTGCTCACGACACATGACTGGAGATATGAAGAAGTTCATCCATTGGAGACCAAAACTAGAGGTAAAGTAACGTTGGGAGACAACACTACCAGGAAGGTGATAGGCTTAGGTACTGTTGGTAATGCTAAAAATTTTTTAATAGAAAATGTCTTACTAGTTGATGGTTTGAAACATAATTTACTTAGCATTAGTCAATTGTGTGACAAAGGTTTTGACATTAAATTTTTATCTGATAAATGTCTGATTAGTTTATTTGATAAACTAGTTTTAGAAGGAAAATGAATGAACAATGTTTATATGTTAGACCTTGATTGCATTGATAACTCAAATTCATTCAGTTTGAAAACAATAGTTGATGACTCATGGCTATGGCATAGGAGACTATGCCATGCTAGTATGAAAACTCTTAGAAACATCACTCAGAAAAACCTAGTTAGAGGTGTACCTAAGTTAGACTTTATCAATGATCACTTATGTGATGCTTGTCAACTAGGAAAACAAGTTAAATCATCCTTTCACTCAATTAAAGATGTGATCACCTCTAGGCCACTAGAAATTCTACACATGGACTTATTTGGACCCGTTAGTACAGCCAGTCTAGGTGGAAAGAATTATGGATTTGTGATTGTAGATGACTTCACTAGATTTACTTGGGTAAGATTCTTAGAACACAAAAATGAGTCTTCTGAGGAATTTAAAGTATTCTCCACATGGATTCAATGAAAATTAGGTTGTGAAATATCGACAATCCATAGCGATCATAGTGGAGAGTTCCAAAATTATAGGTTTGAGTCATTCTGTCAAGAGATAGGAATAGAACACAATTTCTCAGCCCCTAGAACACCCCAACAAAATGGTATAGCATAAAAGAAAAATAGAACTTTGGTAGAAGCTGCTAGGGCAATGTTAGCGGAGTATACCCTTCCTAGATACTTTTGGGCAAAAGCAGTCAACACAGCCTGTTATGTTTTAAACAGCGTAAACATTAGATCGAAGATGAATAAAACTCCATATGAACTCCTTAAGGGTAGGACACCAAACCTTTCACATTTACATGTCTTTGGATGCAAGTGCTTCATCTTGAATATTGGTAAACATCCCTTAGGAAAATTTGATCCCAAGTCTGATGAGCGTGTCTTCTTAGGATATTCTTCTGTAGGTAAGGCCTATAGAATCTTTAATAAGAGAACCCTTGTAGTAGAAGAGTCCACCCATATGGTATTTGATGAATCAGATAAGTCCTCTGAATCTAAAATTGAAGATGATGAAATAGAGGCAATTCAAGGAGTAGAGACTATGACCTTAGGAGAATGGGTCGAACCTCAGGAAGATTTTCCTAGAGAATGGAGATATTCTTCTAGACATCCTAAAGAGTTAATTTTAGGAGACCCTTCAGAAGGTGTAAAAACTAGGCATGGACTTAGGAAGGAGGTTAGTCACTCAGCATTCATCTCTATGATAGAACCTACAAGTATAAATCAAGCCTTAGGAGATGAATTTTGGATTCTAGCAATGCAAGAAGAGCTAAACCAATTCACCAAGAATGATGTTTGGGAGTTAGTCAAGAGACCTAAAGAACAAAGTGTTGCTGGAACAAAATGGGTCTTTAAGAATAAGGTGAATGATTCAGGAACAATAATAAGGAATAAAGCAAGACTAGTAGCTAAGGTGTACAACCAAATTGAGGGAATAGACTTTGAAGAAACCTTTGCCCCGGTTGCTAGACTAGAAGCCATAAGAGTGCTCTTAGATTTTGCTTGCTTCAAGAACTTTAAGTTATATCAAATGGATGTAAAGAGTGCATTTCTGAACGGGATAATTAAGGAAGATGTCTACGTTGAGCAACCCCCCAGATTTGAAAGTTCACAGTTTCCAAACCATGTATTTAAATTAAAGGAGGCACTGTATGGACTAAAGCAAGCACCTAGAGCATGGTACGAAAGACTTAGCTCATTTCTTTTGGATAGAGGATTTGAAAAGGGTAGTGTAGATACTACACTCTTTTAACAAAAGGTCAAAGAAGAAATTCTCATTGTTCAGATATACGTGGATGACAGTTTATTTGGATCTTCAGATAAAATGTTATGCGATGAATTTTTAAAAATAATGAGTAATGAGTTTGAAATGAGCATGATGGGAGAACTTAATTACTTTCTTGGCTTTACTGTAAAACAAATGGATAATGGAGCTTTTCTTAGCCAATCAAAGTATATTAAGGATATTTTAAAGAAATATGAAATGGATAGTGCAAAACCCCTGAACATCCCAATGAGTTCGACAATCTAATTAGATAAAGATCCTAGTGGAAAATTAGTAGATCAGAAAAAATATAGAGGAATGATTGGATCCCTTCTTTACCTGGCTGCCAGTAGACCGGACATAATGTTTAGTGTGTGCCTTTGTGCCCGTTTCCAAGCCGATCCTAAAGAGTCTCACTTAACTGCTGTCAAAAGAATTCTTAGATATCTACTAGGCACCCCAAACTTAGGAATTTGGTATCCCAGACACAGCACTTCCTTTGAAATCCTAGGGTACTTAGATTCTGACTTTGCAGGATGTAGGATAGATAGAAAAAGCACCTCTGGTACCTGCCATTTCATAGGAAAGTCATTAGTTTCTTGGTCCAGTAGGAAGCAAAACTCAGTAGCACTTTCCACAGCCGAGGCAGAATATATCGCAGAAGGAAGTTGTGTTGCATAGGTACTATGTTTAAAACAACAAATTCTTGATCTTGGACTACCTGTTGGAACCATCTCGATCATGTGTGACAACACAAGTGCAATTTGTATCTCTAAGAACCCAATTCAACACTCTCGAACGAAACAAATAGACATTAGACACCATTTCATTAGAGATCACGTTGCTAAGGGAGATATAGAATTACATCACATCGCTACAGGAGATCAATTGGCAGACATATTCATAAAACCTCTAGCTTTCGACACCTTTAGCACATTGAGGACTAGATTAGGTGTCATAGATATAACTGCATAAAAAAAATGCATAAACAAAAATAAAAACAAAAAAAAAACAATTTTTTTTTTAAATAAGGCTGCTCCTGACCATCACACACTCACCACACAAAAACTCTGCATTGTCTGTTCATCGTACTGTACGATACACATATCGTACCGTACGATACATCTTAATCCACATAAAGTCCACCAACAAGCAGATTTCTGCTCTGTTGATCGTACTGTACGACCTATTACGTACTGTACGATATTCTTCCGATATTATTGTCTATCGTATTGTACGATATCTCTTCTTCGTACGATACGATACACGTCAGCAATGGATTGGGACGAATTAAATCCGGTTGGTACAACATTTCTGATTATCGTACTGTACGATACATACCGTTAGTACGGTACGATACACATCAGCACACAGAATAAATATGAATTAAAGCTGTTTGGTATGATATTTATTATAGATCGTACTGTACGATACACCTGTTCGTACTGTATGAAACTTTTGGTCAAAAGTCTTACTGAGGGCCTCGGGATGATTGAAATTCGCCTGATCGTACTATACGATACTTATCGTACTGTACGATTTGACTGCCTTTTCCCGAAATGACCGGTCAGGTCATTAATTGGCTATCGTATTGTACGATACTAGATCGTACTGTACGATTGTCAAAATTTCCTATAAATACCCTTGCCTAGGCCGTTCCTTTCACTAAAATCTCCCCTCTCTCACTCCTTCACTTTGTTTCGTGCCCTCTTGCAATGTCTAAATGAGGTCGGATGACTGCTGGAAGCTCATCCTCATCGAGTTGCCAACCTACTCGTTTTCTGAATACTGAAAACGAGGAAGCGTACCACCGATATAAAGCCTGCAAAATTTTTCCTTCAAAAATGCTTAATCAGGCTGCTCTTAATTTCGAGGTAATGGGCCTCTTTGCTTCCACCACCTTCCAATTCCTACTCGCCCTGGCATTTCCTTACAATTCTGAACTTCTCTTCGAATTTCTCGCTAACCTCACCTACACCGTCGACAACACCACCTTTCACTCTTTTGTTTGTGGCCAAAACATTGAAATCACTAGAGCCGACATTACCCAATATATTGGGTTATCCACTGAAGAACCTATGGTTCACTCATTTCTTACCGATGAATTCGATTGGAGCGATGTTAATAGAGTCCTTAGGAATGCTACTTTACATCAACACCAACCTCTAGTTCAATCCTTAACTCGAAATGCCCGAATAATTTAACATGTCCTTCGAACCTCAATAGTACCCAAAGGTGGCGACCGTATCAATCTGACCCCGACCTTATCCGTCGCTACCTATCTTATTATGTCCAACATAAAGTTTGATGAGGTTGATTTAATTAGCAACTACATTCGCCATATGACTTTTGTTCGTCTACCTACCACCCGACAGAAACAGAATCTAGTTCTTAGTCACATAATAGGATATATCCTCCACAGTAAATATCAATTGTCCTACCCTGGTGAACCCGACTTTCTTCCCATTTTTTATACGGATGCTTCCTTCTGTATTCTCTTTCATCGGGGACAAGAGCCTGAAGAACCCGTCTTTGATGAAGAAGAAGGAGAAGATGCCCCAGCAGCAGCTCCAGCTTGACCAAGACGCCATGCCGTAACCCCGAGCACCTGCACCAGCACACCCTAACTATGATTTGGTCGCACGCTTCGACCAGATGCAGGCTCATCTCGATATGCATATTCAAGAACAACATCAGCAACACGAGACAGATATACAATGGTTTGGAGAACGTTTTACTACAATTGATAACCGCTTTGATGCTCTCTTCAAATATTTTCAACCAAATCCACCTCCACCACCAACTGATCAGGACCCGTCTACTTAGATTGTTTATGTTTGCATTGTAGTTTCTTTCTTTTGCTTTTTTACTTTAGTTGCTCCTCCTTTTTTTTGTTGTCAAAAGGGGGAGAAGTTTGCTGTACTTGTTGTTGTGCCTGTTATCTAAATGCATTCCTCTTTTATTTTGTACTTACTTTTGGTATCTTTTTTTCTTGTGTTTAATTTAAAAAAAAATATATAAATAAAAAAAAAACAAAAGAAATGTTATTTGTACTTATTTGCAACAAATTATTTGACATCATCAAAAAGGGGGAGATTGTTGCAACCCATGACCCCGAGTTTGAGATTTTGATGATGCAAAATAATGAGTGTTTTGGAACAACTTTTCATTGAATATTATTTTATTTGCTATTGTCCTTGAGTACTAACATTTCAGGAAGATCACAAGTGACTCAGGATGAAAGGAAGACTCAAGAATGGGTAGATTAGGAGTATGAGTCAGACATTATATTTTTCTATTTATTTTATTTTTATTTTATTGAGTCTGGCCACAAAATGCATAAGAGTAAGAGCAACCATGCACACACAAAGGGGGAGAGTTTGTTTTTAAATGCAAAATGTATTAGAATTTCTTCTCTAGTGATCATACTGTATGATTTTAATTCGTACCGTACGATCCGAGCTATGTGGACGATTCTGTGAATAGATCGTACTGTATAAATATATTCGTACTGTACGATATGTTCAGATCCAAAACCCTAGCCGTAGTTTAGTTTAAGTAAGTGATTTTGCGCCGTTCGTACTGTACGAATAGTTTCGTACTGTACAATCTATTTTAAATACTTACTTAAATTAACCCGTGATTAGTGCATGAAATCCAGGCTAATTAAATTTTGAACACCGTACTGTACGAACCGGATCGTACCATACAATGAAAATAAATGAAGTTTGATCGTCCCGGATATGGTTTTTGGATGATCCATTTTAGATGTCAATCATCGTACTTTTTACGATAGTGATTGTACATACGATGAACAGAGATGAGGGATTCCAAGGTCATCTAGACCAAGTCCTGTAGGGAATAGTAGAGAGTGGAAGGAGAACCGTACGATGAGGGAGAAGATCGTACAGTACGAATTGTTTTTTAACTATTCGTACATCTTCTACCAGGACGAAGTCTGAATATGTAGATCGTACTGTCCATGAAAGGCTCATCGTACATCTGAACAGTCGAGGTTCTCTTTTCTCCAGGAGGGAAAAAAAACGATCAAGGTTTTTGTGGAGCCAGGAGGGCGAAAACAGAGTTTGGCACTCCGCCACGCTAGGTTGGTGATGTCAATCTGTGTTTTTTCCTTATCGTTATTTACTTTTTACTTGCATTTAATTTTCATAACTATTGTATGGTGAAATTTGTGGAAGAAAACTCGCTTAAAGTTTTGTTGTAAAATTTTAAAAATTACAAAAAAAATTAGAACTACTGTTTAGTGTTATTTTTATTGAGAAAAAGATTTTCACAATTCCCCCCCCCCCCTCTTGTCATTTAGTAATTTCACCCATGACCTTAGGAATTCAATTAGACAAGGACCCAAATGAAAAATGAGTTGATCATAAGAAGTATAGAGGGATGATTGGATCTTTACTTTACCTGACTGCTAGCTGTCCTGATATAATATTTAGCGTTTGTCTTTGTGCTGGATTTCAAGCTGAACCTAAGGAATCCCACCTAAATGCAGTTAAGAGAATTCTTTGATACCTTTTAGGGACCCAAAACTTAGGAATCTGGTACCCTAGGCACAGCACTTCTTTGAGATTATTGAATTTTTTTATTCTGATTTTGCAGGATGTAAGGTGGATAGAAAAAGAACTTCTAGAACTTGCCAATTCATAGGATAGTCTTTAGTCTCCTAGTCTAGTAGAAAGCAAAACTCTGTTGCTCTTTCCACTATTGAAGCTGAGTACATTGCTTTAGGAAGTTGTGTGGCCCAAGTCTTTTGGCTAAAACGGTAAGTACTGGATTTAGGATTACTTGTAGGCACCATCTCAATTCTTTGTGACAACACTAGTGTTATCTACATTTCTAAGAATCCTATCCAACATTCAAGGACTAAGCATATTGACATTAGGCATCACTTTATTAGAGACCATGTGACTAAGGGAGACATTGAGTTACATCATGTGGCAACTGAGAATCAACTGGTTGACATTTTTACTAAACCACTGGCCTTCGACACTTTCAGCAATTTAAGGATCAAATTGGGTGTGATTGACATTAATGCATGAACTTGATTTCTACTGATGTTTTATCTGCTAATTACTTTATTGTATTTTTCTAGTTTTTTTTTTTTTGTTTATTTATTTTTTGGTTAATTGTTTTTTGTTTTGTTTTTTGTTACTTTATTTTTCCATATGCCTTGCTTTGTTTTTCCTTTACAAATCATCGCTGAATTGATATCTTATGTCTTATTTTTTATTTAGAAATTTTGGAGTTAATGTTTTACATCTTGCCAAATTAAATATATATATATACACAAAGTATATCAAAAATCAAAAGATGCGCAAAGTGCACCACTCAATGGACAAGAGGCATAAAATGAGCCCATCAAAAAGTAAGCTATGTTCCTTTCTTCCAACTCTTAAAACTTAGAAGATTTCATATATCACTTGAGATTTTCAAGGACTTGATTTTGAATTTTGTGATTTAACAAACTATTTTGATATATTATTTTATAAGATATTTTTCTGAAACCAAGTCTTGATCGGATTACTTTTTCTTATCAAAATGTTTTTATTTTAAGGTTTTTTTTTTGAGAAATGCAATTTGCAATTAAAGAAAGAAAGCTAATTACAAACTAAAGAAAAGGCTGACATTCCTTCTTTAACAAAAAAATAAAGAGAAGGAGGAATGTTAGCAAAGGAAGAGCTATCAAAGTAAAAGTTTTTATCTAAAGCTAAAGTAGCACACAATCAGCTACCTTATTACAATTTCTATGAACTTGGTGAAGAATTACCTTATTGAAATCGGTCAAGAAAAGAAAGTCTTCCTCCATCCGATTGTAACCTTGCCAATTGTTCCTGTTCAAAGAATTTTGAATGAATTTGATAACGTTGATGTTATCACCTTCAATTATTACCCATTTATTTTCAAGCATCCATGGTTGAATGAGTCTTCTAAGAGTCATAATAGCATCCATCTCAAGCTGAGCAATATCCCATTGCGTTCTTTTTTCTCCAAAGGTAATCAACAAACTTCCTTGATAATCTTTAAAACAGCCCCCAATTCCAGCCATATAAGAAGTCAAGAGAGAAGCATCCACATTAATCTTAATCCAGTCTTGCGGTGGAGGGTGCCAAGAAGTTTGAAACTCCTAAGGGAGGTTAGCACCCCAGCTATCAATGACAGGATTAAAGATATTAACTGCAGAATAAAGCACATTAGCCGCTAGAACAGGAATGTATATTGCAGTTTTTCCATGTTTAACAGCATTTCTACTCTTCAAGTTATGGTACACTACATTGTAATAAAGTCCAACTGTGTTTGGTGTAAAAGTAGAGAGAAGTTTCAGCTCAGCTAAGCATTCATTCATGGATTCAAAAATCGGAATATAGAATCCCCAATTCTGGATTGTTTAATGATTTTTTGCATTTCTTTACAGCTGACAGTGATATGCTCCAGATTTTCACACTCTGAACATCCTCTAGCACAATGTTCTTCATCAGTAAGTTTTTTATGCTTCAAGAATTCATTGGTAGGAATTATTTCTTTACTCACCCTCCACCAGAATAGCTCAACACGAACTGACAGCTTTAATTTCTTCAACCAAGTGTAAAACCCCATGTCTTCATCACCACTATTCTCCTTACTGGAAGCCTCAACAGCACGGGCTGTTATAGTTTTCCCTGAAGGAAAGCTAATCTCTTCCAAAAAATCTTCATTGGCATCCTTCTCAATAGGAAGATGCAACACCAAAGTGAAGATTTCTTCAATAAAAAGACATTTCAATTCCTCTAATTTCCAACATCCATGCTCTCTAATGAAATGGCTGAGTTTTAATCCATCCATGTCTACACAATTCGCTGTAATTGGCCAATCAATTAAACGTTTATCTAACAGCCAGATGTCCTTAAGAACATCAATTTTTTTCCCATTAACCACTCTCCACCTCAAAAGAGGTCCTAAGTGTACAATACCTTCATTTAAGACCTTCCAGGTAATTGATTTTCCATAACTACCGCTTCCCCGCCACCAGCTATCACCATATTTGGCTGTTATACTTTGATATAATAATGAGTTTTGATTTTTTAGCACTCTCCAAGTTAATCTTGCTTTGAGAGGACCAGCTCTACTCAATGCCGAATGGAAATTCAACCCTCCTTGAGCTTTTGGTTTACACAAATTTTTTCAAGCAATGTAGTGCATACCCTTTTTACCATCCCTTTTGTGCCAAATGAAATTCTTGCAACTTCTATCAATCTCTTGGAGAACATTCTTTGGAACCAAAGTGTGAGTAGAAATGAAGTTAGGAAGACTTAATAGAGAAGTCTTAGCAAGAGTCATTTTTCCTGCCACAGAAAGGCATTTACTCCCCCAAGTGTTCAATTTAAGCATAACTGAATCCAAAATAAATTTGAAATCATTTTTAACCAGTCTTCTCATCATTAATTTGACTCCAAGATACTGAAGTTCTTCAACAGTTTTAAACTTCAAAATTTTCTTCACCTATAACATATCAACTCTATTCATCCCCTTACTTAACAAGATTTGAGATTTGGCATTGTTAACCCTTAATTATGTCCACGAACAGAAATCCACAATAATTCTATTCAACTTGACGGCAAGATTTTTAGAAGCTTGAGAGAAAAGTAAAACATCATCAGCAAACAACAAGTGACAAACCTTGGGAGCTCTTTATGAAATCTGAATTCCCAAACCTTGACCTCTTTGCTCCATAGCCAAAGAAAAAAGTTGAGAACACATAATGTAAAAATATGGTGATAAAGGGCATCCTTGCATAAAGCCATTTTTTGCACTAATCGATCTAGAGGTCTTACCATTTATAATAAAGGAAAATCTAGCATTCCTAACACATTCCATAATGAGCTAAGTCATCCTCCTTGGAAACCCAAACATGTTTAAAACTTGAGATAAGGTTTCCCAATTCATACTATCATAAGCTTGCTCCATATCAAGCTTAACCGCCATTAAACCCTTCCTCCTCTTAGAAATTCTAAGCTTATGGACAACCTCTTGAGCTAGTAAACAATGATCAGACATTGATCTACCATTAAGGAAAGCTGCTTGTTCTTCTGTGATACACTTGTCAATGTAACTTTTCATTCTATTTAAAATCATGGCAGCCACAAACTTATATGTCGATTGACACAAGCTAATAGGCCTATAGTTAGAAGGTAAAGTAGGTTTTTTAATTTTGGGGATAAGAACAATAAGTGTATCCTTCCACTGATTAAACATAATACCTGTTTTAAAAAAATCTTCAATAGCCTTCCAAGTGTCTTCCTCCACAATTTTCCAATAAAATTTGAAAAAAGAAGTAGTAATGCCATTTAAACCAGGGGATTTACTGTTACCTTGCTTGAAGAAAACTTTTATCAATTCTTCTTTAGTGAAATCCATGTTCAGTGATTCAGCTTCCTCCTTGGAAATTCTCAATTTTTCTGGACTGGAAGGCCAATCCGAAAGTATACAATCTATGGCTGACCATTTTTTCTAAAAAAAACTATAAAAAAATAGTTTCAATTTGCTCCAAATCTTCCACCACAGTCCCACTCTCATCTTTAATTGAAAGTTTGTTTGGGATGTTAATCCCTATAGAACTGGCCCAAGGCTAAATAAACAGATAGGTGAATTGGAAAAGAAGAATCTTTAAAATAAAACACAAACCAAAATCACCACAGAAAATAAAGTGCGAAAATTAAAATGCGAAAGCAGTAAAAAGAAAGAACACACCGGATTTATAGTGGTTCGGTCAAACCTTGACCTACGTCCACTCCTTGGAGGCACCCTCCAAGTATTGCACTAAAACAAGTGTCTCTCCTTTAGCCCCCATAGCTAGGCGGAGAAGCCCTTACAAAATCACTTCCACTTCCCCGGTGCGGCAGAGTCGTCGGGTCCTTTGACCCCAAGGAAATCTTCTTCTTTGGTGAACTTACCTCGAGACAAGCCTTGAATCCGATGGTACTAAGGTGCAAGTTCGCTGGAGCAACCATGTGGATCCCCCACCACACTCCCTTGAGTTCCTCCCCCTCACAGGATCTTCTCCCTCTCAAACTCCACTCTTTCCTCTCTCCCTTTCAAGCTCTCTCTCCAAGTTTCCCCCACAAGAACAAAGCTACAATGGCTGCCAAAGACACTTACAAAGTGTCTTACCAAGCTTAAAAATAAGCTCTCAAAATGAGCTCATTAATGCAAGTTGCCAACATTATCGTCCAGGATGATAGGCATATCATCCTGGCCGATTAGTTCAAATATGAGAAAAATCATCCTGAATATCACCCTGAAATAAAGCTGGACGATGTCTAATCGTCCCGGACGATCTTGCGATCGGCCTGGACGAAATCCCCATTAATTGCTTTCCAAAACTGCCTGAAAAATTTTGGAAAAATTGTCCTGGATCGTCTTGGATGATATTTTATAGTCCAGGCCGATCCACCAGGACGATATCCAAAAATAAGAATTTTATAAGTAGATATGGCAGCAAATTCTTGCTGAATTGAGCCGATCGTCCTGGCCGATACAAAATCGTCCAGAACGATGTGTTTTACATAAAGATGGTTGCTTTAATGAGGATGCCCTAATTAGGGTTTCTACTTTTGTCAGATCATCCAGGACGATATAAATATCGTCCCGGACGATGTTACCAAAAATAGAAATCTTTTAGGGCACAACAGAAAATCTTCCAAGTTACAAATCATCAGATGCCACACCAAATACAACAGACTCAAGAAAGGAAAAAGATTACAAACTGACACAGACCTAGTATACCCAATCTTGAGCTGGTTCCAAATTTTAGTCTGATCGTGTGGACTTCAAACGTTAGCACAAAAGGCAATCATAGAAAAATATGAAATGTTTGCTATCATCAAAATCATAAACCATTGATCCGCAACAATCTCCCCCTTTTTTATGATGGCAAACAATTCAATTTGAATTTTCAAAAAGAACAATTTCTCCTAATCTTCCCCTCACTAGAATAACACTTTTAAAAAATAGGGGAAATGAAAATATTTTTGTTGTTTTAATTTTTTGAAAATAAGATACAAATACGATAACAGTACAAAAATTCAATAATACATTCTCCCCCTTTAACATTATCAAAAAGAGAGGAGGCACAAATAAAAACAAAATGAATAAAAGAAAAAAAAACGTTCCTTGATCTAGTGAAAAACAAATATTCTTAAAATGAGAAAGTTACCTCTTGGTTTTAATCAAAAACTTAGTAGAATTGGATTAACAACGCATAACCCAGAAAAGGTTAGAAACTCAGAGATTCATAATCCAAACTCAAGTTCTTTAAAAAGGCAAAAAAAAAAAAACTTTTTGATTCAAGATCTAAATCAAGGAATAAATTAGAGAAAGAAACAATAATTTTTCAAAAACTTCTTCCATAAAATATATCTAATAGAAGATCAATGCACAAATTTTTGAATCAGGAATCAAGATTTTCAAACTCAAGTATCGAAAGTATCAAGGGTTTTCTTAAGCTTTTTAAGAAGTACAAGAATGGTAAGCATTAACTTTGTGGGCTCATTTTATGCCTCTTGACAATTGGTTGGCGCACTGCGCATCTTTTATACACTTTGTGTATTCTATATTTTCAATTTGGCGTCCTTGCGCATCTTTTATTTTTGGCATCATTGGCCAATTTTTTTAATAAGCTTCCTTTCTTAAATCTTAAAAACAAAGGAAAACCCATCTTAGTGACAAAGCGAATTGTTTGATTAAGAAAATTATGATTTAGATTCAAAAACTTGTAAAAGATTCCTATGCGATAAATAAAACGTAGGGAGATAAAAAATTTTATTTCAAAAACCAATTTAAAATATGAAAAATATTTTAAATCAAAAGTAGGATAACCTCTTTTAGAAAACAGAGATTGAGAGTTAAAAATAAATAAGTTTCCTTCCTTTGACTGTTTTAGAGAAGTCAAACACAACTTACCAAAGATTTCAAGAAAAAATAGGAAGTAGATTTTTTATTTTTAGAAAAGTAAATGTGTGTGTTGATCAGAGAAAAACTTTCACGAAAACAAACATTTCAAAGAATAAATAAAAAACATAAAATAAAAATAAAAAACATAAAAATAAAAACATAACACAAAAACACGAAAGGCTTTTAACCATTTTCTCTCTCCTGGTCCGATGCTTCAGAAATTAGATCTGCCCATGAGATTTTTTACCTTTCATTGTTTTCCCAGTTTGAATTTTGCTTTGCTTTGCCCTTTTCTTTCGTAGGAAGAATTCTTAAATTAGGGCACTAATTTTTCATATATCCAGGCTTCCTGCATCGAAAGCAAATAATGTCAGAAGAAATATGGACATCCTTACAACTTTTACCTTTTTTCCACTTTTACTTATGCTTAGGTGAGCTTTGTGATTTGCTTGACACGTCATTGCCTTCGTCACCAACTAGGCTATCTCTTTCTATATCTTCTGCTTTTAGAACAATCGTTTCACCTGCATCCAAAAGTCTTTGACCCAAACCTTGCTCGTAGGAAATGAGTGAGCCAATCAAATTATCAATAGAATATTCATTCAAATCTTTTGATTCACAAATAGCAACTACTTTAGCATCAAACTTATCCAGTAGACAACGAAGAATTTTGTTAACTTTTTCAAAATTTGAAAATTCTTTTCCTAAGGCATGTAATGATGTTACAATTTGAATGAACCTAGTGTACATATCTAAGATCGTCTCATAAAGTTTCATGGAAAATAGTTCAAAATCATGCATTAACAAATTCAACTTGGATTGCTTGATTTCAGTAGTGCCTTCGTATATGGTGTGTAGTTTATCCCAAACTTCCTTACCAGTAGTGCACGTGGATACTAACATAAAATCTTCAGAATTTAAAGCACAGAAAAAGCAATTTAAAGATTTTGTATTCAATTGAGCATTTACTTGTTCTTCCCTGTTCCATTGATTAAAAAAAATATCAGTTTTAACTCCATTAACAATACGTGATGGTGATGAATAACCAGTTAAAATCATATGCCATATGCAAAAATCAATCGATTGCAAAAAAATAGACATGCGAGTTTTCCAAAAATCAAATAACATATTTTAAAATAAAGGATGTCTAGTGATTGAATAACCTTCCGCAATAGTACGATTAGCCATGTATCAAAATTCAAAAGCTTTTAAAAACTTATTTTATGAAAACTTGCTCTGATACCACTTGAAAGTTCATTTGGGATGTTAAGCCCTAAAGAACTTGCCCAAGGCTAAATAAAGAGAGAGGTGAATTGGAAAAGAAGAATCTTTAAATTAAAACACAAACCAAAATCACCACATAAAACAAAGTGCGAAAATTAAAATGCGGAAGCAGTAAAAAGAAACAACACACCGGATTTATAGTGGTTCGGTCAAACCTTGGCCTACGTCCACTCCTTGGAGGCACCCTCCAAGTATTTCTCTAAAACAAGTTTCTCTCCTTTAACCCCCACAGCTAGGCGGAGAAGCCCTTAAAAAATCACTTCCACCTTCCCCGGTGCGGCGGAGTCGCCGGGTCATTTGACACCAAGGAGATCTTCTTCTTTGCTGAACTTACCTCGAGACAAGCCTTGAATCCGATGTTACTAAGGTGCAAGTTCGCCGGAGCAACCATGTGGATCCCCCAGCACACTCCCTTGAGTTCCTCCCCCTCACAGGATCTTCTCCCTCTCAAACTTCACCCTTTCCTCTCTCCCTTTCAAGCTCTCTCTCAAAGTTTCCCCCACAAGAACAAAGCTACAATGGCTGCCAAAGATACTTATAAAGTGTGAAGCCAAGCTTAAAAAGAAGCTCTCAAAATGAGCTCATTAATGCAAGTTGCTGACATTATCGTCCAGGACGATAGGCATATCGTCCTGGCCGATTAGTTCAAATATGAGGAAAATCGTCCTGAATATCGCCCTGAAATGAAGCTGGACGATGTCTAATCATCCCGAACGATCTTGCAATCGGACTGGACGAAATCCCCATTAATTGCTTTCCAAAACTGCCTGAGAAATTTTGGAAAAATTGTCCTGGATCGTCCTGGATGATATTTTATAGTCCAGGCCGATCCACCAAGACGATATCCAAAAATAAGAATTTTGTAAGTAGATATGGCGGCAGATTCTTGCTGAATTGAGCCGATCGTCCTGGCCGATACAAAATCGTCCAGGATGATGTGTTTTGCATAAAGACGGCTACTTTAATGAGGATGTCCTAATTAGGGTTTCTACTTTTGTCAGATCATCCAGGACGATATAAATATCATCCCGGACGATGTTACCAAAAATAGAAATCTTTTAGGGCACAATAGAAAATCTTCCAAGTTACAAATCATCAGATGCCACACCAAATACAACAGACTCAAGAAAGGAAAAAGATTACAAACTGACACAGACCTAATCTACCCAATCTTGAGATGGTTCCAAATTGCAGTCTGATCGTGTGGACCTGAAACATTAGCACAAAAGGCAATCATAGAGAAATAAGGAATGGTTACTATCATCAAAATCATAAACCATTGATCTGCAACTTTAATATGCCAAATCATGTATCAGTTCCTCTTAGCCGAAGCATACTGATGAAAATAATTAGAGTTGATGTCCCCAACTTGCTACCATCTGATTTTGGATCTTTGATTCCACCAAGTGGAAAGCCTACTCAAAGTAACATTAAGATCATGAACTTTATTCCTCAACAAAGTTAGCTTATCAACCGTTAAGCCTCCTTCACTAGCTTCTTCAATCTATAACAGTAAAATGTCTTTCTTCAATTCATCCCTTAAAGAATTCAACTCTTTACACTTGCTTTTATTCCAATAATAAAGAGCTTTAATAGACCTTTTTAACTTCCTTTGAAGAATTTAAGCACTAGACCCAAAATCCATTTTTTTCCAAGCTTTGAGTATAATGTTACAAGTGGCTGGATAAGTCTTCCAAGTGTCTTCAAATCTTAAGAAACCCGATTTCTTGTTTTGATTTTCTACTAAATTGATAGAGATAGAAGCATGATCCGAAGCAACTCTAGGCAAGTGATGCACCTTAGCCATAGGAATATTGTGAAGAGCAGTAGAATTTAAAAGACACCTGTCAAGTCTCTCCCAAATTCTAGAATTCCATTCCTTGTTATTACACCATGTATAGCTAGGACCCACAAATCCTATATCATGGAAGTCATTATTCACCATAAATTTCTTCATATCTTTAGACCCATTTGATAAATGGAACCTCTTACCATCCCTCTTATCCTCCTTAGAGAGGATACAATTGAAATCCCCTCCTATGATACTGGCTCATCACCACTCATATAATCTTCAAGCTTGTTCCAAAGTGATTTACGGGTTTGAGCATCTTTACCTCCATAGACAGTTGCATTGTTCCATATACCCAAAGAATTGATGTTGAGCTGTCCTATAACCAATTGGGAAGAATGATCAACTATTTCAAAAGAAGCAAACTCCTTTTTCCACATGACTAAGATACCACCCGATGTGCCAATTGCAGGATGATGAAAATAATCCCATTCACTCCCAATAATTTGGTTAATATCATTATATCATTCCTATCAATAGAATAAATCTTGGTTTCAGTAAGCCCCACAAAAAAAAACCCTTATAATCTTTCACAACTTCTCTAAGATATAAGGAGGCTTCCCTCTTTCTAGCCCCCCTACAATTCCAAAAAATGATAGAAGCCATTAAAAACAATAGGGGAATTATCCCCTATCATTTTACTATTTTCTTTGTCTCCTCTCCTCTTCCTTTGATTAGATTCCATAGGGCCCAAAGATCTCAATTCTTTCGAAAGCTTGCATTTCCCTGAATTTGAAACTGAAACCAACTGATCTTCACAATCATGTACAACAGTAGAACAATCTTAAACAGAATCCAATAGAATGGATTTATTCAGCAGCTCCTCACTATTATGTACAGTAGTAGCAACAAGTAATTCTGGAGTAACAATAGCTTCAACAGAATCCAACATAATGGATTTATTCATTAGCTCCTCACTAACCTTCTCAACAACTTCTCCCTCCTCCAAATCATAGTCCAATGCTTGGAATTTATTCAAAGCAACCGGTATTTCCTGCACCCAGAAGTCTTCAGCTTCTATGACATTTTCAGGAATTTTTTCAAACATTCCTTCTAGATTAATAGGCTCACTCAATTGTTCCACAACCCTCATCTATTTAACAGACTCAACAGGTCTATAAACCTATTTAAATTGAGTATTTACTCCAATATTCCTTCTAGCATTTTTTAATCTTCAACTTCTGAAGTTAACATGGATCCACGGGCCATATTCTTCATCTTGGCGTTTACTTCCATCATCCTTCACCGCATCACCTTTTTTCATAATTTCCTTAGAGTCCTGAATGCTTTTCTCCTTATCTAGCCCTGAAAAAAAATCAGGACAGCCATTTTTTATTGTGACCAACTCTTCCATATGATAACAGAGAGATGTCAGCTTTTCATATTCCACACGTTGATAGGTTCTTCCGTGAAGACCTTCAATCCACATTCCCTTAGGGAGTTTCTTCTCTAATTCAATTCGAACACGGTACCTAGCATATTCCCTTTTCCTCCATTTAAATGAATCCCCGTCAAGCATCATGGGAACTCCAATCATAGAAGAATTCATGGGAATATTTTCCTCATCCCAGCAGCTCAAAGGCAATCCAAGAAATTGAATCCATACCAGAGAAGTAATACCTTCTAGCGATTAAGTGGAGAAGGATGATGACCAACTATCCATACCGATGATGTGGTTCCCAATATACCATGGAACACCGCTTAGAACTTCCCCCATGGAATCCATGTTAGCAAACGAACACAGAATCCAGTTACGACCCAATGTCGTTAGATGAAAACTTCCATACTTGCTCCATTGCCGTCTGAGTTCTTAACTACAAACAGAGAACGGTATGTCCTGTCCTAGCACGTTGATAACCAACGATTTCTTTAGCACCTGAGAGTTTGTTATTTCCTTATCAGTTTTTAGCTTAACCGCCAAGCCATCTTTAGTCAATTGTGTAGAATTAGTATTAAAATTCAATTTAATGTGCTGTATCTTTTGCTAGGCCGACCTGAATTTTTTAACAGGAGCAGTATCACCAATCAACTTAACAACCTTATCCACTTTGTCTCCATATTTCTCAAAAGCACCCTTGAGATTCTTATTGATCTGTTTCTGGTTCTCCGAACCAAGCAATCCAGCGCGATTCATAACCTTCATATCAACACCTGAAGAAATCGACTCTGATTAAATTTTGAAAGAAACCCTGGGATGACTTCATCTTCCACGATCTGATCAACAACAACAACTTTGCCTTTCCCTTCCATAATCAGCTCTAATTTTGTCGGATGCCTATAACCTTCTCTGATCACCAAGTTAGAAGAAATCCTGTGCGTTTCTTGATCCAAAGAATCACCGCGATTCCTGATGGATTTATGATCAACCGATTTAAGAAGAACATTACGATGAATGTCGGATGGAGGATTACCACCGGCAAGCCGCTGCCGACGGATGAATGTCGGATGGAGGACATTATGATGAATGTCGGATGGAGGATTACCGCCGGCAAGTTGTTGCCGGCGATCAGGGATCACCATCCTCCCTATGCGATCCGATTAGAAAAGCTCGCGATAATTGAAAATAAAAAATAAGAATAGTTTCTCTCTCTAGAAAAATCCACAGCTTCTCTCTCTAGAAAAATCCATACACTCATAATGTTTTTTCTGAGTTAGGCCTTTTGATTTCAAAAGAAGATTTTTGAAGTTCGAGCTTAGGGTTAACATGATCGGATATTTTACCATTGTTTGGATTTTTGAATTTGTTAACTTATTAACTTACAAATTTTTAAAATCAATCACATGGAGACTATATCATGTTCATTCGTTGATTAAAAAAAATTTTTGTTTCTTAGTTTGTTTTTCTGTATTTTGTTTCTCTTTTAGTTCTACTTGCTTTAATTTTTTTTTAATTTCCTCCTCCTTTTTGTGATGTCAAAAGGGGGAGTAGTCTGACGTATCTTGTACTTTGAATTTTGGAACTTAGTGAACTGCTTTTCATCACACTATTTTTTATTGAACTGCCATAACTGCTTGGAATTCTCTTTTTGTGTTTGCCATCATAAAAAATGTGAGATTGTTGTAAATCTGAGATTATGGATTAGACTTTTGATCATAGAAAACATTCATGTTTTTCTACAACTGCCTTGCCTACTAATTGTTTTGGACCATAAGATCGAATGCATCTCAAGCCAGCTCAAGATCAGGAAGATTTATGTTGAGGCAAGTTTGAAATTTTTTATTTCTTGAGTCAATTGTAAAAGTGGTTCTTGATGCTAAGTAACCTTGCACACACACACTTAAGGGGTTTTTTTAGTTTTTCTGTTTTGAGTACATCATCCTAGACGATGTTCATATTGGCTAGGATGATCCAACTAAAAATAAAAACCCTTATTAGGGCATCCTGGTTAAGAAGCCGTCATTAAGCAAATCATCCTGGACGATACTTGTATCAGCCAGGACGATAGGCTCAAATCAGAAAGAATCAGCCACCATAATCAATTTAGGTATTCTTTATTTTAAAATATCAGCCAGGATGATCTCTATATCGGCCTGGATGATGCAGCATAATTATGCCTAATTTAATCTGGTAATTATGGAAAGTAATTAAGGCTGATTGATACGATCACAACGGTTTGGCCGATCGCAAAATCGATCGGGATGATGTCGTGGATGATTGAAATCAGCCAGAATCTATTCTGGGCGATGTTCTGGATGATTGTGCTCGATTTTGAACTAATCAGCCAGGACTGGATGATGTAATCAATTTTCTTCTGACCGTCCGAAATCATCCCAGCTGATTGAGCTTAATTTGTAATGATTAGACAGGAAGATATCTCTATCATTTTGGACGATAATGTTGGTTCTTAAAATCCTATTTAAAGGACCTAAATTTTCTCATGCTAAAGACCTTGAGTGCTGCTGTCTTGACCTGAAAGAGCCTTGGGAGAGGGAGGGAGGGAGGGAGAGAGAGAGAGAGAGAGAGAGAGAGAGAGAGAGAGAGAGAGAGAGAGAGAGAGAGAGAGAGAGAGAGAGAGGAACTTGTGAGGGGGAGTTTGTGAGAGGGTTCAAAAAGGTTGCTCCAAGCAAGGTTCCAAGTCATCATCTCTGTTCTTCATCCTTGCGAGGTTCTTGGGAGGTCTACTTCAGCAAAGGGTCTAGGTTCTCTGCACTCTTCAGGAGGAAGCAAAAGGAGTCAGTTTTCTGTTGCACCGGGGTTAGTGAAAAGGAGTATGTTGTAAAGGCTTCTCCGCCTAGCTATGAGAACTAAAAGAGAGGCACTTAGTTAGTGAAATACTCGGAGAGTGCCTTCGAGGAGTGGACGTAGGTCAAGGATTGACCGAACCACTATAAATATGGTGTGATCTTTCTTTGTTTTGCTTCCGCATTTATTTATTTTTGCACTCTAATTTTTGTGGTGTTTTTGGTTTTAATTTTGTGCTTTACCTAATGATTTTTTTTTTAAATACTAATTCACCCACCTCTTGGTTAGCCTCGAACTAGTTCTTAAGGGCTTAACATCCCTAACGAACTTTCATTAAATAGATGAGATTTATACCCGACTAGGATAGTAACTCCTTGATAAGAAAGATTTAAATATGAATGAGATAGTAGCTCTCAAATTGACATGATTTACACCTGACTAGGATAGAAACTCCTTGATGGGAATGTGGAGTTAAATATTTCATTGTATAGAAATCTAGGACTCTATCACCCCTTAAAAATGCTTAAGTTTTCTTTGATACAAAAATAATAAAAACCCCACTTAGTATATGCATATATACGCGCCAAATTAAGTAATTAAGTGATAGAGTAAATTGCCAAACCCATGAAGAAGTATGCTTACTTGCAAAAAAACTACAGCTGTTATAATTACAATAATTATCCTACTAAAAAAAAATATATATATTTTTGGATATTCTATCATTGAATAAATAGAAAAAATATTTGATAGAATATTTAATTTAAGTGCTTTTGATTGATGAGCATAAATTGTATATCTATCCTAATTATACTCTTAATAAATGTGATTCAAAGAATATGCATCTCTAGATCTCTATCACGCTTGCAGGGGTGAAAATGATATATTATGCCCTCTTATAGTTATAGTATCTCCTTAAGAACATAGACCATTTTACATCTTATATCTAGGCATGCAAGGATTCTATCTCAATATTCCTGGTTATTCTTACATTCCTCCGTTGAGGCTATACATCATATTATATATTAACTATACATATGGCCACTATATGCATTAAGTAAAAAAAGATAATATTGAAAACATTTTTAACAGGTATAGAATAAGAGTTTATATTAGTAGTTAATATGTAATTTACATCATCAACTCAGAATAAAAGAATCAACCAGACATTTAATGAATAATAATAAAACTTATTTTTATGAAACTCATCGAAGAATTAAAATATATGACACCAGGAATTGCAGTCAGACTCTTGTCAATTTAATATAAGAATATATATATATATATATATATATATATATATGAGTCACCTTTTCCACCTTCCACTTTAGTTCAGCTACCAAATATCCCAAAGTTTTAGGAGTTCTTGTACTCATGCAGTTACTACTGCTACTAGGCCTCTCGGACACTCTAGACTCACTAAGGTCTCCTTCTTCCCCCTCTCATTCAATTTGATTGAAGCCCAAAATTTTTCTTTTTGTAAGGGTTATAATCGGTAAGTATTATTATTCAGTTTACTTCCCCTTTACACCCACTACAACACATAAAATATAAACCAGAGAAGGGTTCCCTAATCCCATAAGTAATACCCCTAATGATGTACAAAAGAGTGGAGAAAATAAGTATCCCTACATCAATGGAATATCCCATTTGAATAACATAGTTCAAAAGGGTAAAATCACGAGTAACTTTCACTAATATTCCAAATAAGAAATAAACATGATAAAATGAAATAGTGCCAGGCTTTAAAGGTTTTAGTCAGGTAAGTGGTAGGGAGATTGACACTTTTATTCTCTCTTATTTTAGGTCTAAAAAGAATATTCAGGATGTCTTAAGGATTTATAAGTGTCACAATAAAAGTAGTATATTTATCAATTTCAAAATCCCCAAGTTAGTATATTTTATTTATTACCATAGAAGTTAAAGGGATACACTTACCCCCAACATAGCATTTTTTATCTGCTTCCTTCTTTCTATTTGAAAATATTCTCTAACCAAATTTATAATTGTAGTAAAATACTCTTCACAAAAAATTTTCCAAGACCTACTCATAATAATTGCATGATTTGATGTCTTGAATTCAAAAAAACACCTCTTAGGAATAAGTTGTTTGGTTACAAATAAATCAGCAAACTAAGATTTTATATATAAAAAAATGAACATGCTCTTATCAAAGGAAGAGGAAGCCCTCTTAATTCTAAATATATTAGGGACCATCATGCTAAGGAGGATAATAATAGGGAAGAGTTTGAAGGAAATGATATGCTATGAATGAAATGAAAATGTAACTCCCATTTTATTAGTCAAAAAGCACTATGACGATGTTAAAAAGTGCACTATGGCACTTTAAAAATGAACAATAATATAAACTGGTCAAACTAACCAGTGCAGTAGTGGTCCAGTCCATATGGCACAACAATATTGATTTTTTGAACTTAATGCAATGCTCTAGAATTGTCAACAACTTTGATATTTGACACATGAAACATAGTGGAACTTGTGTCAATAACCACTGTGATGCTATTAAAAAAATAATAATGAAAGTGTAACGACACTACGATGTTAGTAATCAGCACTGCAATGCTTACCAAAGTTTTATGTTCATATAACTTATTTTGACTTGACTAAACAACATTTTTTATTTTACTTGAATCACTAGGCACTATGGTGCTCAAATAATTAGAACTATAGATCTTAATTGACTAAGAGAAGAATTAAATGAGCAGCCAGATGGGTTGTGTTCGGAAATAGGGCTTTCGTCGGCGGATTTTTTGGCGTCCCGAACACCGAAACTTTGTTCGGCGCACATTTCGTCGGTTCCAATTCATTGAGTTTAAAATAGATGGCGTATTTTCCGCCGATAAATGTGCCAAAAATAATCCACCATAAACTCCACCGGTAATAATAAAAAGCTGCTAATTACCGACATTATGATCGGCGCAATGGACATCGGCAATTTTCCGTCGCAATCCACACCGGAATAAACACCGTTAACATTCCATCGCATTATGCTATGGTATAAATGCCGTATTTATCAATGCAAAAAATTTTGCCAGAACATCCGACGGTTTTCGTTTGTTTTCCTATAGTGAATAAATCTAAACAAAACAGGTAGAGAGAACTCCACGGCCACCCGTAGAAAGCAAAACCACAAAAATTATCTCTTAATATAAGGTAACCTAAATCCAATATTAAGAGGCCTTTAACTAGAAACGACATATTAGAAATTAATAACTCAGTCATAACATTAAAATCACCACCCCTTCTAGTAATGGAATTAGCACAAGCATTCCCCTCCTCCAAAATCATAGAAAAAGAGAAGTTTAAAGTATTCAAAATCTCCCTAATGTCTCTCCAAATATAAAACAAAACAGAAGAAAAAATAGTATCCTCTTTATCAATAAAAAATGATAATCAAAGTGAGAACCCACCTCCACCACAACATTTATGTAGTAAAGATTGGCACAAAGACTTAAACCATGCAAAACAAATATAGGTAATAGAAAAATTTTGATTACCATTAGGATCCGGACTAGCAAAACCCAACCTATAGTTTCCATTATGATCTATGATCACTCCACCACAGCCAACCATAGAGCTCAATCTAACACTAGCCACATTCAATTTAAAGAAATTAGGCTGAGGCTTCAACAAAGTAATACACTTCGGAGCCTTATGAAAATTACCCACCTCTAAGTTTATGCCAAAAGAAGCAGTAGTAAAGGAATATAGTTCTTAAAATTCTTGAAAGAGAGTAAGTTAGCAGAGAAAAGGGCCACCACTTTATTTTTAATATTTTGAATAATTCTCTGGTGGCTCATACCCACACCATTGTGCGAGAATTATTCCTCTCCAACCAAAGGAACCAAAGAATGAGAGAGGGAATCACATTATTAAAAAAGCTTTTAGAATTAATAAACCAACAATCAAGTAAAGAATTAATAAAACCCCTCATAGTAAAATAGTTGAAATGAAAAATGTCCTAAAAATAAGTCCAAACTTTAATAGCTAAGGGGCCCAAAATGAAAACATGATGCATATTATCAACATGGTAACAACATTGACATTTAGAAGGAAAGATAAAACCTCTACTCCTCAAATTATCATTAGTATGAATAATTTTATGTAAAATTCTCCAAATAAAAATAGAAGTCGTGAAAGGAATACTTTTATTCCATATCATTTGAAAAACCTTGGTAGTCTCATGTTTAGCTCTAAAGGAATGCCAAGTATCTTTAACTCTAAAACAACCATATTTAGTAAAAGCACAAAGCAGCACATCCATCGAATTAATGTTAAAAGGGATCTTTAAAATAAGCCGAATAATGAACTCAGGAAGAATACTAGAGAGTTTCTCCTAAATCCCAACCATTATTCAAAAAGAAGTAATTATTCTTGACAGAATCAATAGAGAAAGAATTCATTAAAGAGTCAATCGACTGACCATTCAGCCAATAATTTTGCCAAAAGAAAAAATTACCATTACCAAGACCCCATAAAATAGAAGGCTATACATCCTATTTAACGGAGCAAATATGCTGCCAAACTTTAAAGTGGCCCATAAACAACACATGGAGGGGTGTCTCCCCCTATAATACTTAGCAACCATAAAGTTAGGCCAAAGACTCACATTGGCCGTAAGATTATACCAAAGCTTGAACAAAAAAGCATAAGCCAAATAAAACATTGACTTAAAACCTAATGCCCCTTCATGCAACAACCCATAACATTTATCCAAGGAAT
Source organism: Dendrobium officinale (assembly GCA_019514585.1). Classification (NCBI taxonomy): domain Eukaryota; kingdom Viridiplantae; phylum Streptophyta; class Magnoliopsida; order Asparagales; family Orchidaceae; genus Dendrobium; species Dendrobium officinale. Next base: position 38,541,401 of record CM033686.1, read on the forward strand.
ACCAATGAATTTTTAAATGTGCCTAGTACCTTTCCAAAAAATTTTTTATTAAAAATTCTATCAATCCTATTACAAATAGTATTAGTAGGGAGAAGAGTTTGAAAACTATAAACCGTAGTAGAAGAAAGAACACTTTTAATAAGAATAAGGTGACCGCCAAAACATAATAAATTGGATTCCTAGGAAGAAAGTCTGCTATGCACTATAGAAATTAAATCATCAAAGAAGAAGGACTTCTTTCTGCCTGTATAAAGAGGAACACCCAGATGCTTTAAAGGCTTAAATCCTTGAGTAAAGCCAGTAAGAGTCTTGATAGCCACAACACAATCAGAAGGAACATTCTTATTAGTAATAAAACAACACTTTTGTTTGTTAAAAGACAAACCACTAAACAATTCAAATTAGTTAAAGAAAGACATAATTCTATTAATCCTATTTATCGAGGCCTTAGTAAAAATAATAAAATCATCAGGAAAATATAAGTGGGAAATTTTAATGCCACCAAAAGTTCTAAAGTAGATACTAGGACACTTATTAAAAAGATCAGTAATAACTCTATAATGGTACTTAGCAGCAATAATAAAGAGAGGAGGAAAAATAGAATCCCCTTGTCTAAGCCCATGGGAAGCCTTAAAAAGGCATGGCTCTTACTAATCATAATAATGGAAAAATAAGGGCTTTCAATGTAATTCTTGATGAGATTTATTAAATTAAGAATAAAACCAAATAAATTCAAGATATTGTAAATAAAACTCCAATTAATATTATCATAGGCTTTTGCAATATCCAGTTTCAGGAACATATTACCACCTCTCACATTGACATCTTAATCTTGACAAAATTCTATAGCCAACAAGATATTGTCGGCAATAGCACGCCCTTTGACAAAGCCCATTTGAAAATGAGAAATCAGCTTAGGAAATAAAACAATAAGGCGATTCATCAAAATTTTAAAAAAATAGCTTATAAATGATAATACATAGACTAATAGTTCTAAAGTCATTCCACAAATTCACAGAATTATTTTTGGGAATAAGCATAGTGGAGGTAGAAGAAAAAAACTTCAGAATAGTATTACAATTAAAGAAATCAGTAATAGCAAAAAAAGATCATTATAGTAATAGACCACATTTTCTGAAAAATGTAGTCGTGAAACTATCAAGACCAGCAACAGAGTCAGCATTCAAACCAAAAATAGTGTTCTTAACCTCCTCAAGAGAAGGAGATTGAGACAAGCCACAATTATCCTCAAGAGAAATAAGACTAGGGATATTGGATGGATTGTTAATAGTAGAAGGGACAATGGTTTTATTGAGATCAATTTGAAAAAAAAATGAACAACCAAATTAGAAATTTTAGTAGTATCCTCAGTAAGAGAGCCATCCTGATGATTAATTTTATGAATGTAATTAATAAAACATTTCTTATTAACCAAAGCATTAAAATATTTAGTATTATTATCACCATCAACCAAATGTTTAACAGCCGCTTTTTGCTTCCAAAAAATATCTTCCTGAGCATGAAGTTTATAAAGCTCATCTTTGGCTTCTTTTAGAAAACAAAAGTTATGAACAAAGGGATCCAATTATCAACGATACTCAAAAGAGTTCACCTTCTCTTCCATAATTAAAATGTTAGAAAAAAGATCTTTAAAGACATTAGGATTCCACTAGTTCAACACTTGCTTAAGTCCTTTCAACTTTAGCCAAAGTCTATTCATACCAGATATATAATCATCAGCGAACAGAGGGGTGTGCTAATAATGCATAGAAACATCAAGAAATGAATCGAGAAGCAACCACATATTTTGAAATGTAAAATGGGAAGGGAAACCCCTAGCATGATTTAGAATTTTAATAAGAAGAGGAGAATGATCCGAGGGTGCGGCTAAGATGGTCAACCTTAGTCAGCTCAAAAGAATTAAGCCAAGTATCATTAAATAAAACCATATCAAGCCTTTGACATAAATAGCCATGATGCAAAGTGAAATTATTTCTAAAACCAATATTATTAAGGTTACAATCCATTTTCATACCATTAAAATCCTCTATCGATTGACAAATAGGGAGAGATCCCCTTATACGCTTAGCCGGGTTAGTTATAGTATTGAAATATCCACCAACAAGCCAATAAAGATTACAAATACTATGAAATTGTATGATTTGATCCCATAAAATCTTTCTAATATAACGAGATGAAGTGGCATAAACAAACGAAGCACAACATTGAAAACTAGAACTTTCAATATTACAATGCAAGACTTGAGTAAAATCACCAATAAAATTAGTTCTAACATAATCTTTCTAGAAAACCCAAATTTTATTGGCCACATTCAACTTAGCATAGTTAAAACCCAAAAATTTAGCAGTACCAAGTAATTTGTCAACAAAAATAAGAGGCTCAAGAAAAACAAGATTATATACATTATAAATACGCATAAATTCTTAACTCTAAACTTAGAGGAAGGTTAACCTATACCCCGAACATTCCAAATAATAGCGTTAAACATAAAAACAAGAATTAATGAGAAGTATGCGAATATGTGTTTCTAGGTGATTGTAAGAAAACTTTTTTTGGTTTTCTACCTCTCTTACCAGGACCTTTGGAAAAGCTCAAGTCATGATCATCTTTAGCATAGCATTTAGCTAACATATCCACCTTCGTATCAGTAAAAGCATATGTAAGATAATTTTCAGATAAAGGAAGCTCACTTTCATTTAAATTACCTGAAAGCCCCCTAGAGAGAGGCAACTCACCTTCCACATAAAAAACTCCATCTTCTAAGGTAGAACCATTAGTTTCAACAACTTTACTATATTCCTTCCCACTCTCTGTTTAGACACTAGCTATCCTCCCCTGTTGTGAATATTCGTCTTCTATCACAATAGGCTCTGGTGTAATAGTAGTTTGTTTATTAAGTTCTTCTTGCTCTAAGGGATAATCATCCACCACAACTGATTTCCCTTTATAAATTCCCCCAACCACTAAGTCCCCTCTAGCTTTCTCCTTAATAGCATTGATATAAGAGTTAGTAGTAGTGATATTAGTAATCATGGTAGGATCCAAACAAATCAAGTTATTATTATCCTCACAAATATTACTATTAGAAGCAGTAATCATATTAGGATAAGAAGTAGTATCCAAAAAATGCTCAACAGTAGTTTGCCCCACACTATGGATAGGAAAAAAAATTAGAAACTTCCTGTTGTGTAGAGGTAGAAATATCAAGATTATCAATAGCTTCCCGGCCCTTAGCAATAGGAGCCTCTAACACATGAGAAGTATTATTAACCACACCATTCTCATCACATACAATATTAACATTTTCATTTAAGGCTTTAGATGTGGTTTTCTCCTTTCAAAGATGAGGATGTAATTAAAAGCATTCGTTAATCCCATGACCATGCATCCTACAATGAGAGCAAAAATTAGGAAGCTTTTCAATCTACACCTTTTGAAAGTAACCATTTAATTCTAAACCAAGACATGTTTCATTAGAATATTTCTTAAAAACATCTAACACAACTAAGACACGAGCCACTGAGAGTCACGATAAGGAAGCAATAGCTTGATCAGTTTGTAAAGGTCTACCAAAAACTGAAGCCAATCCAAAGAGAATTTGCAAATTAAAAAATGAAGCTGTAAATTTGAGAAAGAGATCCACATAGGAGCAATAGGAGATTCCTCACTCACATCAAAATTCGGTGTCCATTTGAGTAACCTCATTTGACAAGCTTGAATATAATACGACCTCCTAGAGAAAATGCAACTATAATCCAAGTCTTTTGTCAACTGAATAGAAATATGGCAAGGATCAAATAAACCAACATTGAAGAAGCCAGAACGTTTAAGACTAAGGAAAAACTTATGGATCACATCAAGGTTAGGACATCGAAGAACAAATTTACCATTCAACGTTAACACAAAGGCACAACAAGCTACAAAATAACCAAATCTTCAAACATTAGGGTAGGGTAACCCTTAAACGAAGTGTGCATAAATGGAACCCTAGCGGTAGAGGAAGAAGAACCTGCCAAAGCATCCTTAATGGAATGGGTCCTACCAATTGGGATCAAAGTACCTGCTAGGATGGACGACATCGGAGACGTCATCTCCTTCCATGAAAAAGCTGAAAGAAAACCTAAAAAACAAGCCATAAAAAAACCAAAAGGAAACCAGGAGAAGGAAAATCATGAAAAAAAGGAGAACAACAACGAGGACCGGAGAAATGCGGAGAAGGGAAACCCTGAGTTGCCTTAAAATTTCTAGAAACCCTGAGCCAGAGAGACATTACATTTTGAGGATTAGTTTTCCTTATGTTGCTCTCCCTCATCCTCTTGGTCCTGATGAAAAAGAGCATGGAAAGAAGCATCGGTAAAGTAGATTGGAAAATTATTTTGGGATTCAGGATGAATCATATTATACTCTTCTCAAGGATATAGGTAATTAGATATCCGAAAGTCCCATTATTATTCCTTCTAATGGTAAGAAACATATTGTTTGTTAGATTTTTGATGTAGTCCAAATTAAACAAGACTTCATCAATTAGAGTGTTCGACGTTATAAGATAAGTGATTATAGAAATCAAAGGAGTAAGGTTTATACGATCACCAGCTTTATAAATAATTAAAGTTCTCAACATATCCTGGATGATCCTAACATTTTGATTTAAAGTGTGCACACGAGATAAATGATTGATTGAAGGTACACCTATAAGGGCTTGATTTATAGTAGAAAAGTCAAAATCATCTCTTGTTGTCATAGTGTGTGCCTTTACACCCTCAATTTTAAGGTGTAAATATGTGCCTAAATTTTCCTTAGTTAGCTATACCCTTTGGCAAATAATAATAGAAGACATGATTGTGTGGTCCTGTCACATTCTCAGATTAGCAAGAAAGTAATAGAAGGTAACAAAATGAAAGGAATGGATTAAAGTAAGAATGAAAGAAAATTGGGTAGAAGAAAAAAGAGGCATTACTAAAAAGTTGATGTATTCTTGAATAAGAAGAAGAGATGGAGTCATCTTTGTTTCAAAATAATAATGGTATGCTTCTTCATTATCTTTAAAAAGAAAATTTTCATCTGGTTGATGAGACCAAGATAAATAACCCCTAGAATGTCTAGCACCCTTGTTATTGTTTACCTTTTTTTGAAAGATTGAGCACAAGATACTTTGAAAGTGAAGAGATGATGAAAAATTCAAAGAATGGCCTTCAATTTAATGAAATCAAGAACATTCATATAGTAGAACATAAGGTTCATGTTGAGTCTAATAAATAGGTTGTTAAACCTAAGTTAATGTCCCAAGGCTACCAAGAGGGGGGGGGGTGAATTGGTAGTTTAAAAATTTTAAACCCTCTTTAAATTTATGTTGAACCGAAATGAAAATTTTCTTTTAAGTTTTTGTAGAAAATGTTTTTCAACCACAGAGTTTTTTAAAATAAAAAATAAAATGCAGAAAAGTAAAAACAGTAAAGTAAATGACACCAGATTTATAGTGGTTCGGTCTAAATTAGACCTACATCCACTCCACAGAGGCACCCTCTGAGTATTGCACTAATACCAATAGTGACTCTCCTTTTGCACTCACAGTAAGGCGGAGAAGCCTTTACAAAACACTCTTTTCACCACTACCCGGTGCGGCACAGAACCGCTCGTCCTTTCACACAATCCCCAGTGTTGGCAGAGAATCGTCCGTCCTTTAACACTCTCCTAGTGTGGGCAGAGAACCCTTCGGCTATTCACACTCTCCAAGTGTAGGCAGCGAACCCTTCAGCTATTCACACTCTCCAAGTGTAGGCAGCGAACCCTTCATCTGTTCACACTCTCCAAGTGTCGGTAGAGAACCGGATCTCCTTGATAGATCTTCTCACAAGAATCTAGAAGGAAGAAGAAAAAGAGTGAAGTAATCCCAATTCACAAGTAGAGATTCTTACCTTTGAACTCCAAGTGAAACCTTCACGCTCCAGTGGTAGGAATCCTCCTTTGAATGCACTCTTACACTCTCTCCTTAACTATTCTCTCAAGAGGCACAAAGATCAAATGACAAAAAGATTGGGTGGCAGACTAATTTGGACTATTTATACAAAAGACAAGAAAAACCGCAAAAACTGCAAGTATTCAATTCTGTACGCAGTGGATCGTCCCGTACGATCTTGGATCGTCCCGTACGATCGTGGATCGTCCTGGACGATATCACTTAAAAGCTTTAAAACGACCCTATTTGTATATGCGTACGAAATGTCTTCGTACAAGATGATCTTCCCGTACGAACTAAGTTCGTTCGGTACGAACGGTTATTATTAGGTCTGTTCTAGAAACTGCAGAAAAAACCATCCTAAGTCGGTTGTATCGTCTGGACGAAAATTGGTTTGTCTGGACGAACTTTTTATAGAGACCAGATCATCCTGGACGATAATTAATTTCGTCTGGACGAAAATTTTACAGAGAGCAACTCATTTTTTGACGATAATTAATTTCATCTAGACAAAAATTTTACAGAGACCAGATCGTCCTGGATGATAATTAATTTCGTCTGGACGAAAATTTTACAGAGAGCAACTCATTTTCTGACGATAATTAATTTTGTCTGGACGAAAATTTTACAGAGACCAGATCGTCCCGGACGATATTTAATTTCGTCCCGTACGAATAGGACTTAGAAAATTTTTCAAGTCAGTTCCTATTCGTTCCATGTGCTCAATAGGAGATAGCTGTCTGATCGTCCCGTAAGATCTGATATCGTCCCGTACGATCAGTATAAATTTTATATGATCTCCTTATGTGTGTGTGTATGTTTTTATTCACTCATTTACAATCACTCCCTTTCAAATTTAATTCAAAGAAAAGTACAAGCTTCAAATTCACAAAGTATCTCATGTTGAATTTGATTTGAAGTCTTCATAGTCTGAAGTTCGATTTTCCTGAAATGTTAGTACACACAAGAGCAAATACAAATGTTCTAAAATTGTTAGGAGATAACTACACATTTGAACAATAATATTTGGAATCATCAAAACTATACAAGTTACAAAAATGTAAAGCATGCAAATAACAACTATCTTAACAGTTCATATGTATGATTAGAAGTTTTTACTAGATGAAAATATTTTCATACATATGAATGAAAACGGTCAAAACAATTAATGTGATGAAACAACTTTTTGTAATACACAATTCTTGAAAAGTTGTATTGTATGAATTTTTGACTAAATCAATCATATAGATGAACATGTGTTCATCCAGGATGATAAAACAATAACGATTATACTTGGTAGTTAGGTTCATCAACATACAAACCAACAACTAGACCGTATAGATGAAATGTGTTTTTCTATGTATAATTTTTTAAAATAACTATCATTGGAAAACTCTTCCCATTCATAAAGAAAAAAATTAATGAATTGTACAAATGATGATGTCATCATATAGTACAATATGCTTATAAAAATCTCATTTTTTGTCTTCTCAACTCAGGAAAAATATCATGTATAGTCAGTTGAATTCATATAATATAAAAGTGGTTCATATAATAACAATGAAAAAGTAACTTAAGATATGATAAATAAAACTCTTTCCAAAAACAAATCACTGAAGATCTATGAGATGCAAAAATGAAAAAAAAAATAATAATACTAACAAAAAACATACACAAAATAGAGAAAAAATCAACCATTAATGAAATACAAATAAAGAACAAACTATACACATCAACATATATGAAATACATTACACATGTAATTTACAGAATTATAATTGTTAAGCATGAATATTAAACACACCTAATCTTGTTCTTGTGGTACTAAACATTTCAAAGCAAGTGGTTTTGTGAAAAACTGTAAGATAATTTTTAGTAGCTACAAGATGTAGCTCAATATCTCCTTTAGTGACATGGTCTCTAATGAAGTGATGCCTTATGTCTAAATACTTGGTTCCAAGGTGATGAATTGGATTATTTGAAATGCATATGACACTTATATTATCATAGAAAATTGGAGTAACTCCAATTGAAAATCATAAATTAGTAAGTTATTATTTTAACCAAAGAACCAGTGCCACACAACTACTTAATGCTATGTATTCTTCTTCAGCAGTAGAAATGGCTACTGAATTTTGTTTTTTACTAGACCATTAAACTAAAGAGTTTCTAATGAATTGGTAAGTTCCAAAAGTACCTTTATGATCAACCCTACATCCTACAAAATTTGAATCAAAATATCTAATGATTTTAAAATAAGAACTATACCTAGGATACCATATCTCTAAGTTTTGAGTTCCCAAAAAATATCTCAAAATTCTTTTAACAGCAATCAAATGTGATTCCTTTGGATCATCTTGAAATCTAACACACAAACAAACACTAAATATAATATTTGGTATGCTAGTATTTAAGTAAAGTAATGATCTAATTATTTCTCAAAATTTCTTTTAATCAATAGAATTTCCCTTAGAGTCCTTATCTAATTGCACTAAGGAACTCATTGGTGTACTCATTGGTTTAGCTTTATCCATTTTATATTTCTTGAGTATTTCCTTAATATACTTTGACTAGCTAAGAATTATTTTATCCACTTTCTGCTTTATGCAAAAACCAAGAAAGTAACTTAAATGTCCCATCAAACTCTTTTCAAATTCAATACTCACTATTTTTAAAAAATCATCACAAAGATTTTTATTGGTGGATCCAAAAAAGATATCATCAATATATATTTGAACAATGCATATATCATTTTCTACCTTTTTAAGAAGAGAGTGGTGCCTACACTTCCTTTAACAAATGATCTATCTATTATGAATGTGCTTAGCCTCTCATACCAAGTCATAGGTGCCTGTTTTAGTTTATACAATGCCTTTTTTAATTTAAACACATGATTAGGGAATTTGAATTTTAAAAACCTGAAAGTTGCTCAACATAATATCCTCTTATATTACCCCATTAAGAAATATACTATTAACATCCATTTGAAATAATTAAAAACCTTTAAAACAAATAAAGGCAAGTAGCACCCTTATTACTTCAAGTATGGCTACTAAGACAAAAGTTTATTCAAAAATCAGTTCCTTCTATTTGATTATACCACTTGGCCACCAATCTTGCCTTATTTTTAACCACTACACCTGAATCATTCATTTTATTTTTGAACACTCACTTAGTTCCAACAACACTTTAACTTTAGGCATTTTGATCAATTCCCAAACATCATTTCTAAAAAACTTGATTCAATTCTTCTTTTATGGCTAAAATCCAAAATTCAATAAAAAGTGCTTGATTTATACTAGAGCGATCAATCATTAAAATAAGAGCTAAGTGGTTTACTTCTTTGCTATGTCTATACCTAATTCTAACACATTCACTTAGTTCACCTAAAATAATTTCTTTAGGATTACTTTTAGAATATTTCCATTCTCTAGGCAATATATTTCTATTCCAATATTCTCTTCAAGATTTGTTTTTTTAATTACTTGGGAGATCTCTTCAATATGTTCTTCCTCCAACATCGGCTCTTTAGAATTACCAGATTCATTAAAAATTACATGTGTGGTCTCCTCATCTACCAAAGTCCTTCTATTAATAAAAACTCTATAGGATTTGCCAACACTTGAATATCCTAAAAAAATTTCTTCATCTGATTTAGGATTAAATTTTCTTAAAGGAGTTTTACCATTATTATGAATAAACACCTTACATCTAAAGATATATAAATGTGAAAGATTAGGTGTTCTCCCCTTAAGAAGTTCATAGGGTATCTTATTCAATTTAGATCTAATGTTCACCCTATTCAGAATATAACAAACTATACTAACTGCTTCGGCTCTAAAATATTTTAAAAATGAATATTTAACTAATATGGCTCTAGTGGGTTCTATCAATTTTTTATTCTTTCTTTCAATAAAACCTTCCTGCTAAGGGGTCCTAGGAGCTGAAAGTTGTGATATATTCCTTATTCTTTATAAAAGGATTTCAATTTTTTCCTTTCAAATTTTCCTCCGTGATAACTTTAAATTATAAGGATTTCATAACCAAGATTCCCATGTATCCATGAAGAAAAGAAATTAAATTCATCAAATGATTCACTCTTATGTGATAAGAATTTAATCCAAGTGAATATTGAATACTCATCAACGATTACATACCTAAAAACTTTTCATCCTAGACTTATAGTGCTAACTGGTATAAAAAGATCCATGTGTAGGATTTTTAATGGGTTGCTAGTTCAAAGTTCCTTAATTGAATGAAAGGAGGACTGAACCTATTTTTCTAGTACACATGCATCACACATGTGATCCTTAGTGAAGTCTAATTTGGGTATTCCTCCTACTAATTATTTTTGGGTAATCTTTCTAAGATTTTTTATGCTTGTATGACACGCTCTTCTATGTCATAATCATGATTCATTAGTGATAGTCTTGAGGTAAAAAGTATTAGAATATTTAACATAATCTAAATTAAGCATGTATATATTATTTATCATATTTTCACGTAACACATCAATTCTATTTTGGCTTATAATGCATCTTATAGGTAAAAATTTAATGCTAAAACCCTTATCATTAAGTTGACTAATACTGAACAAGTTATGTTTTAATCCTTCAACCTAAAATATATTAAGAATAAAGAAATTATTCTTTTTCCAATCATACCTGTACCTACCACTCTCCTAGTAGTATTGTCTTCCAATGACACTTTATATTCATTCTTGGCTTTTAGAGATATGAATTGAGTTGTATCTCTAGTTATATGCTTCAAACATCTATGGTCTAGGTACCAAATGCTCTCAAGAGGTCTTGTATGAGAACGTTTGTACAAAATGATCAAACTTTAGAGTTGGGAAACCAAATAAATTTGGGTTCACCTCTTGACAATGATAATCTAGATGCAAGTTTAATATGCTGTGATTTAAGAATCTTAAATCTCCACACTATATGGGTTCTACTTTGAAGAGTGTAAGTGTGAGAAATATGCCTTATAATTCCACAAGAAATACATTTTACACCTGGAAAATGATTTACTAATCTATGTGAATTATAATATTTTTTCATAAGTCTTAAACTTGTATGCTTTTAATTAGGATTATAAAATTGTTCAAGTGTGGGTGGAATCCTATTCTGCTCGAAAGCTTTCACTCATACTTTAAGGTATTAATTTACACTTTCTAAAATTTAATTCTCAATCTTCAAAACATGCTCTCTATGATAAGATTCATCCATAAATGTTTTAAAATTATTTTCAAGTTGAGTACATGATGATTTTAAAAGTTCATACTTTTTATTCAAATCATCAAATTCATCCAACAAGGCCATGTGGTTGCTATCAATGTTTTCATGATTGTTCCTAAGGATTTCATGATCTTTTTGTAAATTTAAATATTCTATGTTTAGTTTATCATGCAGTTTTTTGAGTTTCCTATATGCAGAATGTATTTTCTTAGAAACTTCAAATAATTCATCAAAGGATAAATCACGTGCCTTCTCTCGATCTAAAAGATCAAGTTTTTTTTTCATTAAGCACAAGTTTGTGACTTTCTCTTATGCTTCTATTTCTAAGGAATATGAAGTTGAGTCAGCATAGTAAGTTCTCTGTAATCTTTTCTTGCACTTCCTAATATTAGTTTTCTCCTCAACTTTCTCCTTGCAAGGATTAGATTTGAGATTTGGGCAGTCAATTTTAATATGTCTAGGCTTCCTGCATTCATAACAAAAGACATCCTTAGAACATTTTGCATTCTTGTTGAACTTACCCTTATTCCACTGCTAACGTCTCCATTGCTTTCTTCTTAGGAAACTTTTAAATTACCTCAACATGAGTGCAATATCTTTTTGATCCCTAGGTAATGATTGATCACTTTCTAAATCATCCACTTTCAATGTGATATTCTTCTCTTTCAACTTGTAACCTATAGCAATCTATCTTTTAGTCACTCCTTGCTCATAAACAATCAGTGATCCTAGTAGATTATCAATATAATATACAAAGTAGTAGGTAAACAACATAGGATTTTATTAACTTTTTTTTTATTCGATATTTCCCTACCAAAAGAATGCAATGAGGTAACTATTTGAGTAAAACATGTATACATGTCAAAGATTGACTCATTTGGTTCCATGCAAAAAAAATTATATTTTGTAATAGAATGTTCAATCTAGATTATTTTACTTTATTAGTTCCTTCATATATCATACAAAGTTTATCCCAAATTTACTTTATAGTTTAATAGGTTAAATCACACATGTAGTCCTCAGATTTTAAGTCACATAAAAAAATATTTAAACATTTTATGTTTAATTGAGTTAAGAATTTTACTTGTAATGTCTAATCAGTAAACGATATTTTAATCCTAATGCCATCAATAAGTCTAGTGAGTCTAGTGTAACCTTCATGTACTAAAATCCACATGTGATAGTCAAGTGATTACCAAAAAGTAGACAAGAGAGTTTTCCAAAATTCAAAATAAATGTTATCAAATAATGGAGGTATAGTGATCGAATATCCTTCATGAGTGTTCTAGTTTCCAAAAGTAACCAAGATCATTTTTTGAAAAAGTTGTTTAAACCTTATATTTTGAAATAGTCTCTGATACCTCTTAAAAGTTTATGCAGGTTATTAGATCTAATAGAACTATCCCAATGCTAATAAAGAGGAGGGTGAATTGGTCATTTAAAAAATCTCTAGGATTTTAGAAAACCATTTTAAGAAAATTTACACAATGATCCTAAACTATGTGATTGTTTTTAGAAATAGATTTTCACAAAATATTTTATAACCACTGTAATATAAAGTGTGGAAAATAAAAATGCAATAAAAGTAAAAGAATAGAAGAACACCAAATTTTATAGTGGTTCGATCCAACTAGACCTACGTCAACTTCTTAGAGACTCCTTCTGTAGGTGTTACACTAAATATAAGTTACTCTCCTTTTGATCTCACAACAAGGTGGAGAATCTCTTATAAATCCTCTCTTCCACCAACCTGGTGTGGTAGAGAACAATCATCCCTTTTTACCCTCCTGGTGAAGGCAGAGTACCATCATCTTTTTTTACCCCCCTGGTGAAGGTAGAGTACCATCATCCTATCATCATCCTTTTTCACCCTCTTAGGGCATGCATAGTACTTAATCTAGTCCAAAGATCTTCCCTCAAGAGTCTTCAAAGAGGTAAGGCAGAGTTTTGAAAAAAAAAAAAAAAAGAGAGATTTTCACCTTTTGGCAACCTTGTGAATCCCTCATAATTTCCTCTTGCAAGATCTCTCACTCTCCACCTTCAAATAATTTCCCAAATTACTCTCTTTTTCCACTCTCAAGAGAAATTCACAATAAATAGAAATCTAAATTAGGACTCAATATATAGAAAATACATAAAAAATATCCATAAACTATATTTTTAATGTGAAAATGAGTCATAATGTACAGTATGACATGGATCATATATATGAAAAGTTTAAAAATAATTAAACAATTTATAAACACTATTCCATACACTGCTAGTCAATTTTATGATTTACATGTTATTACAAATCTATTTTTTAGGGAATATAATTTTGATAATAGAAAATACTTTGGTTTCTCGATGACTGCCTTGACTACTAACATTTTAGGTCCATAAGATCAAACTGTAATTTGAACCAGCTCAAGATTAGGATAGACTAGATCTTAGTCAGTTTGTAAAACTTTTTCCTTTCTTGAGTCTATTGTAAATGATATGGTTCCTGATGCTAAGTAACCTTGCAGACACAAACTTGGGGGAATTTTTTCTATCTGAGTTAGAGTTTTCTATTTTTTCTCACATTATCTAGGATGATCCAAATATTGGCCTGGATGATTAGTTAAAAATAAAAACCCTAATTAGGGCATCCTGGTTAAGGCAACCATCATTAAGCATATCATCCTGGATGATCTTTATATCGGCCGGGAAGATAGGCTCAAATCAGAAAGAATCAGCTGCCATGTCTATTTAGGTATTATTTATTTTGGGACATCTTCCAGGATATCATCCATGACATTTTTTTTTTGAATATCATCCATGACATCATCCTAGATGATGCAACATAATTATGCCTAAATTAATTTGGTAATTAAGAAAGAAATTAAAGTTTGATTGCTCCATCATATCATCCTGGATGATTGTAGGATTGGCTAAGATGATTAGTTCAAAAAAACCTTAGTTATTTTTGAATGATCAATATTGGCCAGTTACTATTTAAAGCGATGATCTAGATGATTTTAATGGATGAGACAATTGTGAGATCGGCCTGAATGATCAAGCTATTTTTCCATCATCTAGATATCCATTCAGTGTAATTATATGGATGGTATTCAATTATTTGTATTGATCATACAGTATGATTTTATATCAGCCTGTATGATATGAACAAAAAGCTTCTGATCATCCTAAATCATCATGGATGATTGAGCTTAAATTACATTGATCGTATAGAATGATATTGGTATTATCCTGGACGATAAAATCAGTTTGTTGCAATTAATGAGCTATTCCAAAGCTCTTCTATTTAAAACCTCTTGTTCTACCCAAAAAACATGTTTTGCTACTATTCTGACCTAAGAGAACCAAGAGGAGAGGGAGAGCAAGGGAGAGAGAAAGAGGATATTGTGAGGGAGAGTTTGTGAGGGGGTTTACAAAGGTTGCTCCAAGCAAGGATCCATCGTCTTCTTTTGCAGTCATCATCCTTAGTTCCTTGGGGGTTCTAGAGAGGTCTATTTAAGCATTTGATCAAGATTCTCTACCTACTTTAGGATGAAGCAAAAGGAGTTGGGCTCTCTGCCTGATTCTAGAGGAAGCAAAAGGAGTCAGGTTCTCTGCCTCACCTGGGTTGGTGGAATGGAGGTTTGTAAATGCTTCTCTGCATTACTATCGGGGCCAAAGGAGAGATATTGAGTTTAGTTCAATACTTGGAGGGTGCCTCCATGGAGTGGACATAGGTCATGTTGACCAAACCACTATAAAATTATGTGTTCTTTATTACTGCTTCTATATTTAGTTTTTGCACTTTGATTTTTGTGGTGAAACTTAGTTTCTATTTTAAGGTTATATTTTGATCGAATTTTTATTTAAAAATACCAATTTACCCCCCCTCTTGGTTAGCCTTAAGATTAGTTCATAAGGGCTTAACATCCCTATCAAACTTTCAAGTGCCATCAGAACACTTTCAAGTGGTATCAGAGCGGGATTCATAAAATCTAGTTTTTGAAAACTTTTGAATTTTGATCGTTGGCTAACTTTGGTAATCGTAATACAATAGAAGGATGTGTTCTATTACTCAACCACCTTTATTTGATAATATTACTTTTGATTTTTGGAAAACTCGCATGTCTATGTTTTTACAATCACTTGATTATCATATATGGATGCTTGTTAAAGAAGGTTATACACCACCTTCTCATGAAATTAATGCCATTAAAATTGAACTTCTTTTTACTAAACGGACTTTTAATGAAAGAGATTTAGCACAACTTAATGCAAAATGCTTGAACTATTGTTTTTGTGCTTTGAAATCTAAAGATTATATGTGTGTTTTAACTTGTGTAAGTGGTAAAGAAATTTAAGATAGATTGTGTGTAACTTATGAAGGAACCAATGAAGTTAAACAATCTAGGTTGAATATTTTGTTGCATGACTATGAACTTTTTTATATGATTTCTGAAATGTATACTAGGTTTACTCAAATTATCACATCATTGCATGCACTGGAAAGAGAGCTAACTAATTATGAAAGAGTCAATAAATTTTTGAGATGCTTTCCTTCTTCTTTTGATGCTAAAATCACTACAATTACTAAATCTAAAGATTTAAATACTTATTCTATTGATAATTTACTTGTATCACTCATTGCTTACGAGCAAGGGGTGAATCAAAAAAATCTTGATGCAGGTGAAAAAGAAGGAGAAAATTGAGGCACTAAAGGCCAACAAAATGGACACTAATTCTTTCAGATCTGAAAATGATGATGTTGCCTTCATCACTAGGCAATTTAAAAGCTTTTTAAGGAAGAATAATAAGTATCATTAGAAGTGGAAAAGATATAAGGATAGCAAAAATTTTAAAAGTTCTTATGATGTTGTTTGCTTTGAATGCAGGAAGCCTGGACATGTTAAAGCTGATTGTCCTACACTTAAGGAGCACTCAAGCAGAGAGAAGGGTGAGGAGAAACCCAAGTACAAGAAGGATAAGAAGAAGAACCAAAAAGCTTTCTAGGTGAATTCTGCATCTGACTCATTTGAGATTGAAGCTAAAGAGAAGATAACAAAATTATTCTTAGTGGGTGATCATCTTTGTCAATCTGATTAAGAAGAGGTATGTGAACCAACCTATAATCAATTATTTGAAATTTGTGAGAAATTCATGCATCATATAAGAAACTTAAGAAAATGAATGCTAGTTTGAAATTGGAGTTTTTGAATTTGCAAAAAGAGCATGAAAGTCTAAGTAAGGATCACACTCTACTTGATAGCAATCACATGTCTTTACTTGATGAATTTAATGATTTAAAGAAAAAGCATTCTGATTTGATTATTAAGCATGATTGTTTGAAAGCATCCTACAATGCCCTTTGCTCTGGAGATCAATTTCATTGTAAAAATTATAAACTATGACCGCCGTTGATAAAATCCACTCATCCACCTGCACATTTCATTTTAAATTATAAGCATCTCCGACCGCCGACCCCAATCCGATCGCCGACGCCCGTATCTCCGACCCTTTGACCGCCGTCGATCTCGACACAACCCTAGATTTTTGTATTTTAAGGTAATTTTTTATCATTTTCTAGATTGTATTATTTTTTCACACTTGATTATTTTGACATGCATGCATGTATTCTAATAGTAATGTTTTCATCTAACTATTTAGGGTGACTAATTTGTTGATTTGCTTTGGGTTAGAGCAAGATTAAGAGAGAGAGAGAGGGAGAGAGAGAGAGAATAAAGAGAGATAGATAAATAGAGAGATATATGAGAGAGAAAGAGAGAGAGAGAGAGAGAGAGAGAGAGAGAGAGAGAGAGAGAGAGAGAGAGAAGAGAGGGAGAGAGAGAGAGAACAAGAGCTAGCATTGATTGAAATGAGGGAGAGGGAGAGAGAGAATAAGAGAGATAGATAGATAACAAGTGTTAGAGAAAGCGAGAGATCGAGAGGGAGAGAGAGAAAAGAGAGGGAGAGGGAGAGAGAAAAGAGAGGGAGAGTGAAAAGAGAGTGAGAGGGAGAGAGAGATAGAATAAGAGAGAGAGTGAAAAGTAAATCCACTCATCCACCTAAACATCCTCATCTCTGCAACACTTAACTTAGTATTATGCTTGTCATTTAATGGCCAACATTCGGCACCATAAAGCATTGCATGTCTCACCATCTTATAGAATTTTCCCTTAAGTTTGAGGGGGACTTTTCTATCGCACAACAAGCCCGATGCATTCCTCCATTTCAACCATCCAACTTGAATTATGCTGATAATATCCTCATCTATTTCACCATCACTCTGGACAATAGATCCAAGATATCTAAAATGTGTACTCTTATTAATGACTTGGTTGCCCAAAATTACACTCCATATATTTAGTTTTAGATACACTTAAGTGAAAACCTTTAGACTCGAAGGTTGACCTCCATAATTCCTCTTGCAAATGTCTAGTTAGCAACAAAAAGCATACACAAAGATGAGGATGTTTGGGTGGAGAGATATTATATAGAAAATTTCTTGGGTTAATGCCCTTTGCTCTGGAGATCAATTTCATTGAAAATTAAACTATGAGTAAATCCACTCATCCACCTAAATTATAACAAGTTTGCACATGCATGTATTCTAATAAATGTTTTCATAACTATGTAGGGTGACGTTTGCTTCAACGTCCAAATGACTATCCAAGAAGAGATATATTGGATGTATAACAGATTTTTGCCGGATCGAAAAGGATTGACAGTTGAATTTATAGAGGGAGTTAAAACTTTCATTCAAGTTGCATCTCAACTACCTTCCTTTCAGTTTGATAAAATGTTTAGATGTCCATGTTCGAAGCATAAAAATCTAGCATTCCTCAAGCCCGATGATGTGAAGCTTGATTTATATCGTAGGGGATTTCTTCCAAATTATTGGATTTGGACATCACATGGCGAGTACGAGCCACATAAAGATGCTCGCCAGTCCATCTATAGCTTATGAAACATTTGATGAATATCAAATGAGTAGACCCTATGAAGACCTTATTTTTTATGTATCAAGCCATAATTTAAGGTCTAATGTGGTAGAGCCACCAAATGTAGAGACACACAAATTCTTTGAGTTATTACTTTCAGCTCAAAAGCCAATTTGGGAAGGTTGCAGTACACATTCGGAATTATCCATTGCAGTGAGGATGCTAAGTATTAAAACTGAGTATAATATTCCCCGTGAGTGTTTTATTGACGTTATTGGTCTTATGAAGGAAACTAATCCAGCTGGCAATTTAATTCCCTCAGACTTTTACCGAACAAAGAAATTAGTATCCAAGCTGGGTCTCACTGCTATAAAGACTGATTGTTGTATCAATGGATGTATGTTATACTATAAGGATGATGCAGCAGAAGTTATTTGTTGCACCTGCAATGCTCCTCGGTTTAAGCCAAACTCGGGAAAGCAACGTCGTCCAAAGAAAGATGTGTCATATTCCCATTTGTTTTATTTACCAATCATTCCAAGACTTCAGTGACTCTATGCATCAATGAGTTCAGTAGGCCATATGAGATGACATAAGGAGAAAATAGCAAAAAGTGATGTTCTTTCTCATCCATCAGAAGCTGAAGCGTGGAAACATTTTGATCGAGTGCATCCTTCAGTGACTCTATGCATCAATAAGTTCAGCAGGCCATATTTTGAATAGTACTTTTTGAATTCTAAGAAATAAAATTGTTATTTGCCAACTTGTATTTATTAACTACTTTTTGTAATTCATTAACTGCTTTATTAACTGCTTCTCGTAATTCATTACCTTCTTTATTAATTATTTTCAATGCTTTAGTAATTGTTTTTTTTTTTAATATTGCAGATGGCTTCAAGCGACGATCCTCCTTGTAAATCATTTGCCTCAAAGTTCCGCCGGAAGAAGATTACTGCTAGCAGACCCACACAGGCTAAGGTAGGTGAGGGGCCTTCAGTTCCACCAGATCTACCTACACCACCACCGCCACCACCTGTCAGGAGCCAGCAGCATTCCCCTGAGCAGGTTCAGGGTCAGGGACATTTAGATCTAGCTTCTGTTGTACCTCCATACTTCCCTGGCCACTTCCTCCTCCCTTGACGAGTCCTCACTTCCCCTCTCCAGATCAGACACATGCTTCTCCATTCTATCCATATTACCCCCCATCATCATCACAGGCAGCTGGTCCATCCACTGGTCCCCACCCTCCTTACCCTTACCCATATTACTACCCCTATCTGGTGCAGCATGAATAGAGTGGACCATCAAGACCACCAGAGGTTGGCGCTAGCGATCATGTAGCTGCAACAGATAAGCGTCAATACATTAAGCCTGAGAGCGATAAGTAAGTTCAATTTAAGTTATTAAGTTGTTTTTATTTTAATATATTACATGTTATTGACAAAAAAAGTCACTTGCAGCTTCAATCCTTCAAGGCCACCTATACATATGATCCGAGATATAATAAAGAATAAATATGATGCTCCTTACTTATCCTGGAATAAGATCCCAAAGCCGGTTAGAGATATGTGGTTTGGAGAATTTCAAGTATGTTTTTTTGGTATGATTTCAAATATGTGATTTGATTTGTACTAATCTTTTTGATATTGCCTAAATTTTTATAGAAAGAATTTAGGTGGTTGCCTGAGTACAGCTCGAGGATCAGATCAAATTTTGAGAGGAGAGGAGCGACCCGTCTCAGAGACATATTCACGGACATTAGAAAGTCCGGGCAGCGTCCTAATTGGATTGGAGAGGGCGTTTGGGCTGATTTGAGTAGTGCTTGGGCGACCCCTGAGTTTATAAAAATGAGAGAGTAGAATAAACAGAATAGAGCCTCTGACTATGGCGGTTTAGGAAGCTCTCTTCATACTGGTGGATCTGTACCTAATACGGAACATAGGCATCGCCTGGTAAGTGTTTTGAATTAGTTTATTACATATATTTATGTTATTATAACTATTTCTTAAATTTTTAGAAACGGTCCATTGGTCGGGAGCCAACACCACTGGAGTTGCATACAAGAACTCATCAACATTAAGCTGACCATCAGTGGGTTGATGATAATGCTAGGAAGGCTCATGTAAGTAAATTTTTTTGGAGTTTTAGAATAAAAATTTATTTTAATAAAACTAATTGTAACTCGCAGGATGATTTTGTACGAGCTAGAGAAAGTTGGTAGTTCACTGGAGAGGGATCATCATCAAGATCGGACCATATTTTTGAGTATCATACATGGTCAGATGTTGTTGGTGGAAGACAGAGGGGAAGGGTATATGGCATGGGTTCACAGGCTTTTTCTATTAAGGGCAGTTCATCCACCTTTGCATTTCATGATCCAAGTGGAGCTGAAGAATTTGTAAGCGAGATGGTTGCAATGCTGACTAGAGAGATTGAAGAGATGAGAAGAGTTAAATCTAGAGAGATTGAATAAATGAGAAAAGTTCAAAATGAAATGCAAGCAGAGTTGTAATCCTACATAGCTGAAAATCAGAGGAAGAAGGAGCAAGAGGAGCAACCATCTGCAGACAGTGAGGATATAGCTGAGGATTATATATTTTTTATGTTTGATGATTGTATTTAGAACTTATGATTGTAACCTTAAGATGAACTTATTTAGAACTTCTTAATGTTTGATTATAAACTTGTTTATTTAATTTGTGGTTATGTTTATAGTTCTGATGAATATAGCGGCGTGTTGCCCAAAATATCTTATTATGTATTGCTCTTTCTGCAGGTTTAGACTTTAGGGTGAACCTCCCTCAAATAGAGGGAATGCTGTTAATTTTTTTTTTTGCAGGTGCTACAGGTTTCCGGCGGCCAACCGGCGGTTTGGCCGCCGGAAACGACGATACCGGACGGCCAAAACTAGGCCGCCGGTAATGTCATTACACCGCCGGTATTATACTGGCGATTATCGATGGCCACCGGCGGTGTTACGGTGGACGTCCGGTGGTGTGCATCATCGGTAATACCGTCGACTGTAACCGCTGGGTTACCACCGGTAATGGAACCGGCGGTCTACCGGCGCTTGCCGATGGTTTAGCGAACACACAACGCCCGATTTAATCGCTGGCATATTGTCGATAATTTGACCGTCGGTTAGCCATCGGTGTACTAACCGACGGCTTAAAGGCCGGAACACCACCGGTTGCAAATCCGGTCGTCACCGCCGGTATAGGCCGCCGGAAAATCGCCGCCTAAATAAACCTCCGATAAAAGGCCGAAGGTAAGTGTTTCCTACGCGATATTTACCTGCGGTTTGAATGCCGCCGCAAAGCCGCTGGTAATAAAAAAAACTGCCGGTGTAGCCATACGAACCGTCGGAGAAAATCGCCGGTTTTTGGCATTTTTCCTGTAGTGTGCTAACTTGAGGTTTAAAGCTAAATAAAATATGCTTGAGAGAAATTGGAATACATCAACATTTGATCTAAAGCCAAAACCTAGGAAGAGGCATTATAACCAAAGTAGATTAGTAAATCTCTTTCCTGGACTTAGATATTTTTCATGTGGCATGCTAGGACACATTTCACACACTTGCACTGTTCACCATAGTACTCATTGGGTATGGAGACCAAAATTACATGTTTCACAGCATAACACAAATGCATTGCATTTTTTTTTTCATAAGAAGGGACCCAAACCTGTTTGGGTTCCTAAATCTGATAGTTGGTGATTTTTGTAGGTATGCTCTCACTAAAGATATCATGAGAGCATATGGTACATGGACAATGGAGGCTCGTGGCTCATAATTATATAAACTTGCTGCTGAATAAATTTTAAATTGCATGTTTACTACTTTGTTGATAGTTGTTTTTTTTTGTTTTTGTGTATTACGTTTACTGTTATTTTTTAGTTGTTACATCTCTGATGTTTTTAGTTTTCCTTTTTGAGTTGAAATGATATCTTGCCTTATTTTTGGTTTTTGGAAATTTATAGTTAATGACTAAACATCTCTAAATCAGTTAAAGGGAGAAACACCGTTGATTGTTTCCCTACCTCTAACCTCTTTAGGTGGTGTAATTTATTTTTCTAAACAAAAGTCTATCTCAAATTAACAACTGGACTCTACAATTAAGATCTTTTCTACCTTGCTACAGTAATCTATATTGTATTTATAATGTTCAAAGTCTTTATATTACTTTCAAGTTCTTTGAAATCTTGTTGTTGTATAATATATGAATTTGATTATGTTTTGTGGTTTATTCTTTTCTTTATTAGAGAGTGAGTTTTTTTCTATAATATCTAGAAGATATACACACAACTGAGAATATTTAAGAGTTTTAAAAAGGGATCTAGCTTAATAACAAAAAAAGTGGCCAATGACGCCAAAACTAAAGATGTGCATTGATCGCAAAAAAATTAAAAGATACATAAAGTGTATCAGAAATCAAAAGTTGCGCAAAGTGCAACAATTAATTAACAAGAGGCATAAAATGAGCCCACAAAAAGAAAAGCTTCCCTCTCTTTCAAAACCTTTAAATCTTAAAAAAATTCATGTGTCACTTGATATTTTCAAAGACTTGATTTCAAATTTCATAATTGTGATAAATTTTTTTGGTATATTATTCTATACGGTTTTTTTTTTTAACCAAGTTTTGAACGGATCTTTTTTTCTTATCCAATTAATTTGTCTTGAGTTAGATCTCTTAATTTTAAAAGATAATTTTTCCCTAAGAGAAGTCCGAGCTAGGGTTAGCAGGATCGGATATTATACAATTTTTGAATATATATATATATATATATATATATATATTAATTTTTATTTTCATTTCATTTTTGTCTCTAATTTTCTATCTTTTTGTTTTACTTTATCTTTTACTGGTATTGTTAAGTTTTAGGCCTTCTCTGATCATCTCCATCCATCATCTGATTTTAAAATTTTGGTCTCGGATGATATTCATATCATCTTAGACGATTGGTTCAAGTCACTATTGAAATTCCATCTAAACGTATGATATGACTTTTCTGATTCTGATCGTCCTGGATGATGCTTTGTCATCCTGGATGATCTGATCTTCTTCTGCTTCAATCATTTGTTATCATCTTCATTGATTCTCTTCATCCTGGATGATGTTCTTACTCTTTGCTCAATTTATGGAAAATCATCCCGTACGATCCACATGTTTGTCCTGGATGATATACATGACAATACATTTAAACCCTTTAAATTTGGCTGATATGATCAATTATTGATGATCATCTCAGATGATCCACCTATTCATCCCGAACGATACACATGGCAATGTTTTAAACATTTTTAAAATTGGCTGGTACGATCAATTATCATGTATTATCCTGGACGATCCACCTAATCGGCTAGGATGATCTTCTTTTTTAATGGTCATCTAGCTTGACTCATCAGGACGATCGCATGTGTCTTATCATTCTGGATAATATATGATCGTCTTGGACGACTTTACTGCTTTTCTGACCAATCATCCTGGACGCAATTATTTCACCAAATTGGGATTCTTTTGGATCAGAATGAAATCTAGCACAAAGGAAAATACTAAACATGATATCAGGTATGCTAGAAGTCAAATAAAGTAATGACCTAAATATCCCTCTAAATTTCTTTTGATCAACAGATTTGCCTTTAGAATCGTTATCTAATTGAACTGATAAACTCATCAGTGTATTGATTAGTTTAATATTATATATTTCATATTTCTTAAGGATATCATTAAGGTATCTTAATTGTCTAAGAAATGTGCCATCCTCTGTTTGTTTTATGCTAAAACCAAGAAAGTAACTCAAATCTTCCATGAAACTCATTTCAAATTCTTTACTTATTATTTTTAAAAAATCATCACAAACCTTTTTATTAGTGGATCCAAATAATATATAATCAAAATATATTTTAATAATGAGTATGTCATCTCTAGCTCTTTTTAAGAAGAGAGTGGTGTCCACACTCCCTTTAACAAAGGATACTTCCAATAGGAATGTACTTACCCTTTAATACCATGCCCTAGGTGCCTATTTTAATTCATATAATGCATTTTTCAATTTAAACACATGAGTAGGAAATTATGAATTTTGAAAACCTGCCAGTAGCTCAACATAAACATCTTTTTTATCACCCCGTTAACAAAGGCACTCTTAACATTCATTTCAAATTATTTAAATTATTTAAAATAGTTAAAGGCTAGATGTACCCTAATTACTTCAAGTCTAGCTACACTTGTAAAGTTCACTTCAAAATCAATTCATTCTATTTGATTATACCCCATAGCTACCAATCTTGTCCTATTTTGAGCCACTACACCTTAATCATTCAAATTATTTTGAAAACCCACTTATTTCCAACAACACTTTGATTTTTAGGTCTTTCTATCAATTCCTAAATATTATTTCTAATAAATTTATTTAACTCTTCCTACATTGTTAGAATAAAAAATTCATCAGAAAGTGATTGATTTACATTAGTGGGTTTAATCATTGAAATAAATGCTGAACAGTCCCTTCTTTTTTAAGTCCATACCTAGTATTAACTCCTTCACTTGGGTCTCCTAAAATATGTTCATTAGGACGAATTTTAGAATAATTTCATTCTCTAGGCATTGTATTTTTTGTTATAACATTTTCTTCAATATTTGCATTTTTTATTCCTTGGGAGATCTCTTCAACATGCTCTTCTTCCAACTTAGATTCTCAAGAAACATCATATTCATCAAAAACTATATGTATGGTCTCCACTACAGCCAATATCTTTTTATTAAAAACTCTATAGGATTTCTTAACACTTGAATATCTTAAAAAAATTCCCTAATCAAATTTAGGATCAAATTTTTTCAAAAGAGTTTAACCATTATTATGAATGATCACTTAATATTCAAAGAAATATGGATGTGAGAGGGTAGGTTTCCTACCTTTAAGAAGTTTATAGGATGTCTTATTCAATCTAGATCTAATGTTCCCCCTATTCAAAACATAACAAGCTATATTAACTACTTCAATCTACAAAGTTGGGGAGATCCGAACTGAAATAGATTAGAGAGAGAAACTCCAGGAAAACCATTAGAGAGAGAAACTATAGTAAATTCAAATTTTCATTCCTGAAATTTGTTCCTGGTTATCAGGACTATGTGTGGTTGATGGCAGCGGAGAGCCGCCGGCAAGCACAGGCCCCGGCGATAAGGTCTCTATCCTTCATAGGGAATTCGAATTTAGATGTGAAAGGTAATGAATCGCTGTTACTGAAATCCAAAATGGATTCTGAGGATCATTTGTTTAAACCGCAAGGCCCCTAGGTGATTAAAGAGGTGTCCGAAGTAGCACCCAAAAATATCAAGTATGTGGAAGGAAAAGGTAAAGGAATTGATGAACCTATGTTCAATGTTACTCCTAGAACTAAAAAAGGTTTTTCTTCTTCTATCTCGTTGGATCCTGCTGCGTCGTCATCAGGAATGAAGATTTTTGTTAACAGATTTGGGAATTCAAATTCAATTCCCTGGACACAGATTGATAAATGCAAATTCACTGAATTTGGTTAATAATAATATTCATTTGTTGGTAAATGGTAGTAATGGACCGAAAGTGGATAAGGTGAATGATGAAATGCCAAATACTACTATTAATATGGGTAATATTAATCCTTGGAGTAACAAGCCGTATATCAAACTTGATTTCAAAGAAGATGAATTGATTTTGTCAGAAGATGGTAAGGCCGTGAGGATGATTGAGGATCTGGAGATTTCGAATTCAAAGAAACTGTTGAATTTGGTGGTGATTAAGGTGTTTGGAAAAGAATTGTTGTCTCATTTAGTAGCTTGTGAAATAAGGAGGCAATGGAGTCATTTTGGGCAATTTCACTTCACCACTTTGTGAAGGGGTTGGTTCTTATGCTCATTTAAATTAGAAGAGATGTTGAAAGAAGTTCTGTCAGAAGGTCTGTGGTTTGTTAATGGACATATTATTGGAATGGAGAAATGGTCTGCAGAATTTTCTTCTTCATCCATGAAGGGGCTAACCTCTCCAATTTGGATTAGAATGCTACATTTTCCATTAAAATGTTGGGATGAAATAAATATAGCAAGAATTGCTTCAAGAATTGGTAAACCATTAATGATGGATGGGAATATTTTCCAATAGTGGAGGAGGGAATTTTCTTGAGTGTGTGTTCGGGTGAAGCATGATCAACCTCTTCCGTTGGGAGTATGGTTTGATAAGATTTATGGAAGGCTTTTCCAGAAGGTGGAATATGAGAAGGTGGCTAACTTTTGTTTTGAGTGTGGGATGATCGGGCACGTGAAGAGTGATTGTAACCATAGAGAGCCCATTACCAAGGAGGTGAAGGTTGCTGTTCATAATAATAATGAGGAAGCTGGAGGTGAAATTATGCATGAGGTGGTTAAAGAACCTTCTTATGGGCCATGGATTCTTGTCAACCACAAGAAAGGGAGAAGGGCTATTTAAAGAAGCAATGTTGTGAAGTCTAGTAATTTGAGATTTGTTAAGAAGATTGCTAAATTGGTCTCGGTTGTCCAGGAGGAGAGATCTGATCTATCTTTCGATATCAGGAAGGTTTCTTCTCACCAAGAGCAAGCTATTTTGACTGATGATGCAGAACAGTTAGAAAAAGGTGAATTCATTTTGGAAGGTGATCAGCACATGGAAAAGGGAAATGGAGCTGAAGTTGAGATGAAGATAGGATATTTTTGACAAATGCGAGATCAATTCTGAAGGTGATTTGGGTATGATGTCAAAATTTGTTGTTCCATGTATATCAAATTATGTTAATAAATTTAATATTTTGAAAAGGGTTAATGAGAATATGTTGGATGAAGATATGTTAGAAGGGGAGAGGAGTTTGGCTGGAGGTGAAGGAAGTTGTGTTGGTATAGCAGTGGATTTGAGTAGTACAATGGGTTATGACAGAAATAAATCTGGAAGTATTTTGGGTAGGGATGGAGGTGCTAGTGGAGAGGTGAATAAGATGAAATTGGCAAAAGAGTTAAAGTCGCTTGGGACAATTAAGAATATTCCTCGTGGAAGGAATTTTGATGGTGGTGGAAGCAAAAGGAGGGAAGAGAGCTCATCCCCTAGATTATATTAATGAATTCCTTAGCATTTTGGAATTATAGGGGGGTCAAGAAAAAAGAGGCCTATCTATATCTTAAGGAGGTGATTAAAGATCATGGTTTTCTATTTGTGGGGTTGGTGGAAACTAAGATCAATGCTTTTGACAAAGTTTCCTTTGAGAATTTTATGGGACCTGATTGGGACTTCTTTCTTCTTCCACTAGAAGGATTATATTGAGGTATTATGGTAATGTGGAGGTCGGATTTTGCTTCTTTCTCAGTTCTAAAGAAGTCAGAGCAGTGTGTTATTGGAGACCTTAATGTTTTCAATAAAGGTCTGTGGATGATTGCAACTGTTTATGGGAGCAAGGAGGTTGTGAAGAGGAGAGAGTTATGGGGAAGTATTTAGGAGGTGGCTAATAAAAAGGTTCCTTTCATCGTTGGGGGGGATTTCAATTGTATTTTATCTAAAGAGGACAAGAGAGGTGGAAGGAAGTTTATTTTCTCACTAGGTCCCAAAGAGATGGCTGATTTTATAATTGTGAATGACTTGCATGAAGTGGGGTTTATTAGACCAAGGTTCACTTAGTGTAACAATAAAATATGAGGAGATCGAATACTTGAGAGGTTGGATAGGTGTTTACTTAATTCCATAGCCATCAAAGGTATTCAGGTAGCAGTGGTAAGACACTTAGGCAGGGTATCTTCTGATCATTGTCCAATTGTGTTGAAGATTTTTGAGACTTCTAGAAGGAGTGGGATTATTAATTTCGAAGATGTTTGGATTTCTTATAAAGCTTCGACACATATTATTTCTAGAGTATGGAGCAAGGGATTTTAAGGAGTTGATATGGAAATCCTTAATAAAAAAATGTAATAAAGCATTGAAGGAGTTATATTATTGGAGCAAGGCTAAAATAAAGGATTTCTCTAAGGAGAAGGAGGAATTGAAAGAGGAAATATTTTAGATTCAAGAAGAAGAAGCTAGTATGGGGTGGCTAAGTGAAGAGAAGCTTTGGCGGTTGAGATCTAAAGTCAAGTAACTTAATATGGTTCTTGCCCGGATGAATACTTGGTGGAAACAAAGAGAAAAGATGAAGTGGATTGAGGATGGAGACAGTAATTCTAAAATTTTCCATTCTTTTGCAAATGCTAGAAGAAGTGGAAAATGGATTTCTCAAATTAGAAAAGCTAATGGAGATCTCACTGAGAAGCACGAGGAGAAGCATGATGTTTTCTTCAATTTCTTTCAAAATAAGTGGATGCAAAGGGGCTGTGCATAGACAATTGGCCTATCCCGAGAGGTGTTTTAGATGATGCGGACAGAAGAAGTTTGGAGGTAGATATTTTAGATGTAGAGATAAGGGAAGTTATCAAAGGGCTGGGCAGTAACAAAGCTCCTGGCTATGACAGCATAACATATTCTTTTCTTAAAAATTATTAGAGTATTATAGGGAGTGATGTAAGTAAAGTAGTGAAGAGATACTTTGAAACTGGTATAATGTGTAAGGAATAGAAGGACATGCTTCTTGTGCTTATTCCTAAAATAAGTAACCCAATCTCTCTTTGTTGAACAGGCTTTTGTTGGTAATTCCCAAGGTTATCTCAGAAGAGCAGGCTGCTTTGTGAAAGGGAGGAGCATATCAGATCATCTACTGTTGGCTCAAGAATTGTTTAATAAATCAGAATTTCTAAATTAGGTGTAGGTATGGTTGCTATCAAGCTGGACATGGAGCAAGCCTACGACAGCATGTGTAGGAAAACTCTTTATGAGATGATGAAAAGAATGGGCTTTCCCGAGAAGTACTTGAAACTGGTGATGGAATGCATTATGGAGCCAAGATTTTCTATCTTAATCAATGGAGGACTCTCCAAGTGGATTATGGGGAGGAGTGGTTTCCGTCAAGGCTGTCCACTCTCACCATTTCTATTTATCATATGTTTCCAATTGCTATCTAATGTCTTTCTCCAGGAAGGCAAGGACTTAAGCATTAAGGTTGCTTCAAGGGGTCATAAGGTATCACATTTTCTTTTTGCAGATGATGTCCTCTTACTTTCTAAAGCTAAGCTAAAGAGTATTAAGAAGGTGAAGAGCATTTTAAGCGATTAATGCGGCTGGACGGGACAAAGACTGAATTTTCAAAAATATGCAATGATTATTGGTAGAACAGTTTGTTGAGTCTAGTAATTAGTTTGTTAAGCCTAAGTTAATGTCCCAAGGCTACCAAGAGGGGGGGGTGAATTGGTAGTTTAAAAATTTAAATCTCTCTTTGAATTTAAGTTGAACCGAAATGAAAATTTTTCTTTTAAGTTTTGTAGAAAACGTTTTTCAACCACAGAGTTTTTTTTTTTTAAAAAAACTGAAATTAAAATGAGGAAACATAAAAACAGTAAAGTAAATGACACCAGATTTATAGTGGTTCGGTCTAAAACCAGACCTACATCCACTCCCCAGAGGCACCCTCTGAGTATTCCACTAATACCAATAGTGACTCTCCTTTTGCACCCACAGCAAGGCAGAGAAGCCTTTACAACACACTCTTTTCACCACTACCCGGTGCGGCAGAGAACCGTCGTCCTTTTACACAATCCATAGTGTTGGCAGAGAACCGTATGTCCTTTTACACAATCCCCAGTGTGGGCAGAGAACCGTCCGTCCTTTAACACAATCCTAGTGTGGGAAGAGAACCCTTCGTCCTTTCACACTCTCCTAGTGTGGGCAGAGAACCGTCCGTCCTTTCACACTCTCCTAGTGTGGGAAGAGAACCCTTCATCCTTTAACACTCTCCTAGTGTGGGCAGAGAATCCTTCAGCTGTTCACACTCTCCAAGTGTAGGCAGCGAACCCTTCGGCTGTTCACACTCTCCAAGTGTCGGCAGCGAACCGGATCTCCTTGACAGATCTTCTCACAAGAATCTAGAAGGAAGAAAGAAAAGAGTAAAGTAATCCCAATTTACAAGTAGATATTCTTACCTTTAAACTCCAAGTGAAGCCTTCACGCTCCAGTGGTAGGAATCCTCCTTTGAATCCACTCTTACACTCTCTCCTTGGCTATTCTCTCAAAAGCCACGAAGATCAAATGACAAAAAGATTGGGTGGCAGTCTAATTTGGACTATATATACAAAAGACAAGAAAAACCGCCCAAAAACGGTAAGTTTTCAATTCTGTACGCAGTGGATTATCCCGTACGATCGTGGATCGTCCTGGACGATTTTACTTAAACGCTTTGAAACGACCCTATTTGTATATGTGTACGAAATGTCTTTGTACACACTGATCGTCCCGTACGAACTAAAATCATCTGGTACGAAGGGTTATTACAAGGTCGGTTCTAGAAACTACTGAAAACCGTTCTAAGTCGGTTAATCGTGTGGACGAAAATTTGTTCGTCTGGACGAAAATTTTACAGAGGACCAATCGTCATGTACGATAATTTAATTTCATCTGGACGAAAATTTTACAGAGACCAGATCGTCCTGGACGATAATTAATTTCGTCTGGACGAAAATTTTACAGAGAGCAACTCGTTTTCTGACGATAATTA
The DNA here is from genome assembly GCA_019514585.1 of Dendrobium officinale. Taxonomy (NCBI): domain Eukaryota; kingdom Viridiplantae; phylum Streptophyta; class Magnoliopsida; order Asparagales; family Orchidaceae; genus Dendrobium; species Dendrobium officinale. The sequence goes on from CM033686.1 coordinate 38,572,145, forward strand.
AGTTCGTCTGGACGAAAATTTTACAGAGACCAGATCGTCCCGGACGATATTTAATTTCGTCCCGGACGAATAGGACTTAAAAAAATTTTTCAAGCCAGTTCATATTCGTTCCATGTGCTCAATAGGAGATAACTGTCTGATCGTCCCGTACGATCAGTATAAATTTTATATGATCTCCTTATGTGTGTGTGTATATTTTTATTCACTCAAATTACAATCACTCCCTTTCAATTTTATTTTAAAGAAAAGTACAAGCTTCAAATTCAAAAAGTATCTCATGTTGAATTTGATTTGAAGTCCTCATAGTCTGGAGTTCGATTTTCCTGAAATGTTAGTACAAACAAGAGCAAATACAAACTTCTAAAATTATTAGGAGATAACTACACATTTGAACAATAATGTTTGGAATCATCAAAACTATACAAGTTGCAAAAATGTAAGGCATGCAAATAGCAACTATCTTAACACAGTTGAGAGGAGAAAGAAGAAGAAAATTACAAGGATCATGGGGATTAAGGTGGTAGAAGAATTGGACTATTTGGGAACAAAGATGGCTTTAAGGAGATTGAGGAAGGTAGATTTTCAAATTCTTTTGGACAAATCCTTGAAGCTTTTAAATAACTGGGGTAATAGATATATTTCCCTTATTGGAAAATTGGTTTTAGCAAAATTAGTTTTTTGTAATCTTCCATTATTCTTAATATCTCACTCACTTATTCCGGTATGTGTACTGCAGGAATTTTATTTGGAATAAACAAGATGGAAAACATGGAATGCATTATGTGGCTTGGGAAGAGTTGTGCAAAACGAGAGCATTGGGGGGATGGGGGCTTCATTCGGCTATATACAGCTTGGAACCAATGAGTGAAACATTTGCTTGGAATCTGGTAGAGAAGACGAATTCTTTCTTAAACAGGAATCTGTCGGCCAGATATGGTGAAGATTGGTGGAGAAATGATGTATTAAAGGGCGGCTCTTCGGCATGGAGGATCATCTCTAGTGGCTGGAAGCACTTAGAAGTCTTGTTAGATGGAATGTGGTGAGAGGTACAAATATAAAAGTATTGAAGGATGTGTGGATATTGGATAAACGTTTACTCAGATGGCCCACTTATGTTGCTAATTTTGAAGATGATAATAGTTTGCTTAACTTCTTTATTCTAGATGGCAGATGGAATATAGAGAAGTTGCTTTTTTTTTTTTTTTTGGAAAGACCTGGTTTTTGTGATTAGCAACATTCAGATTTGCCAAGGTGATGATGAGGACTTCATGGAGCTAAAAAAGAAATTGTCAGGAAAGTATGTTTCAGATATGATTAAGGAAGAAAATGTTAAAGAGGCTGCAAGTGAGGATCATTACTCTTGGATTCATAAGATGAATTTAGATGCTCGGGTGGAATTGTTCATTTGGAGATTATGAAAAGGTGCTGTTCCAACAACAGAATTTTTTATGAGAAGAAAGCTGGCCGATAGTAATTTGTGTCCAAGAGGATGTGGAGAGGTGGAGAGTGTGGATCATGTTACCACTAATTGTCCAAAGCTGTTAAAGGTAATTTGTAAACTGAGAAAATGGGTTTTTTTTATTCCTCTATTCAATTCATTTCAGCATTGTATGGAATAGATGAAGTCTTTGTCCGACACAAATTCAATGATGGTAAAGTTATATTTTTCTCTGTTATGGATCTCATGGAGCAACATAAATAAGGCTAAATATGGGAAGAAAGATGATAGTGATTAAGTTATTGCTGCAAGTGTGATTAATCTTTTTGGAATGGACAAACGGAACAAGGTGCTCTCGGATAACTGGGATGCTGGCCAATCCCATGGATTGTTTTCAGATTTTCTGGAGTCCCCCTCCACCCGAGTGGTACAAAATTAATATAGATGATTCGCTGAAGAGTAACTATGGAGCAGGTATTGGAGGAATTATAAGGGACTACAATGGTAGATTTGTCTGTGCATTTGGCTTTTATGGGCTGCATTGGGACTTAGCACAAGTGGAACTTTATACTTTTAAGTCATTAAAGGAAGTTTTGAACAATTATATAGGCAATGGTAGGTGTTATTATAGAGGGAGACAATTAAAATGTGATCCAATTTCTTCACAACATGTACAACAAAGAGAAGAAGTTAGGTGGAGGCATTGAAAATGAAGATTTCTTTGGTTTGAGTTATTGGAATAATGTCATTTTTCAATTTGTTGGTAGGAAATGTAATAGGTTAGCATATTATTGTGCTAACTTAGCCTTTTCATATGACTTATGTTGGGACTTGTTTAGTGAGAGTACGCTCCCTTCCCCCTTTGTTAAACTTGTAAAGGAGGAATGTGATTTCGGGTCTAACCCTCAATTAGCTTGTATTTAGGCTCTTTGGTTTGGTAATGCTAATGTAGATTGCATTTCTTTTCAAAAAAAAAAAAAGCAAGTGAATATTCAACCAATATGGCTCTAGCAGCTTTTATTAAGGTTTTGTTCTTTCTTTCAATAACCCCATTCTATTGAAGGGTCTTAGGTGCTGAGAAGTTATCTATTTCTTTCTCTTTATAAAAGACTTCAATTTTTTTTTTTTTTTCAAATTCTCCACCATGATCACTAAGAATTGCAAGAATTTCATAACCTAGCTTCCTCTAAATCTAAGTAAAAAAATTTTAAACTCATTAAATGGTCACGTTTATGTGTTAAGAACTTAATACAAGTTATTCTTAAAAAAATTATCAACAATTACATACCCAAAAACTTTTTTTCGTTGACTTATATTGCTAACAGGTCAAAATAGGTCCATCTGAATGACTTCTAGGGGTTTGCTAGTACTAAAATATTTAATTGAATTTAAGGAGGACATGACTTGTTTTCCTAATTAACATGAAACACAAAGATGATCCTTAGTAAATTCTAATTTGGGTATACCTCTTACCAATTCTTTCAGTGAAATCTTTCTAAGATTTTTCATGCTTTCATGATAAAGTCTTCTATGACATAACCAAGGTACATCAGTAATGGTTTTTTGACAAAAAGCATTAAAATATTTAACACTATTTAAACCAAGCATGCAAATATTGTTTACTCTAACTCCATGCAATACATCAACTCCATTTTGGCTTATTATGCAGCTTGTAGGAAAAAACTTTATGTTAAAACCCTTTTCACAAAGCTTATTAATACTTCGCAAATTATGTTTTAAGCCTTCTACCAATAAGACATTCTCAATTAAAAAATTCATGTATTACCAATCATACCTACTCCTACCACTCTCCTAGTGGTGTTATCTCCAACTGTTACCTTGCTTGCAGTACTGGCCACCAGTAATATTAATTGATTTACAACTCTAGTCACATGTTTTGAACATCCATTATCTAGGTACCAAATGCTCTAACGGGGTTTGTATGAGAGCGTCTCTATAAAATTATGAAACATTAAACTTAGGAACCTAAATAAATTTAGGTTCACTTCTTGACACTAATAATCCATATTCATATTTAATATTTTGTGGTTTATGCACCTTAGGTCTCCACACTAAATTTATTCTATTATGATTAGTACAAGTATGAGAAATATGCCTCATCTTTCCACATTAAAAAAATTTTACACTAAGAAAATGATTTATAGATTTATATGAGTTATAATATATTTTCCTAGGTTTTAAACTTATAAACTTTTGATTAGAATTATAAAATTCTTCAATTGTGGGTGAATTTTATTTTTCTCAAAGGCTTTCAACTTTTATTATAAATATGAATTTGCATTTTGCAAAATTGAATTTTTAATTTTAAATCATGTTCTCTCTAATCTGATTCATTAATAAACACCTTAAAATAAATTTCAAGTTCTTTATCAGATGTTTTTAATAAATCATGCTTCTTATTCAAATCATAAAATTCATCTAGCAAAGCCATGTGATTGCTATCTATGTTTGCTTGATCATTCCTCAAATTTTCATTTTCTTTTTTAGATTTAGATACTCAATATTTAAATTAGCATGTAATTTTTTTAGTTTCCAATATGCATTATAAAATTTCTCAGAAATTATAAATAATTCATCATATGATAGGTCACATACCTCATCTTGATCTGAATGATCAAATTTGTCTGCCATTATGCACAAATTTGTAACCTCCTCTTTTGTCTCTATTTTTGAATAATCTAAAGCTGAGTCAACCCATAAAGCTCTTGGCATATTTCTCTTACCCTTTTTAATATTTATTTTATCCTCAAGTTTATCCTTATTAGGATTAGCTTTGAGATTTGGGCATTCAGTCTTTATATGTCTAAGCTTTTTGCATTCATAACAAATGACTTCATTAGAAAAATTTGTATTCTTATTGAATTTAACTTTATTCCAATGATGACATCTTCATTGATTTATATTAAGGAAACTTTTGAATTGTCATGTCATCAATCGAATATCTGTCATCAATGGAATATCTTCTTCATCTTTATATATTGACTGATCACTCTCTGAATCCTCAACTTTCAAGGCTATATTCTTTTCCTTTGTTTGTCACCTATATCAATCTATCTTTGATTCACTCCTTACTCTTAAGCAATTAGTGATCCAAGAATATTGTTAATAGAATATGCATTCAATTCTTTAGACTCAGTTATGGCCATTATATTTGCATCATATTTAGTAGGTAAATAACGTAAAATTTTATTAGCCTTATCTGAGTTTATAAGTTCTCTATGTTAAGCATGCAATGAGGTAACTATCTAAGTAAATCTTCTATACATATCAAAAATTAACTTGTTTGGTTCCATGAAAAATAATTCATAGTCATGTAATAAAATGTTCAAACTAGATTGCTTTACCTCATTTATTCTTTTGTAAGTTATGGAAAGTCTATCCCAGAGTTCTTTTTTCATTTTACATGTAGAAACACACATGTAATCCTCAAAATTTAGAGCATAGAAAAAAATACTCAAACATTTTGCATTTAATTATGCTATCTTTTTTTCTTATAATATCTAATTAGTGAATAGTATTTCAATTCTAATTCTAATAATAAGTCTAGTAGGTCTAGTGTAACCTTCTTGTACTAATATCCACATGTGATAGTTAAGTGATTGCAAAAAATTAGACATGCAAGTTTTCCAGAAATCAAAAGGAATGTTATCAAATAATGTGGTCTAGTGTTTGAATATCCCTCAAGAGTGTTTCAAGTTCCAAAAGTAGCCATAATCGTGCTATAAAAAGTAGTCTAAACTTTACTTTTAAAAATAAACTATGATACCACTTCTTAGTTTGTGAGGGTCATTAGACCTATTAGAACTGTCCAAAGGGTAATAGAGAGTGAGTGAGTGTGTGTGTGGGGGGGGGGGGGGGGGGGGGGGGGGGGGGGGGGGGGGGGGGGGGGGGGGGGGGGAGGGGGGGGGGGGGGGGGGGGGGGGGGGGGGGGGGAGAGGGAGGGGTGGTATAGTGAATTGGTTATTTTAAAATTTAAACTTCTTATATAATTTGAAAGCCTTTTTATAAAATTCAAAATCAATATTCCTAAATTATGTAGATGCTTTTAATGAAATGAGTATCACAGAACTTTTCAACCATAGAAATTTAAAATATGGAAAATAAAAATGCATGAAAAATAAATAACAAATGAAGTACATCAAATTTTATAGTGGTTTGGTAAAACTTGACCTACATTCACTCATTGGAGACTACTTCTCAAGATATTACAGTATAATAGTAGTGACTCTCCTTTAGCACCCACAGCAAGGCGGAGAAGCCCTTATAAACTCTATTCCACAAACCTGATGCGATAGAGTATTGATGCATTTTACACTCTCCATGTGATGACAGTATGCCGTCACATCCTTTTTCACCCTCTTCATGAATGAAGAGTACCAAAACATCCTTTTTCATCGACCTCATGAAGGAAGAGTACCTTGACATCCTTTTTCACTCTCTTAGTGAGGGAAAAGTACCTTGGCACAATGCTGATAATCTTCTTTCAAGAGCATTTTATGGAGATTGGCAGAAATTAGAAGAGGATAAAGAGATCCTCACTTTGGGCAACCTTGTGAATCCCTCACAACTCCCCCTCACTTGATGTCTCACACTTCACTCTCACAATCTCTCTCAAACACTCACACTCGATGGTGACTCTAAAGAGAAATTCATATTAAAATTCATTAAGTCAGTTTCTAAGACTCTTTATATAGATAAGACATGAAAAATAGTCCAAAAAATGAAAAATTCAAGTGAAATGGTCTTCCGATCATACTGTACATTCACAACAGTTCAAAAATTAGGTCTTTGTTTGGTATGAACTGGGATGAACATAATCTTGTACACTATCAGTCATATATACATCTTGACTTCGTACTATATGAACTGTTAAAAAATGAGCAAGTTTGTTTGGTATGATTCGATATGAATAAAATTTCACACTTTGTCATTTGTCTATACGACCTGACATCATACTATACAAACTATTCAAAAATGAATTAGGTCATTTGGTATTATCCAGCATGAAAGGAATTTTGTACTATGTTAGTCATCTATACAACATGACATGGTACTATATAACTAGTTCAAAAAATTTAAGCAATAATTTGATTAACTATATTTGGATGGAAAACTAAGTCAAATCAAATAGTATAATTATATATTATACAATATGATTACCTTTAACAATTTTATTTTTAACTCTCACTCCCTGTGTGTGTGCATGGTTACCCAAATACAATACAATTATCTATAATTAAGAAATAAAAAAATAGAAATATACAGACTCTATTACATGAAATCTTATTCTAACATATCTTGAAGTCTTTAGCAATCTAGAGTTCCTAAAATTTTAGTTCACACAAAAATATATAGATATATCCATATGCTAGGAGAAATAATAAAATGAGGAACATAATCTTTTATTATCATAAAATTCACAATCTTTAATTTCTGAGTTGCAACATCCAGTAATCCACCACATTAGATTTGGTGAAATTGAGTCTGTAAGGGCTTCTTTGCCTTTATGTGGGAGAAAAGAAGAGTCTCTTAATGATTAGTGCAATACCCAGAGCGGATGACTCCGGGGAGTGGACGTAGGTCATGGTTGTCTGAACCACTATAAAAATCTCTGGTATATTTTTTCCTTTTCGTACTTTTATTTTTTTGGCATTTAATTTCTTTATAACTACTAAGGGAAATTGCTGATCATTACTTCATTTCATAAATCAAGATATCATTGTAGTTAAATCAATATTTTTGCTAAACTTGTTTGCTTCTAATATTAGTTAAAATTTGGTATTTTTAATTTTTAAACTTTTCAAAAATATTGTCATCCTTATTTTAAACTTGATTTCTTTTTAAATTACTAATTCAACCTTTTTTTGGTGAGCCTCAGGCTAGTTCCTTAAGGTTTACTAACCTTCACAAACTTTTAAGTAATATCAGAGTGAGATTTAAAAACAAGTTTTACAGAACTTTTGAAAAATTGATCAATAGCTCATTTTGGTAATCATAAGATTGCGAAGGGTTACTCGATAATTTGTCTACCACTCTTTGAAAATATTCCTTCTGATTTCTAAAAAATATGCATGTTTACTTTTTTATAATCCATTGAATGTAGAATTTGGCATATAATTCAAACTAGCTATTCACTTCCATCACATGTACTTAATAGTGTCAAAACTGTTATTTCTTTTAATGAATGGAGTTATGATGATAGGGAACTCGCACAATTAAATGCTAAATGTTTGAATTTCTTTTGTTCTTTAAAATATTAAGACTATATGTGAGTTTTTATATGGACTATGGGGAAGGATATTTGGGATAGATTATGTATCACTTATGAGGGAACTAGTGAAATTAAATAATCTAAGCTAAATATTTTAATACATGATTCTGAACTCTTTCACATGAAACCTAGCGAGAATGTGTCTGAAATGTATACTAGGTTCACCCATGACATCCTTGCATGCTCTAGGTAGAAAATTATCAAACTATAAAAAAAAGTCAATAAGATTCTACAATAGTTTCTAGTTCTTATGATGCCAAGTTAACTGTAATAACTAGATCTAAAAATTTAAATGTTTATTCCATTGACAGTTCTGCAATAGAGGATGATGACGACATTGCCTTAATGAAAAGACTGTTCAAGAGTTTTTTGAAAAGAAAACATAATTGGAGAAAAGTTAAAAGTAATAAAAATATTAAAGCTTCTTTTAACATAGTTTATTTCTACTACAGAAAATCATGTCACCTCTAAGCTGGTTGCCCCAACATGAAGAATCACCTGATCAAGGAGAAGGGTGAAGAGAAGCCAAAGTTCATGAGTGGTAAGAAAAAGATTAAAAAAGATTTTTGGGCTAGCTCTATTTCAAAATCATCAGAAGAAGAAGAAGAGGAGGAGGTAACAAACTTGTGTCTTTTGGGTAAAGATAATCTTGATCAATAAAAATTAAGATGTGGTATGTTAGCTATCTTATGATGAATTATTAATTATTTAAAAAATAAATCAAGACTCATATAGGATGTTAAAGAAGATGCATGCTACTCAAAACACTGAATTCTTTAACTTATAAAGCAGGCATGCTAGTTTAATTACCGAGCATTCTACTTTAGATAGTGATTTATGACTTTATTAGATGAATTTAATGCATTAAATAAGAATCATATTAACCTATATAATGCACAAGATTCCTTAAAAACATCACATATTAAACTAGAGAAAGCATACAAGGTGTTAGATACATGTGCAACTGAACTAGATAGTAGGGAGCATGCATTAAAAATTGAACTATCTCTTCTTGAAAGTGCAAACAAATTTCAAGAAATAAAACTATATGCACTTGAGAATAACAAACCACCACTTACCTTAGAATAATTTTATTAGCCCTGGATACAGCATGCATCACCTAAACATAGGAGAAGGCATAATGACCCACATAGGTTAATAAATATAATTCTTGGTGTTAGTTGTTACTCTTGTGGCATGTTAGGTCACATAACTTGCACTCGCACAATCCACCGTAAGACACATGTAGTATGAAGACCTACTCTAAATTCATCATAGCATATCATGCATTCAACTGATTCGTTCAAGCATAAGGTGGAGCCCAAACTCACTTGGGTTCCCAAATCTTACTTGTGAAAGACTATATAGGTGTGCTCTCACAAAAGACTAATAGAGAGCATGTGGTACCTGGACAGTGGATGCTTGAGGTACATAATTGGTGATATGAAGTAGTTCATCTCCTTAGAGATTAGGTTAGGATACAAGGTGACATTAGGGGACAACACCACTAGGAAAGTGGTGGGCTACGGTATAATTGGCAACTCTAAAACTTTATAATTAAAAATGTTTTACTAGTTGATGGTATAAATCATACTTTATTAAGTATTAATCAACTGTGTGATAAAGGGTGATATACAATTTCTTTCTAAAAAAAGCATAATAAGTTTAAATGGAAAACTTGTGTTGGAAGGAAAATGATTGAACAATATTTACATGCTAGACTTGAACTGTATTAAAAATTAAAATTCCTTGCATTTAAAAACTATAATTGATGAATCTTGGTTATGGCATACGATACTATGTCATGCAAGAATGAAGAATCTTAGGAATATCACCCATAAAAACCTAGTTAGAGGCATACCTATGTTAGTCTTTTTGATGCCTGCCAACTAGGGAAATATGTTATGTCTTTATTTCATTCAATCAAAGACATTAACATTTTTAGGCCAGTAGAAATCCTTCATAAAGACCTTTTTGCACCAATTAGCACAACTAGCCTAGAAGGAAAGTCATTTAGGTTTGTAATAGTAGATGACTACACTAGATTTACTTAGGTTAGATTCCTAGCACATAAGAGTGAGTCATTTGAGGAATTTAAAACTTTTTGCAACTAGATTTAAAGGAAATTATGATGTGAAATCTCAACATTTCAAAGTTATCATCATTGAGAGTTTAAAAATGACAAATTTGAATCCTTCTATCAAGAGATAGGAATAAAGCATAACTTCTCTACCCTTGGGACACCCCCCCCCCCTCCCCAACACAATATAATAGCTAAAAGGAAAAATAGAACCTTATTGGAAGCTGCTAGGGCAATGCTAGCTAAATATTCACTTCCTTGGTATTTTTCGGTAAAAGTAGTGAATATAGGTTATTATGTTTTAAAAAGGGTGAATGTTAGATACAAGCTTAATAACACACCCTATGAACTCCTTAAGGATAGGACAACCAACCTCTCTCACTTGCATATCTATGGCTGTAGATGCTTCATCTTAATCAATGGAAAATAAACCTTATGAAAATTTTATTCCATGTCTGATGTAGGTGTCTTCTTAGGTTACTCATATGTAGGTAAGACCTATAGAATCTTCAATAAGATGACCCTCATAGTAGAAGAGTCTATCGATATAGTATTTGATGAATCAAATGGGACCTCTGAATATAAACCTGAAGAAGTAGAAGTGGAGGACATTCAAAGGATAGAAGCCATTATTATAAAAGATAGAGTAGAACCTCAAGAATCATTTTCTAGAGAATGGAGATATTCTTCTAGTCATCCTAAATAACTTATTTTTGGAGACCTATCTAAAGGTTTTAGAACTAGTATGGACTTAGGAAGAAATTTAGTCATTCAACTTTTATCTCTTTAATAAAACCCACCAATGTAGATTAAGCCTTAGCTGATTAATTATTGATCCTAGTAATGCAAGAAGATTCAAACCAATTTGTTAAAAATAAGGTATGGGAACTAATCAGGAGACTTGAGGACTAGAGTGTGGTTAGAACAAAGTAAGTTTTTAAAAATAAGTTGAATGACTATGGAATAGTAGTAAGGAATAAGGCTAGATTAGTAGCTAAGAGATATAACCAGATTGATGGAATAGTTTGCGAAAACCTTTTTTCTTATAACTAGATTAGAAACCATTAGGGTGCTAGTAGAATTTTCTTATTTTAAGGGTTTTAAACTGTATCAAATGTATGTCAAGAGTGCATTGCTAAATAGGGTGATTTAATAGGATATTTATGTTTAGAAACCCTCAAGTTTTGAAAATTCATAATACCCAAATCATGTATTCAAATAAAAGAAGGCCTTGTATGGGTTAAAGAAAGCACTTAGAGCCTAGTATGAAAGGCTGGGCACATTTCTTCTGGATAAAGGCTTTGTTATGGGTAGTGTAGACATCCCCCTCCTAAAGAAAGAAGGAGATGACTTACTCATTTTCCAAGTTTATGTTAATGACATCATGTTTGGATCCTCATATAAAATCTTATGTGATTAATTTTCAAAAATTATGAGAAGATAATTTAATATGAGTATGATGGGAGAGCTAATCTACTTTCTTAGATTTAGTTTAAAGTAGATAGATGATTGAACCTTCCTTTGCCAACATAAATACATCAAGGAAATCATTAAAAAGTATGAAATCGATATGCTAAGGTAATTAACACTCTGATTAACTCAGTTGTGCAATTAGACAAGAACCGTAATAGAAAATCATTAGATATAAAAAGAATTAAATGTTTGATATAATGTTTAGTGTGTGTCTCTATATGAAATTTCACCTGATCCAAAGGAATCCCACTTGACTTTTGATAAGGAAATCCTTGTAAACCTTTTAGGCACTCCAAACATAGGAACCTGGTATTTTAGACACAACACTTCTTTTAAAATCATAGGATATTTAGATTCTAGTTTTACAGGATATAGAGTAGATAAAAAAGAACTTCTGGAACCTGCTAATTTATAGGACAATCCTTATTCTCTTGGTCGAATAAAAAACAAAACTTAATAGCCCTTTCCAGAGTTAAGGAAGAATATATAACAGCAAGGTGCTATGTTGCTCAAGTCTAATGGCTAAAGTAAAAACTCCTGTATGTTGGACTAACTATATGAATAATTCCAATTACGTGTGACAATACTTGTGCTATTTGTATATACAGAAATCCAATTCAACACTCTAGTATAAAGAATATAGACATTAAGCACCACTTCGTACATGATAATATAACCAGGGGAGATCTAAAACTGCATCATATAACTACTGGAGTTTAATTGACATACGTCTTCACTAAACCCCTAGCCTACGACACCTTTAGCATCATGAGGACTAAACTAGGTGTTATAAACATTCATGCTTAACTCAAGATAAATAAAAAATTCATTTGGAATAATTCATTCATATGTGTTAAATTGTATGTGTTTATTCTTGTGCATGTTTATGTGTTGTTATTTTGTTGTTTATATTTCTTAAAAAAAAGTTTCTTTTTGGTATTTCCTAATCATCACACACACCTCACTTCGTAATAAATTCTTAAGAATTCTTTTATATTGTACTATATGATCCAAATTGGTACATTATGATATGCATGGATCATAACCCGTAGTTTAATTAATGGTCCATATTTGGTCAAAGTTATGTATTCATTATGTAAAAGCCATATTTATACTATAAAATTTATGTGTAAATAACCATTGAGGAATTCAATTCATTTTGTATAAAAATATTTCCAATCATATGGTATGATACCTCTCCCATACTGTACGATACACATGTCAAACTGGATTAGGATGAATTCAATTTAGGCGATATGATAATAATTATGTTTTGTTGTGTATGAGCACATAATCATATTGTATAATGCCTTTTGTTAAATGTCATACCTGCAACTCCTCGGGATAAATGCAATTCTTTAAGATCATCTAATATGATACTCAATCGTACTATACGATTTGATCACTTTTTCTAAAAACTCATCAACATGAATTAATTTCTCTTATCGTACTATATAAACATTGATCATACTATATAATCTGCCAAATTCTATAAATTGGAAGGATTTGAATATTTTAATTCACTCAATCCATTACTCCCTCTAACCCATACCCTTCAAACCTTCTTGTCCAATGGCTGGTGGCAGCAAATGCGATAGAATGAGTCAGGGGAGCTCCTCCTCCTCTCGTTTCTTTAACAATCAGTTTCTATTTGTAAGAAATGATGATACCTATTACAAGTACAAGGTTGCAAAAATAACACCTTCTAGAATGTTAAATCAATAAGCCATTAACATCAATGTGATGAATATCTTTGCCTTCACTACTCTTCAATTTCACATTACTATGGCTTTTCTCCTCAACTCTAAACTTCTTTATGAGTTCTTATCCAACCTTAGGCTATATTTGGAAAACTCTATCAAGTCTTCCTTTGTTTGCTACCAAACCATAAAGATCATAATGAGTATTTTGGAGAACATATTAGTCTTTCTTCTAAAGGACCTTATCCATAATCCATTCTACAACTAACTTTGATTGAACTTTTGTCAACTAGATTATTTGGAATGTGCTAATAAACCAACATCAAGCACTAATCAACACCTTAAATAAGAATGCCCAGGTCATCCAGCATGTCCTAAGAACCTCAATTATGCCCAAAGCTTGGTATTGTGTTAACATAACCCCACTTCTTTCCGTAGTCACCTAACTATTAATGTTGAATACCTAATTTTATGAAGCCCAAAGGATTATTGATTATATCAAAAATATGACACATATTCGACATCTTAGTACCTAAAGAAAACAAAATGTTTCCTTAGGATTCATTATATGTTAAATCATAGATAAAAAATAATAAATCAATTTTCATGCTACTCCCGTTATTATTTTTATTTTATATTCAGATGCCTCCTTTCAATCAGGGGCACAAGCATAATGAGCCATAGTTTGTTAAAGAAGGGGAAGCTACTCCTGTAGATGGACCTACACCACCACTAATACCATTACCTACACCTACCTACCCTGTTTACCCTCATGACGATATCATTCAATGACTCTATCAATTAGAAACTAGGCTTGACTACCACATTCAACAACAACAACAACCACAATAATAAAAGCACGAGGAAGAAATGTGATGGCTGTGAGAATGATTTTCCTCAATATATAATCAATTTACCTCTACCCATCAATACTTTCAACCACCCCCACTTGACCAGGATCTGCCTTACCTTTAGTGTTTATTTATTTTGTTTTACTTTTTTTATTTCTTATAATATTCTCTTTGTTTGTAATTCCTTCTATTTTTGATGATGTCAAAGGGGACGAAAATATATGTTTTGGTTGTATGTTCTAATATTATCATGTGTTTTTGTTACTTTGTTTTTCTAATAAGTTATTTTCTCCTTTTGTCTTGTATTAAAAAGAAAAAATAAAAAGAAAAATAAAAATTTGGAAACCCTAATTTTCAAAAATATCACCTAGTGAGGGGGGGCTTAAGAGAAAAGAATTTTTATCATACCTATGAATTATTATTATTTGCTATCATAAAAAAAGAGAAGATTATTGTAATCCAGTATCCCTAGTTTGTGATTTTGATGATCACAAACATTATTGATTGTTATGCTATTTTTCTCATTGAATATTTTAGATATTTCATTATCTGTGAGCACTAACTTTGCAGGTAAATCATACACTACTCAAAGGTACTGAAAGCTCAAGATTAGGTAGAATATGAATGTTAAGTAAATATAGTTTAAAATTTTATTTTTCTTTATTTTATATTTCTAGAGTCGAGCCACATAAGAGGGTATGCACATGGTTGACCATACACCCACACACAAGGGGAGTGAGATAATTTTTAAAAGTTAAAAATTTTTGTACTAATCATACTATACAACTTACAATCATACTTATGATTAATATAGAAATAATGGGATTAATGGCTAATTAAAAATTAGTTTTTATGAACTAATCGTAGTGTATGATTCAATACAATTTGAAAACCCTAGCCACCAAATGAATTATTAAAGATTTTCAAAATTTGATTTTTGAACTAATCGTATTATACGATCTTATTCGTACTGAATGAATATTTGAAATTTTTCTTAAATTTACCCTCATTTTTAGTCAATCAAATAATGGTTTAATTAATGATAAAAAATCATAAAGTATGATATTGATCATACCAAAAGTATTGCAGAGATAAAATTTGGTTGTCCCAAAGATTGTACCAAATTAAACCATGGTTTTTGAACTAATTGTATTGTAGGATATTCATATTGTACTGAACGACTTACTTAAAATCAACTAATATACTATATGATGATAACACTATGGAATGACTTATGGAGATGATTTGTAATAGTCCTATATAAATTAAAAAGAAGAGCTCTAGATTATAATGGACAATCTTTAGATTATACAGCATGATGTGTTCAAAAAGTAAAATAATTCATTTGAACAGCTATTTACATTATACTAGATGGGTCTAGTTTGAACTGATTGTAATGTACAAAATGAAATCATGTTGTATGATTAGTGATGGCTAACTTGAATTTTTAGGATTTCTTGAAGCCCAATACTTAAGAAAGTTTTTTTTTTCTCTTTGTAATAGAGAGAGGAATGTGTGACAACTAAAGGAACTATAAAAGAGGAGTCTTTGAGAAATTAATGTTTAAGAGGAAGGAGAAAGTGAGGTTGAGCATGAAGAAAAGGAGTATGAGGGGATCACACATTTTCTCCTGGTTAGCTACACCCTTGATCCTCCTGTGGCCTTGTTGAGTCTTAAAGGTTCTCATGGGTGAGAGGCTTCTAGATCAACTCCTCGAGGTACCCTTCCTTCACCAAGAGTTAAAAAAAGGAGCTAGGGTACTCTGCCTTCTTCATGAGGGAGAAAAAGGAGCTAAGATACTCTACCATCTTTATGAGAGAGTGAAAATGGAGGTAAGGTTCTCATCCATCTCAAGGTGGTACAAAAATGAGTCAAGGTTCCCTATTGTCACCGGGAGGGCGACATAGCGTCCGATACTCTGCAGCATTAGGTTTAGGGAAAGTTAGTCTATAAGGGCTTCTCCACCTTACTATGGGATCATAAGGAGAGTCCTTTAGTGATTAGTGAAATACCCAGAGTGGAGGACTCCAGGGAGTAGATGTATGTCAAGGTTGCCAAACCACTATAAAACTCAATGGTGTATTTTTTCCTTTTTGCACTTCTATTTTTCCTGCATTTAACTTCTATTATAAATACTTAGAAAATTGATGATTATTGCTTCTTTTCATAAATCAAGAAATCATTGTTGTTAAATCAATATTTTTGATAAGATAGTTCGCTCCCCCATGTTGTTAAAATTTGGTATTTTCAAATCTTGAACTTTTAAAAAATATTTTCATCATTATATTTAAGTTGATATTTTTTAAAATTACTAATTCATCCCCCCCCCCCCCCACTTAATGAGCTTCTAACTAGTTCCTTAAGATTTAACAACCTTCACAAACTTTTAAATAAAACAGATTTAAAAGAGAAAGTGTTCTATCTTATAGCTTCATCTCACTCCATAGAGAATTACCTTAAATTCCTTAGCTCCCCAACCTTTCAAAAACATTTTTCCAATGAATTTGATCAAGCTCTTATTAGATCTTTCTGACTAAAAACCACTTCCTTAACAAAACTTTCACTGCCTCCACAGCTTGAAGAAATTTAACCTTAGGACCAATCAACTGAAAGGAAACAAAATTCCTAAATAAAACTCCATAAGATACTAGTAAATCCTAATTTTTAGCCTTACTATCATTAAGGATGAGCAAGTGTGAAATGAATTTGTAATATATTTCCATCTAGCCATTAGTTTAGAAATTCACATATGGATGATCCTCTAGGATCAATTTTCATTAATTTCATTTAGTATGCCTTATAGATTAGAGAGATTTTTTTTTATTGCTGATAAATGAGGTAGGTCAAAAATGATAAAATCAATGCCCTTTATTTAATTCAAATGGATTGGGTAGCTTTGATTGGGTTGGATTAGAGCCACCAGATCTAAAATTCAAAATTTTAAAAATAAAGTATAAATTAGATTACTTCAAAATTTAAAAAAAAAAATTAAAGTAAATAAATCAAATAATGCTTAAAATTCACAACAAATTAATGAATTCAATTAAATAAAATTGATTAAAAAAATAAATAATACATGAATAAATAAAAAATTATACAAATTGAAGGCTATAAGCATTTGTTTTATTCAATTTTTTTTTTTTAAGAATCTACAAATTACTCTCATTGATAAAAAAGAAAATTACAAACTAAGTGATGGCTATTCTATCACATTCTTCCTTGAACAAAGACAAAAAAACAAAGGAGGATTATTTTCTAGAACATTCCAAATGAAATTTCCTAAAAAATCATAAGTTATAGAATAATCCACAACTTTATTACAATCCACGACAAAGTCATGCTAAAAGGAAAATCTAAGAGATCCTTAGTTATTTTATGCTTAAAAGGAGAAGAAACATTCCTGAAACATGTTGATAACAATGATGTTATCTCCTTCAATCAAAATGTAGTTAGATTCCAACACCTAATCTTCTAGTACTTGTTTAAGGTAAAGAACAACAAGAACTTCAGCTTGAGCATCATCCCAATGAAATTGTCTTCTTCCAAATGTAGAAATAAACCTATCTTTATTATCTCTAATAACTCCTTTAATTTCAAATTTGTTAGATTTGAGTATAGAAGTGTCCATATTCACTTTTATCCAATTTGAAGGATGCCAAAATTTATGCATCACCTCTCCAGGCTCTTTAACAACCCATTTCTCCAAAATTTGTTCAGTGGACCAATAATAGTAGATAAATTAGTAGCTAATGTAGAAGAAGGAAGATAGATAGGTTATCCATGTTTAATGTTGTTCTATTTCTCCAAGATTTGAGAAAAGAAGAAGAATATATTCACCTCATTACAGGATCATTTGCAGATAAGGGTCAGAGCTATTGAAGCATTTCAAAAACATTATTAAAAAATGGAACATGAATTCCCCATTTATCTAATGTAACTATCAATTCTTTGAGCTTCAAATAGTGAATTTAATTGTGATCAACATCCTCTTCTATTTGATTAAGCCAAGAGTTTGTTGGTAGTGCATTTGTTGTAAGCCTTCACCAAAAGAAGGCTTATGTATGTCTCAATTTTAACTTAACCAAATAATGTTCTTGGATTCATCCTCATTCCGCACAACATTATATATATATTATATTCTATTACAAAAGATGATATAGATTTACTTGTATGTTGATAGATTAATTCTATTCTGTCCTCACTCAATCGAAAATTAATAAGAATTTGTTTGATGCAATTAATTAGCTCAATCCGAAAGATATTTTGTAGCTTGTTGTTGTCCCATCTTTCTTCATGATTTAACATATTATTAAATATTAAATTATATAAATTGATATGGTCACAAAATGTATGTCCTTTGACCATGATTTTTTAGTAATACACGCATCTTCCATATTCTATCCATTCTCAATATTCCATCTAAGAAGCAACTTTAGATATTGAGCACCATATATCAAAATTTTCTACATGCCAAATTATTTTTATTCAATGAAGCAGAACAAATATTCTTTTCATATTTGGAAATAATATTTAATTGAGGAAAGAGATTTCATAATTACTCTCAAATGCTGCTGAAACAAAGTTTGTGGAGGAGAGAGAACGTCCGTAAAAACAGGTAGGAGATTCGCAAATTTGAATTTTTTCCTTGGCGATAACGGTCGTCTGTTGGATGGAGGAGGACGATCGCCGGCACAATGCTGGTGATTCTCCGATAAAGGCTTGCAGAGATCCAGTGGATGGAGTAGGAAACATTTCTTTGATGAAACGGCAAGGTGCTTTGGTGATTAGAGAAGGAGCTGTTCCAATGCCTCAAAAAAAAAAAATCTATGTGGAAGGGAAAGGTAAGGCTGTTTCATACCTGGAAGAACAGGTAACTCCTAAAAATGCAAAATCTGCATTAAATTCATCTGATATTTTGGCATCTTCTTCGGGAATGAAGATTTTTGTTAATCGATTTATGAATTCGAATGCAATCCCAGGACTTAGTCGCAGCGTGATAAATGAAAATTCGCAGCCTTTGGTTAACAAAAATGTTCTTTCTAATATTAACAATGCTGATAAATCAAATGCAGTTAACGTGTCTGTTGATTTGCCTAAATCAATGATCTCTAATGGTCCTTGGAGTAGGAAGCCTTATATTAATTTGGATTTCAAAGTATATGATTTGATTTTATCTGATGATGGAAAAGCTGTTAAAATGAATTCGGAATTGGAAGAAGCAAATGCTAATAAATTATCCAAATCTTTGGTTCTCAAAGTATTTGGTAAAGATACCCCTCCTCAAATGGTAGCATGGGAATTAAGGAAACAATGGAAGCAATTTGGTCAATTCCATTTTACTATCCTAGGAGGTGGTTGGTTCTTATGTTCTTTTTCTTCAGAGGAAATGGTTAAAGCTATGCTTTCGGGAGGTCCGTGGTTTGTGAATGATCATATTATTGGAATGGAGAAGTGGACTCCAGAATTAAACTCCTCTTCGACTAAGGGTCTTTCTTCTCCAATATGGGTTAGATTGCCTAATCTACCGCACCAATGCTAGGATGAAAAGAATGTTGCTTGTATTGCCTCTAGAGTTGGAATTCCCTTAATGATAGATGGGAATATGTTTAATTGGGGAAGAAGGGAATTTTCTAGGATTTGTGTGAGAATCCAATTTGATCAACCTCTTCCTTTAGGAGTTTGGGTGGACAGCTTAGGGGGAAGATTCTTTCAAAAAGTAGAGTATGAAAAAGTCTCTAATCTCTGCTTTGCTTGTGGAAAGATTGGGCATGTTGACAAGAATTGTGTAAAACCAAAAGATATGCCTAAGGAGGTAGAGGTGGTGGAGGACTATGCAATTGTAGGAAATTCTAATAGAGAGTTGGAGCATTCTACTTCTGAAGTTTCTACTTACGGTCCCTGGTTCCTGGTTAATAATAGGAAGAAAAACTTCTTTAAGCATAACAACAAATGGATCAATCCTAACTATGTCAAGCCTATGAAGAAAACTGAAACAGAGGTGGCTATTAAAGATAAATAACTAAGTGATATCCCTAAAGAAGTATCTCAGGCGGTAATAGAGGTTTTTAACTCTTCTAATCTACTAATAGAAGAAGGTGAAATCTGCAGTTCTGGCTTTTATCAGGAAAATAACACAGTGGGAAAGGGTTGCTTGCGAACTCAGGTAAATCCTAAGGGATTACCTGCGAACTCAAGTACTCCCTATCATAATTCTGAAGACAAGGATCGAGAGGTTGTTATGGAGTATGGTGATCATCAAAAGCATCGTGAAATTGACAGTCTAGAGAGGTCTGTAATCCAAGACCAAACTGATTTGAATAATGTAAAAATTACGAAAGCTGTGAGTGGGAACTCTGATCCAGGATATTGTTTGAATGATATCAACTGCAAAAATAAATTTGCTATGCTAATAGCAGATAAAGATGAAAATGTGGATGTTATCCCAAAAGGAAATCCTACTGCCGATAGTAGTAGGAATGAAGAGAAAACAATGAACAAAGATGATATAAGTTCTGATATCAATACCAGTTTGAAGGAAATTCATGTTATTGAAGAAGTTAAATTCAAGCTGCAGAAAGAACTTCGATCATTGGGGAATGTTTCTTTAAAATCAAAAACAAGGAAAGGTGATTCAAAGATTATTTGTAGTTGGTCCAATCCCACTTCAAAGAAAAAATGAGTTCTCTAAATTTTTGGAATTGTAGGGGGGCTAGGAAAGTGGTGGCCTCCAGGTATTTTAAAGAAGTGGTGAAGGAGAATGAAGCTTTGTTTGTGGGTATCATGGAAACTAAAATTTCTTCTATGGAACCTACGGAAATCAAAAAGTTTATTGGAGAATGGTGGGATTTCTTCCTATATCCGGCTTCAGGCTTATCAGGGGGAATCTTAGTTTGTTGGAGACAAGACTTGGCTGTTTTTGAAGTTATTGATGCTAATGAGCAAATGGTGATTGGGAAACTGAAAATAAAAAATCAAGATACTTGGATGATTGCTTCCATCTATGGAATTAGGAATTTCAATAAAAGAAGAGAGCTTTGGCATAATTTGGAAAATTATTTTAATAATGATTTGCCTTGGATTATTGGGGGAGATTTTAATTGTATAATCTCTCAAGATGACAAAAGAGGAGGCAGGAAATTCGTTCATTCTCAAGGATCACTTGATATGATTTCATTCATGAATAGAGGAGACTTACATGAAGTTGGATATTTGGGTCCTAAATATACTTGGTGCAACAATAAAGATGGAAGAGGAAGAATATTAGAGAGGCTTGATCGATGTCTTATCAACAGTGCTGCTCTAAATCTTCTTCAATCAACGGTGGTTAAGCATCTACCTAGGATAGCTTCGGATCACTGTCCTATTGCTATCAAAATTTTGGAATCCAAAATTACAAAGAGCAAGAAATTTGTTTTTGAAGACATTTGGTTATCCTATAAAGCTTCCTACTCTATTAAGTCAGCAGCTTGGAACAAAAAATCGAATGGCTCGGCTTCCAGCATTTTTAAACTCCAAATTCAAGAGGGCATTGAGGTCTCTTTTCTTTTGGAATAAAGAAAAAACATAAAAATTTGTTGGAGTTGAAACAAAAATTGAAAATGGAAATTCTAGAATTGCAATGTGAGGAAATCAATTTGGGTGGTTTATCTGACATCAAACTTTGCATCTTAAGAACAAAAATTGCTGAAATCAACAATACTTTGGGAAGGCTTAGCATGTGGTGGAGACAAAGAACTAAAATTCATTGGATGAAAGAAGGAGATACCAATTCAAAATTCTTTCATTCTTATGCTTCTTCCAGGAGAAATTCTAACAAAATCAATGGTATTAAAAATGAGGAAGGGATCTTCTGTGAAAATAAGCATATTATTGAAGACATTTTTCTCAAATACTTCAACAATAAATGGAAATTCAGGCATTGTAGCTTGAACGGTTGGCCGGATCCTGCATATCAACTGAATAAAGAAGAATGCAACATTCTCAGTAAAGAGTTCACTTTCAATGAGCTAGAGGAGGTCATTTCAAACTTGGGTTCTAACATATCTCTAGGTATTGATGGAATAACATATTCTTTTATTAAATCATACTGGGCTATTATCAAAAATGAAGTTTGGTCTGCTATAAAAGATTTTTTTAATTCGGGTATTCTGTGTCCTAAATGGAAGGAAACTAGTGTTATTTTGATTCCCAAAGTGGTGTCTCCATTAACTCCTGAAATTTTCCATCCTATTAGCTTGTGTAACTCTATATACAAGATTGTTGCAAAGATGATATTGAATAGAATGAGCTTTATTTTTCCTAAAATCATTTCGGATGTACAAAGTGTTTTTATCAAAGGAAGGTCTATGGCTGATCAAGTGTTTCTAGCTCAAGAATTATTCAATAAATTTAGACATTCTAAAGCTAAAAAAGGATTGGTAGCTATCAAAATAGATATGGAGCAAGCCTATGACAGCATGTGTTGGGCTACTTTGGAAAAAAGTGATGAATTGGTTTGGGTTTCCTAAATCCTTTTCTAAAATCATTTTGGAATGTGTGGTTAATCCTAAGTTCTCTATTTTAATCAATGGAGAAAGCTCAAAGTGGATTGAAGCCAATTGTGGATTTAGGCAAGGGTGTCCCTTGTCACCTTTTCCTTTTTATTATGTGCTCTCAACTCTTGAGTGAAGAATTTGGTAACACGGGGAAGAAAATCGGTATTAAAGCTAGCTCAAATGGTCCTTTAATTTCTCACTTAATGTATGCCGATGACATTGTGATTTTTTCAAGAGCAAACAAGTCTAGTTTGAGAAAATATAACACAAATCTTAAATAATTACTGTGCTTGGACTGGACAGAAGATAAATTTCAAAAAATCAGCGGTCATTTTCAGCAAATCAGTTAAAAGAAAGGATTGTAGAGCTTTACTCAGAATTACCAAAATGAAGATGGTGAAAGAACTGGATTACCTGGGAGTTAAAATTGCTCTTAGAAGATTAGTCAAAGCAGATTTTAGCAAAATTATTGAGAAATCTGCAGCTAAATTGAACATTTGGGGAACAAAGTTTATTTCTCTTGCGGGCAAAGTCACTTTAATCAAAGCTTCTGTTCTCTCGTTAGCTACATATCAAGCCAGTCACTCTTTGATCCCTTTGAGTATTTTTTATACAAAGTGGAATGTATGTGTAGAGATTTTCTATGGAATAAGAGTGATGGTGGTTATGGAATGCATTTTGTTTCATGGAGTAATATGTGTAAGCCTAAAGATAAAAGGAGGTCATGGAGTGCAATCTTTAGTTGAGAAGTTGGGATCGTTGAGCTAAACATGCTCTCAATTTCATCATGAAGCCAGATACTCTTTTAAATAGAGTTTTAAGAGCTAGATATGGGGATGTACTGTGGAATGGTATATATCGCAACAATCCCTCCTCGACATGGAAGATAATTCAAAATGGTGCTGAATTTTTATTTCCGGTGCTGAGATGGAGTATTTCAAATGGAGAGTATGTTGATACTTTCAAAGATATATGGATTCTTGATAAAACTCTAGATAAATGGCCTACCTTTGTCTCTATTATAGAAAATGAATACAGCCCAAGTTTCTGATTTCATTACAAATGGCAGTTGGGATATGTGATAAATTAAAATTTTGTTTTGGCAAATTATTGATTGATTTAATCCTGTTTTATTCCGATTCATTCAAGCCAACCTGAAGACAAAATGAAATGTATCAAAAAGATCTCTGGAAAATTTGTTGCAGCAATTATCTATGAGAAGAAGTTTAATGTTATCAGTGAAGATGAAACTTATAAATGGAGAAAAAAATTAAAGTTAAAACCAAAAATCGATATGTTCTGGTGGAGAATTAGTAAAAATGCCATTCCTACGTTTGCTTTGCTATCTTGCAGGAGGTTTAATAAATCACGAAGGATGTCCTAGAGGATGTTCGGATACAGAGAATACAGACCATATTGTTATAAAATGTTTTTTTATAAAGAAGGTTTTTAAATTACTGGAGGAATGGAATTTTGGTACTCCAAAGTTTGATTCGGTGGATGCTTGTTATTAGGTTTTAAGCAGGTTGGCTAACATCAATCCTTTTTTAGGAAATCTTATTTGCTCTGCTATTTTCTATTGCTGGAAAAGCAGAAATCAATTGGTTCATGGTGGATGTGATGATAGCTGCTATGTCATAGCTTACAGAGCTGTTATTCAATCTATTTCTTCATTTAAAAGTGGCTTAATCCGTGAGAACTAGGATGCCAATCAGCTTTTTAAGCTGTCTAAATCCTCTTGGCTTCCTCCTCCTCCGGGTTGGATCAAAGTTAACGTGGATGCTTCTATTTTTCTCAACAATAGTACTGGCATTGGAGGTATTTTCAGAGATTGTAAAGGAAGAGGTTTAGCTGCTTTTGGATTTCATACTATTCAATGGGATATTGCGCAAATGGAACTTTTAGCTATTTTATCTTTGAGGGATCTTATCAAAGATTGGATGCTTGAAGCCAAAGGTATTGTGATTGAAGGTGATAATCTTAATGTCATCAATATCTTTCAAAATGCCTTAAAAAATAATAAGTAGGATCATGAAGAATTCCTAAATCCTAAGGATTTAGATTTTCTTCATAATTTTCAACATTTTATTTTTTCTTTTGTTAATAGGGGTTGTAATAAGTTAGCCAATTTTTGTGCTAACTATGTGTAAAACCCTTAAAAAGCTGAATTTTTTTTTAGTGCAGTTCGTCTGTACGAACTGGATTTAGTACTGAACGAACTGAAGAAATTTTTGAAGGAATCTGTCATTTTCGTCTGTACGAACCTGGAGCGTCAGGACGATCTGTCTGGACGAAATTTGTCCAGAGAGCAAGTCGTCCGGGACGAATTTTAATTTCGTCTGTACGAAATTCTGCCCGAGGCAAATCGTCCCACGACGAATTTTGGATCGTCCGGGACGATCAGTGTTAATAAATATCGGATTCGATATATTTTTGAATCATTTGAAGAGAGAGAAAGAGAAGGCAGGAGAGAGAAAGAGAAGGAAGAGAAGGAAAAGCCGGATTTCGGAGGCCGCGGAGCGCTTTTCGTCCGACGATGTAGTTGGAAGATTTGTTTGTCTCGCTGTAAGGACTCCGAATCCTATTTCTGTTTTCAGAGATATTGATTTTTGATCGAGTTGTGCACTATTTTGTGTTTTCGTAGTCGAATTTTGGACCCGGTTTTATATTGAGACAACTTTCACCGCACAACTTTTAGAATGTTATAGATATGAATATTATACACGATTTGAATATTTTCTATGATGATTTTACCGGTCGGAATTGGTTCTACGCGATTTTAATTGAATAGAAAAATATCAGCATGTTATTTGATATGGATTCAGTAGAACAATAGCCTTATATTGATGTTGTGAACGTTCTGTGTGAATTTGGTAATTAGTGCTTTTTGCAGGGTTTTTTGTGTAAATCGGTAGACTGTCGTTACTCTGCTGAATTTTCGTAGGATTTCTGATTTGTCTGAGAATGATAGATTGAATAGATATGAATGTGAATATTGATATGATTGCTTTAATATTGACTATTGAATTGATTATTGATTGATTATTGATACTGGAACACAAGTGGAACCTGGTTGAACGTTGGTTGGAGATTGAATTGACCTTTACAGCATGGTGGGCCGACGGGCTTTCCTTTAAACATTGATTATGGATATATGGATGGGAGTCATAAGGAGTTCTTATAGATATGCCGACGGGGGGCCGACGGGCAATAGAGTGACGACTCTTTTTATTGAAACCAACGTATGGATATCTACAATAGCAATATGGATTCTACAACAGCAACATAGCCAGTTGTTTGTACTTGTTCAGTATTATTGTATTGAAGTGCATATGTGCTGTATTGACATATGGATTTACTGCTTTATTGATTTGATCGGATTTATGGATTTACTGTATCGTACGATTTCATCGAATTCATTGATTGATCATTTGAGCATGAATACTATTGATTATTGACATTGATATGAATAGGATGGATATAGATATTGTATAGATTCATTGCTATGGACATGGATATATAGATGTATTGATAGAATTGCCTATAGACTCATTGATACTGTTGATTCTGCATTGTATTGACTTGCTACATTTGATTTATTGATAGGGTAGATTAAAATTTATCGTATTGCTTTTCCCGATTGATTTTATTGACTAGATAGCATAGATTTGATTTGATTTGATTGATTGATTCAACACGATTGATTTGACGGATTGATTGATTTTCTTCTGTGTACGGATTTCTTCGAGATTGACGTGTATTGATTGAGCTTGATTTATCGATTTTCCTGCTGCTGCATTGACTGGTTTTATTGACTATGGATTTCTGTATTGCATAAACTCATTGACCATTGACTGATATGGATTTGATTGACTGACATGCATATTGATAACAGTACCGTGCTTTGATTTCAGTTGTAGGCTTTGGTGACCTGCTGGGCTTTTTGAAGCTCATTATATGTGGTTGATATTTTCAGGTCCGAGCAAGGGAGCAGGAATGGAGATTGATCGAGACTGTCAGACAAATCCTTTCACTATGGATGCCTGGGGCGTCACAATTGGTATCAGAGCAAGTGTAGTGAAAGGATTTGATTGATAGTTTGATAGAATGGATTGTTTCAAGTGTATCATTCTGCATACATATTTGAATGACATGTGACTGAATGAATGGGATGTTGTATGGATTTCAACGAGTTTTGATTTTGATTCGAATTGATTTTGATTTGAGTTTTGATTGGACGGATTTGCTTTGTATCGATTTTGCATTCGATCCCTTAAGTGAAATGTCGAGGACGATATTTTTCTTAAGGTGGGTAGATTGTAAAACCCTTAAAAAGCTGAAATTTTTTTTTAGTGCAGTTCGTCTGTACGAACTGGATTTAGTACTGGACGAACTGAAGAAATTTGTGAAGGAATCTGTCATTTTCGTCTGTACGAACCTGGAGCGTCAGGACGATCCGTCTGGACGAAATTTGTCCAGAGAGCAAGTTGCCCGGGACGAATTTTAATTTCGTCTGTACGAAATTCTGCCCGAGGCAAATCGTCCCAGGATGAATTTTGGATCGTCCGGGACGATCAGTGTTAATAAATATCGGATTCGATATATTTTTGAATCATTTGAAGAGAGAGAAATAGAAGGCAGGAGAGAGAAAAAGAGAAAGAAGAGAAGGAAAAGCCAGATTTCGGAGGCCGCGGAGCGCTTTTCGTCCGACGACGTAGTTGGAAGATTTGTTTGTCTCGCTGTAAGGACTCCGAATCCTATTTCTGTTTTCAGAGATATTGATTTTTGATCGAGTTGTGCACTGTTTTGTGTTTTCGTAGTCGAATTTTGGACCCGGTTTTTATATTGAGACAACTTTCACCGCACAACTTTTAGAATGTTATAGATATGAATATTGTACACGATTTGAATATTTTCTACGATGATTTTACCGGTCGGAATTGGTTCTACGCGATTTTAATTGAATAGAAAAATATCAGGATGTTATTTGATATGGATTCAGTAGAACAATAGGCTTATATTGATGTTGTGAACGTTCTGTGTGAATTTGGTAATTAGTGTTTTTTGCAGTTTTTTTTTGTGTAAATCGGTAGACTGCCGTTACTCTGTCGAATTTTCGTAGGATTTCTGATTTGTCTGAGATTGATAGATTGAATAAATATGAATGTGAATATTGATATGATTGCTTTAATATTGACTATTGAATTGATTATTGATTGATTATTGATACTGGAATACAAGTGGAACCTGGTTGAACGTTGGTTGGAGATTGAATTGACCTGTACAGGATGGTGGGCCGACGGGCTTTCCTTTAAACATTGATTATGGATATATGGATGGGAGTCATAAGGATTTCTTATAGATATGCCGACGGGTGGCCGACAGGCAATAGAGTGACGACTCTTTTTATTGAAACTAACGTATGGATATCTACAACAGCAATATGGATTCTACAACAGCAACATAGCCAGTTGTTTGTACTTGTTCAGTATTATTGTATTGAAGTGCATGTGTGCTGTATTGACATATGGATTTACTGCTTTATTGATTTGATCGGATTTATGGATTTACTGTATCGTACGATTTCATCGATTTCATTGATTGATCATTTGAGCATGAATACTATTGATTATTGACATTGATATGGATAGGATGGATATAGATATTGTATAGATTCATTGCTATGGACATGGATATATAGATTTATTGATAGTATTGCCTATAGACTCATTGATACTATTGATTCTGCATTGTATTGACTTGCTACATTTGATCTATTGATAGGGTAGATTGAAATTTATCGTATTGCTTTTCCCGATTGATTTTATTGACTAGATAGCATAGATTTGATTTGATTTGATTGATTGATTCGACACGACTAATTTGACGGATTGATTGATTTTCTTCTGTGTACGGATTTCTTCGAGATTGACGTGTATTGATTGAGCTTGATTTATCAATTTGCCTGCTGTTTCATTGACTGGTTTTATTGACTATGGATTTCCGTATTGCATAGACTCATTGACCATTGACTGATATGGATTTGATTGACTGACATGCATATTGATAGCAATACCGTGCTTTGATTTCAGTTGTAGGCTTTGGTGACCTGCTGGGGCTTTTTGAAGCTCATTATATGTGGTTGATATTTTCAGGTCCTAGCAAGGGAGCAGGAATGGAGATTGATCGAGACTGTCAGACGAATCCTTTTACTATGGATGCCTGGGGTGTCACACTATGCTCATTTCTCTTCTTTCTTTTGGGACGATTTCTCTAGTGGAAGAGTTCCTCCTTCAATTCTTGAATTGTTGAAGGTGGAATCTCCTTGTAATAATTAGTTTGGTTAATAATAGTTTTTTCTCTTAGCAATTTTCAAAAAAAAAAAAAAAGGACTTTCCCAATTGGATGCTGAATGAAATGCCAAGCTTCCTAACTTGTTGGGAATACAAAGATATTAACACATAACATAATGAATATCTTTATGCGACAAAAACTTCTACATAATTTGTCTAAATCATCCAACACTATAAGTGAACCTTTTATAGCCTTCTATATACAAATTAGTCATTTGTAAGATGAGAATTTCTTATGATGCTACACCAAAAAAGTACCACACTTGTTGTGGAAGTGTTATTTCATAAGCTATAGCTGTTACTATTTTCCTGAACTTCCCAACAACAACACTTATTTATCTTTTATGAATTTTGGATAAATAGGAACTTGTTAAATACCGAACTTCCCAAATCATTTTTGTTAACCAAAAACTATGGGAATATTCCACAAGAAAAAAAGGTTATTAGCGACCATCAAAATTGGTCGCTAATACACATAACTTTGTCGCTAAAGCTAATAGTGACCAAAAAACTTTTTGGGTCGCTGGTGGTTTATCGCAGTAGTTTCGCCGCTGAGGGTTTTTAGTGGTCAAAACTATATTTTGATTGCTAAATTAGTGACAACTAATTAGTGTTGGTTGCTAAAATTGTACAATTTAGCTACCACTTTTTTGACGCTAATGATTTTTCATTTAGAAGCTACTTAGTTATTTTAATTATTAATTTTATTTATCACATTTTTTAATAGCGACCAAAATAAAAATTGGCTGCAACAAAATCAACCAAGAAAATCACATTCCCTTTTATTTTCATGAAATGTCATTATTCACGAGTATCAATTTTGGTCATATTTAGAAAAAAATTATTACTTATCCAATAATTATACCTTAGTTAAAATATTTAATATCAAACAATGACTCCTTGATATTATCACATCTAATTACTTCTCACCAATAAAATACATAATAAGAAAAAATCTAATTTTTTTTACATTGAAGTAACAAAAACAAAAAGTATTCATTCATCAAAATAGTAAATAAAGACAAGCTAGAAGAAAATGAAAATAATATTCATTCATATACTTTTAAATATACATTCTTTTAATTTAAAATACAAAAATATGAACTCTAAAATCACATATGAGAACTTACAAAATCTTTTTTTTATTAAAAAAAAATCATAAATCTAAAATTACATGATTTTTTCAAATTCAAAAAACTAAATTGCTACTTCAAGCTTATATTTACATAATCAATCTATTATAATAATTTTATGCTAATCTTATATTCCTATTCATGGTCATCGCCAACATTGCTTTTACAACAAAGATATTTAGTAACATCTCTCTTTTCAAATTCTAGTAGATGAAGAAGCTTTAGATGAATCCTCAGTGCGAGCATCAGATAAGGAATATATTGATTGATGAGGAGATAATGCCACCGGTTGATCCTGCTAAAGAATGCACATATCCATTATTAAAAAAAAACCAGCTTCCATCGATCTATTGCTCAATAATAACAATAATAAAAACTACCTTTACATATATGATATATTAATTAATTAGGATAAAATAAATCATCTCTACAGGCCTTTATATCGGCCACCACATGTCATATATATTCGAATGCTAGTTATCTAATTAGACCAGATAGATTTTTACTAGTTACTTACAATTATCTTAACCGGTGCCAGTGACACAGTGCATACAGCTCCAAATTGCAGCTATTGTGTGTGTGTGTGGTTTTCTTCTTTTTTGTTCCATCGACCTTTAAACTCCAATTGAACAAACGTATCTGTAATTGAAAAGAAACATAGATTAGCTAACTATTTTATAAAACTTTAGTGAGAAATACATAAACTCATCAAATTAAATGATGGATCAGCTACATTCAACATATCACAGTAATCTACATGATTTTTCATCCGTGGAAATTTGCATAGTTCATAATTTTAAGAGATTTACAGTCTGAAAATAGCAACAACTTTAGCCTCATACAAAGAATCATCTTTCTACACTATCCAGAAGCATCACCATGAGAATCATCAACAAATTTTGTAAATAATAAGTGATTAATTCAAACATTTTATAAAAGATGATTGAGAATCTAATTAAATTTTGAAGGAATTGAAACAATAAATAAACCATGAATTGCTTCTAGGTGATCTTCCTTAGAAACTCCAGCTGCGAACCACAAACTAAAAGATGCATTTCCCCTTGCTTGGGCACCTTAGAAGTTCTCAGTGTTGGCATCATGCCAAAGGTTGACTAGTTCTTTGTGCCCTGCAACAATGATGATCATTGGTAATAACAATACCTGAAGTTATAGAAGTAATAAGTACCTGAAGTTATAGAAGTAATAAGTAATTCAATGAGGCATAATAAGAAATTATATCTTAGATGATGTTAAATAACGACATAGATATAAGTACCTGAAGTTAAGAAGTAATAAGATAAATAGCATTGCTTGGCCAACAGTAAATCAACCTAAACATTTAGTGAAGAGCATAGGCTAGAAAACAATTCATGAATTATTTCACAAGCACTTGGTTAGTAATTTGACATGTGTTTGTATCATTTCTTGAAAAAAAAAATGAGCTAATTTTACCTTCAAATATGTTTTATTCTTGAGCGCTTCTTTCCAACTTTAAAAAATCAAATAAGGTAGATTTACTTTTGAAAAAGGCAATAATTGAAACCAACACAGGAATAATATCTAGATACTTTAAATACTAATATTTTTTTGAAATTTAACTAGACCACTTTGCACTCTACACCACTTTTCTTATGTAGCTCCTATTATACCAATTCATGATGCCACCAACAAAGCAAAGAATAAGATGAGGCAATGAGGCAGCCCCCAATTCAAAACATGAAAATCACTTAAACAAGAGAGACTCATTCTCAATCGTAAGACCATAAAGAATAAAAGCCTGTTGGTATTTGTTCAACTCAATCATTTTCAAAGAAAATATATAAGAAAGTGGATGAAGATTTTTTTCAATAAAAAAGGAGAGAGCTTGAAGAAAGTATCACCTACATATAAATAGAGAAAACTTTTCTAGAAGGAATATTAAAAAATTCCCAAATAAAGTAATACAGACCCTAGAAGATAATTCAAGTATAACCTACATGGTTTTCAGTTCACCAAAATTCAAACATGCTGTCAAGAGACTGAAAGCAGTTTCAAATGATGAAGCAAGTTCTTTATCAAATTGGTGGCGTCTTTTAGGATGAGCTGCTATTCTATAGTTGTAAGCTTCCTGTTGTTAAAGAAGGGTTTACGGAAAAACATAAGTATAGCTAAAAATAGGATATCTTGGGGTATAACATAAATACAAAAGTATCTTTATAAGAAGTAACAAAATTTAGTATAAATGGTACACATCAGGCTTTATATCCACTCCAATTATTGCCTGTTACAAATTGCAGAAGAAACCTTTCAGCAAATCCAAACTAATATCTCAAGTGAAAAAATCCGTATTCCTATAATACATAAAATATTACCATAATCATTATGATCCAACTAAAATAGAGCAAGGTTCATAAATCATTAGTTTCCATTCACGTATGTTGTTTACTGCAATAAGCAAGCAAAAACAAGTGCAAGAATATGGCAACACATCTTCGAAAAATTCTTAGAAAATATCATATCCAAAAAAAAGATATGATTGATGAGATGCATGTGAATGCTAACCTCATAGGAACTCGGCCAACATCTTGGTTTGCAAGCAAATATATTTAGATATATTTGCAGCTAAATATAGTGAGTGTGAATTATTTCCTAATGGCATCATCATGAGCTAAAATAAAACGATTATACAAAATATTTGATGTAATTTCAAACTATAAGAACCATACTTCAATGTTTCTCTAAACAAAAAAACTCTTTAAGATTTACTTTTTTAAATCAAATTATTTTACATATAACATAAGAGCAGTAGACTTTTACAGAAAATTTAAAAATCTGCATCTGCATTTGTCAATAACTTTATGAAATGAACAAAACACAATCGAGGATCATTTGGTTGTTTGTTGCTAATAAATGTATCAATATAAATAATAAATGTATTAGAAACCATATGCCTTAAGTGAGTTAACAAAGCAAAATTAATCCTACAGCTACATCATTCCATGGCATAGTCCATCACTTTCAGGATATTCCAAAAACCCATTCAAGAACTTGCATAATCTAAATTGAATAGAAGAGACAAATATTTCTACAAGAATTTAAGTAAATAAACTTTACGAGGTGAATCGATCAAGGAACTAAAAATAATTAAGAAACTCAAAAGAATTTAAAAAAAAAACTCAAAATATATGAAAGAAGCAAATCAAATTGCACCATCACCTTCATAAATGAAATCATATAAGAGAAAAATAATAGAAAAGTTACCTTTGGTTACAGAAGATGATATAGCGGAAGTCAGCAGTCGGCAATCGGCACGTATTGCTCAAGAAAATAAGAAACCAAAAAGGAATTTATAAATCTATAGTAGAGAAGATGAAATGAGATTCATGGAGAGGCACGACAAAACTTTACTAATTTCTAAGGAAAAATAAGAAATCCTAGGAGGATTTCGCAATCTGGGATAGAGATAACCTGAGAGAGAAATCGATAGAGAGGCGAGTTTGCGAGGTTGTAAAATAATTTTGAGGGAGGGAACATATTTAGCGCGCACAAAGTAGAGATGTAGAGCCGTGGCGGAGGTCGAGCGGTTGGAGGTCGTCACTAAAGATCAAAAAACTAGGGCAAGTCGAGAAATGCTGAAATGGAGGGCATGATATCGCGAGAGGTAAGTATATTTAGGTTCTTCTTATGTGTAGTTTTAATTAAATAAGTTATCATTAAATTTTAAATATTTTATATTGTAATTAATTTAATTATTAGATCTCACTTCTTAAAAATATGAATATTAATTTCAATTTAGCATTTATTTATTAAATTTAATTTTAAAAATATCCAGATAACTAAAGTTTTGTATCGAGGGCACTGCCCCCAAAAACCCCTGCAAGGGTGTTTTCCCTTGACCCCGTGACCTGATGGGGCAGCTAGAACCCCTCTAGGGGGCGCTGCCCCCTTAGACCTCCATCATATCTGTGAAGCGTACAATGGTCAATGACATGAACAAATATGGGTCAAGAAAAATTCAAGGAAATTTTAATATATATTTTGTAGAAATTGAATGATTAATCAATTACATCATTTTATTTTATTTTTTTGCAAATAAATCATCCCTACTTTCTTAACTTAAAACCTAAATTTTGTTTATTTATATATATATATATATATATATATTTATTTATATATTATAAAATTAGTGACAAAATTAGCAGCCAATTTTTCTTTCGGTGGCTAATATCTAGATTCCTTATTATTTAGAGGCCACACTTATTTTTGGTCTCTAAAAAGATATCATTAGCGACCAAAATTTTTTGGTCTCTAATTTTTTGGTCGCTATTGACCCATTTTATTGTAGTTATTCCTTATTAAACTTTTATAATTACAGAATGCAAGACATCTGTATATTTTTTCTCCATTATCCATAGTCATTTTAAACACATAATCATTCTCATTATCCATACGTTCTTCAACTGCCTTCATTTTCTCCTTGTCACTTTCCATTAAATTAAGGGCTCCTGAATAAAATTTAAGGCTTATAACCAAATACTGAGTTTCCTCTTATCTTCAAATTCCATACATTCTTTGCTGTAAATATTTATGTTAAGTAACCCGTATATGGGTTTTTTTGAGAAATTCCAAGCCAACCTTTCCGCAAAGGACCTTTTCCTATTTATGCTATTATAAAAGAAAAAAAATTCCTCCATATCCAATTGAATGATGGAAAAGAAATTTAATGGGTCATTATGCCAAAACCAACTAAATTTATACACAATTGATTTACGATGTAAACCTTAAACGATCACTCTAGCAACAAAAGAATGGGACACTTAAAAAGGAAGGGAAAGAGTAAGGAATTTTATTTTGATAAGTTGATTCTCCCAGCAATTTGAAGATAGAGATTTCTTTATGCATTATTTAATCAATCAAGTCATGATTCCAATAAAATTTGAAAATCAGTTTCACCATATCTTTAAACTGATGATCTTTACTCTAGAATATGGGTCGTAAA